>JAREIK010003224.1:707367-1084499 GCA_029783825.1 Sapria himalayana
TTTTGTCCTCTCTTATCATCATCATCTTTTCATTAATATTCCTTTTATTCTTCTTTTTTCTTCTTCTTCTTCTTTTCTTCTACTACTACTTCTTTTTCTTCTTTCATTTTCTTCTTCATTATCATCATCATCTTCTTTTTCATCATCATCTTCTTTTTCTTCTTCATCTTTTTCTTCTCTATCTTCTTCTATTACTTCTTTTTCATTTTCTTCATCTTATTCCTCATATTCTCTTTCTTTTTTTTCTTATTATTCTTCTTAATTTTTTTCATTTTTTTCTTAGTCTTCTTTATCATATACTACTTCTTCCACATATTTTTTTTCTTCTTCTCCTTCTTGTTCATGTTCTTATTTTTCTACTTCTTTCTCTTCCTCTTCCCCATTTTCTTCCTCCTCTTACCCATATTCTTCTTCCTATTACTCATCTTTTTTTTCTTCTTCTACTTTTTCTTCTTTCTTTTCATCTAGTTATTTTTCTTTTTATTATTATCCTTCTTCTTCTTTTGATTGTCCTTGTTCCTCTTCATAATCTTTATCATTTTCTTCTTCTTTATCAAATTCTTTTTATACTACTACTTCTTCTTCTTGTTCTTCTTATTCTTGTGATTCTTATTATTTTTCTTCTTCATATTTATATTAATAATATTCTCATTCTCATTCTTATTCTTTCACTTCTTCTTATTTCTTTTCTTATTTTTCTTCCTCTTCCTCTTCTTCATATTCATCATCTTCTTAATCTTTCTCTTCTTCCTCTCATCTTATTATTTTTTTTCTTCTTTAACAACTTCTTCATCTTCATCTTTTTCTTTTTATTTTTTTTCTTCTTTTTCTTCATTTTCTTTTTCATCATATTCTTTGTTTTTTCTACTACATCTTTTCTTTTTCTTCTTATTTTTAGCCTTCTTTTTTTTTTCAGCTTATTATTCTTCTTGTTTTTATTATTCTTTTTCTTCTTATACTTATTATTATTATTATTATTATTATTATTATTATTCTAGTTATTCTTCCTTTTCTAATTATTATTCTTCTTTTTCTTCATTTTTTTCTCATTTTTCTTATTCTTTTTTTATTCTTTTATTTATTCTTTTTCTTCTTATTATTTTTTTTCTTTTTCTTATGTTTTTTATTTTTCTTCTTCTTTTCATTATTTGTCATATTCTACTTCATCTTCTTCTTATTTCTCATTTTTTTCTTTCTTCTTCTTCTTATTCTATTTCTTGTTTTTCTTCTTTTTTTTTCTGCTTATTTTTATTATTCTTTTTTTTCTTTTTCTTTTTTTTCCTTCTTATATTCTTCTTAATTTTTTAAATCTTATTTTTCTATTTTATATTTTTATTATTATTATTTTTTTCTTCTTCTTCTTTTTCATATTCTTATTTTTCTTCTTTTTTTTCATGTTCTTGTTTTTCTTCTTTTTCTTCTCCGTCTTCTTCTTCCTCTTCCTCTTCTCCATTCTCTTATTCTACTTCAACTTCTTCTTTTGGTTTTTCCCCTCTTTTTCTTCTTTTTCTTTTTATTCTACTTCTTATGTTTCTTTTCTTTTTCATCTTCATCTTGTTATCCTTCTCCCTCTTCATCTTGTTATTCTTCTCCCTCTTCATCTTGTTATTATTCTTCTTCTTATTCTTCTTTTTATTTTTTTTATTCTTATTCTTGTAATTATACTTATTTTCCTTTTTCTTCCTTTTTTTTCTTTCTATTCTTCCTCTCTTCTTCTTCTACTTTATCATCATCATCATCATCAACATCATCTTTTTCTTTTGTTTCTTCTACTTTTTTTTCTATTTTCTTTTTTTTTCTTTTTATTCTTCTTTGTCCTCTTTTACTACTTATTCTTCTTATCCTTCATGTTCTTCTTCTTCATTTTTTATTTATTATTATTATTATTATTCTTCTTCTTCTTCTTTTTATTCTTATTTTGCATTTTATACTTATTATCTTTTTCTTATTATTCATCTTCATCTTCATCTTTCTCTTCATCTCATTCTTCTTATTCATTTTCATCATCATCATCATCATCATCTATCTTCTTATTATTCTTATTACTCCTTTTATTTTTCCACTTCTTATTATTCTTATTCTTATACTTCTTATTCTTCTTAATTTTTCTTCTTCTAGTTTTTATTTTTTGACTTATTCTTCTTCTTGCTTTTGTCATTTTTCTTCTTTCTCTTTTTCATCTCATTCTTTTTCATATTATTGTTATTATTATTATTATTATTTTTCTTTTTATTATTCTTCTTCCTTTTTATTATTTTTTTATTCTTATTCATCTTCTTCTTTTTCTTCCTCCTCTTCTTCATATTTTTATTTTTCTCATTTTTCTTATTGTTCTTATTCTTTATACTCTTCTTCTTTTTCTTCTTCCTCCTCTTCCTCTTCTTTTTTATTCTTCTTCTTCCTTTTCTTCTCCTTTATGGTTTTATTCTTATTCATTTGTTCTCTTTCTTCTTCTCCTTTCACTTCTTCTTCTTGTTCAACTTCTTATTTTTTCTTCTTCTTATTCTTGTTCTTCTTGTTCTTTCTAATATTCTTTTTCATTTTCTTATACTACTTATTATTATTATTATTATTCTTATACTTTAATTTCTTCTCCTTTTTCATCATAATCTTTAGCATCTTCAAACTCTTCTTCATCATCATCATCATAAATTTTTCTTCTTCTAATTTAACTTTTTCTTCTTCTATTTTTTTGTTCTTCATATCACCCTCCTCTTTCATCATCATCTTCTAATTTTCCTTCTTCTACTACCTCTTCTTTTTCTACTCATTCTTGTTCTTATTCTATTTATCCTCCATCATCATATTATTTTTTTTTGTTCTTCAATTTCTTCTTATTTATCTTTTTATTTTTCTTCTTATTCTCTTTCTTCTTTTTTTTTTTTACATTTTCTTATTTTTTTCTTATTCAACTTTATCTTTTTCTTCATGTTCTTCTATTTTTTTTTCTTTTTATTCTTCTTGATTCTATTTTCTTCTTTTTCCTCATCTTCTTTGTCTTTTTGTTATTCTTATATATTTTTTCTTTTTCTTATATATGTTTATTATCTAAGGGAATAGTTTGTAGACCATTATCTTCAGGAGGCCTAGGTACTCTATCTATATTCTTATGGAATAAATTTGTTTTTTCATTAAAACCTTATCACAATTCACAACTTAATTACAAACAAGATTCATTATTGATTAGTTAGATTCACCATTATTATCTCTTTTCATATGATATTTGGAATATTTTATCCTTTCGAGAAGATAATTATGTCTAAAAAGCTATTATTTTTAAATATGATAAAGTTTTTCCTGTTACCAGGTAGGACTCAAGGTCATATCGGGTTACGGGCCAACCACTCGAATCTTGAGAAAATTCATGATAACCTTGTTCCAACGGTAGAGGGTAGTTGGGCGTGGGGGTTAAAACTCACAGCCCAAAGGTTGTGCATTCCTCATCCCATCAATCCAACTACCATGTTAGATTGTACATGATAAAGTTATTTATGTTGCTAGTAACATCTCTAATACTAAACTATTGATTCATAAATACAAAGGGAATGGAAGAATAGCGCCTAACACTTACTCTTATATTACTGTCACAAAACAATAATTGTCCAAAATAGCCTAAGATAGTATGAGTTAAAAATCGTATTCCCAAACATACAATTATTACATAGATGATCATTATTGGGAAACTAAGAGTCAAGATCCAACTTTGAACAAAATAAGATATATTTAAATGTCAATTTGACATTCACCTAGAAATCTTAGGGTGCCTATTCTTCAAATATAGTTTTTTCTAGCATGATTTGAAAGTAAATCAAGCTCTAGACTAGTATTAACTAGAGGTGTCAAGCGAGCCGGATAGCTTGGGCCTGACACGAGGTACGACTCGACTCAACCATGCCTTGCCCGGCATGACACGGTCAAGAACTATGCATGGTCCCTTGCCATGGCTGGCTCGAGGAATGCTTGTGTCATACTAGGCTAGGGGATGCTAGGCCTTAAGCAGGGCCAGGCAAGACCCGGCTACCTGGCCCAAAGGCATGGTCCAGTGGCTTGACACGGAACCATGCCCTTGAATTCAGGTCGAGTTTTAAGGCATGGAATGATTGGACTGAGTTTTAAGGCTCTTGTGATCCATCCGAGTCAAGCTCGTGCCTCACCTAGGATCATCAGGCCCTCAGCCCTCGCCTGATTCTAAAACCTTCTAGAACTATCGAGGTCAAACATGACCGAAAACTCCAAAAAAAATATTTAAATTGAGACACATCCAGCCATTGGATGCACCCCTAACAACTAGGGTAGAAAATCTGATGGTCGTCAGGTTTTTACCCTAAAAATTATTTAAAAAGTATTAACAAATTATTAAAAAATTATAAAAAAATAAAAAATGATTTTTAAAATCTTTATAATATATATATATATATATTATCTCTCCCACTCCTTAATCTCACACCTTACACACACACACACACTCTCTCTCTCTCTCTTATCTCTTTTTCTATCCTACATCCTCGGTCCTCTCTCATTCGGGCATTCAACTTTCGACTTTCCTATCATATTGTCTCTTGGTCTTGGGACTCGGGTGTGAACTTTGGACATCGAATATTAGACATCGGTTTCGGCAATCGGCATTTCATAAATGGCCAAACAGGTATTATTTTTTAAATTTTAATTTTTATTAAAAATTTCACATCAACTATTATTTAATTTTAAAAATAGAATTTAGAATATAATTAATAAACTAATAAAAATCTAAAATGATAAATATTAAATTTATTGATGAGAATGAGATTAACATTAATATAAATATAGATAATATAAATTTTGATTTCAAAAGCCTTATAGAAAGGTCTGAGGCTGTTGAACCACGTTTTCTCCCATGGTATTGACCAAGACATCTAAAAAATAAAAAATTAGAAGAAAATCTATAATTTGGACTCACTTTAATATTATACAAAATAAAAATATTAGGGGTGTCAATGAAGAATCGGCACAATACAAATATTATAAGAAAATACTAACCTATAAGAGTGCATGTGGGACTAAGCACCTAAAGAGGCATGCCGAATAATGTATCAAAAAATATAATGCATTAGATTCTAGGCAAACTCAACTAAGCAGCGAGGTCTTTGAGATTGGATCTAGTTCAGTTCCTATGTTGACCCCCTTCATATACCACGATGAGTTAGAAATGAAAGACATGACCAAAATAATCACCACAATAGGTCTTCAAATTAGATTTTCAGAGAATTTAAGGGTAGTTAGTATCATACAGACCTATTTGCATCTTACATATCATAGGATTTCTAGGTTCACATCTAGAAATGACATACTAAATTATTACAAGTTAGAAAAATAAATAATATCTAATGAATTTAAAGAATATAATGGCGTGGTGTCTGTGAAGTCTGAAACTGGGTTAGTCGCAACAATATATCTTATGCATGCCTCACAGCCCACAATATAAATTATAACTGTACATTAAATAAAAAGATATTATAATTTTCAGAGATTCTCCAACCTCATGATGGCCCGGCCATGCATGAGTGCATGATAAGAATCCCCAAATAATATAATATTTAAAATAAAATATATAGTATTATATTTGATAATACATCTAATAATGAAGTAGTCATTAACATATTTGTTAGGATCATTAGAGATGAATCATTAGTACACATTTTTCACATTGATGCTTGTGCCATGTCATTATCCTCATAGTACAAGCGGTTGGAAGGTTGTTTCCCCTGCTTAAAAAAATATGTAACTCACTAAAATATTTTTGGATGCCTAGCAAAAATATGAGTTTGGTAGTCTCTATTTGTTTGTGGGTCTAAAGAAGAAGACATTCCAAATGGATGTGAGACACCATTATAATTACACATATATGATATTGGAGTCATGTTTGGATATGAACACATGATACTTATTACGTTAATAGTAAGAGTGACGAACTTATTATTATGATAGAGACTAGGATACATGAATTTCATTTATGAAATTCCTAAAGATTTTTTATAACACGACGAATATGTGTTCATCAGTTTATACTCACATGACTTGCATTGCGCTTAGATGCATGTGCAATATTAGTAACATGGTTAGGAAGTTTATAAATGATCTGCCATTTAGTGACATGACTCATGAGATGGAACCCAAGTACTTAAAGTAATAGTCTACTATTCTATCTTGCTATGCTTGCATGGGACCCTGGGTTAAAGTAGAAGAAGTACAAAATATTTTGACATACATATCCTTTTTCATGAACCAAGAACATCAACTTGAATGGTTTATTCATTAGAAGTTGACTGAGTTATTTACATAATATGATACTAGGTATGGTGGTAATAGTAGCTAGGCTCTGAGTACGAACATGGATATCTTATTCAGATATGATGACTTCTCCATTCGTTAGTGAGGGGGAAATGATGAGGTGGACTATCACATAGGAGTGAACTGTCTCGGTACTTAGATATCTATTATTACTCAAATCTATCATATACCGATAACAAAGACCTTAGTATTTTATAATGGAGGAAATCATTTGAGTCCACATATCCCATGTTTTCTAAGATGAAATGAGATCTACTGACTCATTCAATGTTGAATGTAGCATCGTAGTTAATTTTTTATGTTGTAGTCAATATGATTTTAGATAAGAGATCGAGACTATGGCCAGATATCATTGAGACACTAGCATGCATAAAAGATTGGGAGAATTTAAGGTTGGGCATCTATGATCGTGATCGTGCTAGAAAAAGAGGGGAGGAGTTGCTAGTAGATGATGACTCATGTGACTTTGAAAAGGTTGATTCCACAGCTAATAATACTATCAGACGCTTATGCGATGATGATCATTTTCATACTCACATGGGTTGACATTGAGATTGAACCATTGAGGTAGTTGAGTTTGCTACATAACACCACCATGGTTGAGATTGATGATGTTTATTTAATGTTATTATCATGATTTGTGAGTTGTGATTATGATTTTGTGTTATCTTGTTTATTTTTGGATTGAATGATGAATGAATAATTGATGTATCTTTTTTGATATTTTTTTGATTTATATGAACTTAATAAATAATATAATATAATGTATTGCTTACAACTCATAAATGTTAACTTATAATATGAAATTAATAAAAAAAATTAAATAATTAATCTACAATTTTGAGACCGAGATGATGAGTCAAGTGCGACCATGAGAGTCGGTCTCAAACTTGAACTCAAAGTCCTAGCCTCCTAGCTCCTAGGAGCTAGCTATGCTAGGGCTGAGTTAAGCTTAAAAATCAAACCTGAATCAGCCTGACTCGGCATGACCTGGTGGCATGAATCCAGCTAGACTCTGGCCGACAAGTCATGCCAGGCATGACATGACTCCCATACTATGCCATACTAGGCACAATATGATGGCCCGATTAGGCCATGAAAAACTGGGTTGTGCCAACACGACACGACCCATTTGACACCTCTAATTTTAACAAAAGAATATCATTTTTGTTCAACTCCTTGAAAAACCTAAGAACAAAATATAATAGAAGGGCAACTTAGATTGAAACCTGAAAGGTAACATCTACTACACTAATATATTACATCTGTGTTGAAAAAATAGAAAAATATTTGAAAAGAGTCATATGCTGACTGAACTTATCATCCTCACCAAAAATAAAAATTTGTACTATATTTGATGCACAATTTCATAAGTTTTTTTGTGAGTAGAATTGTAGTACTTTTGATTAGTGAATTTAGTCACTTATCAAAAAAATCTAAATATTGTATTTCTTAGTATTTGTGTGATTTAAATTCTTTTTATATTTACTATTAATTTTATAAATTTCATATATATTCTCACAAAATATACAAATTTAATATTCAAATTACTAATTATTTATTATTCTTATACCCCAAAATATAATTCTTACAATGAATGAGATAAGAGTAAATGTGACAAATGAGTTATATTAAACTTGGATGATTGAGTTCTTTATGGCCTAACCAAGCCATCATATTGTGCTATGCATACCTGATAATGGGGAAACTCAGTGTGGTATGATGGCTTAGTTTCAACTTAGATTATATTGAGTCAGGTAGGTCCATTTATAACCCTTATACAAACTAGCTTGTAAGAATGATTAGTGCCTAGCCTGATATGCATCTAATCCATGCTAGTCTTGGCTAGCTTGGGTGTGGAAACATAATAGCCTAGATTAGTCCATCTTATATATATATATATAATTATATAATATATAGTATATGATTTTTAAATAATTAAATAACATTGAAAAAAAATATTCTCAGCCTATGTAGGTCTATGTTTGGCCGTGTTGATAACTGGGACTTGCCTAGGCTACTGGACTCAACACATCTAGATTTGGGTAACGGTGATGGTGAATGTAGAGAGCAGGAGGTTGGTGGATTATTTGTAGTCTTGTTGTGGGAGTGGACCACGCGCCCACTTCCCAGTTAGAAGTGTCAAACAGGTCGTGCTGGCTCGGCCCTGCCCTTTTTTTTTGAGCACGGACGTGCTTTCGTGCTGGGCCAGGCCCATCATGGTTACTATATCGTGCCGTGCCTGGCCCGGCATGGTTTAAAAAAGACGGGCCTGGCGTGGCCGTACGGGCCAATCAAGGCCATACGGGCTAGGTAAATTTTTTTTTATTATTTATTTTTTAATTTTTATTTTAATTATATAAATTATTAAATTATATATAAAAGTATAGATAATGTATAATATTATATTTTTATAATATGAAAATTGTTAAAATTTTTTAAAATTAAAAAGTTAATTTTTTTTATAATGTAATATAAAATTAGTTTAAAATTTATTAGAATTATAGAATAGAGTTATAAATTTTTAAATGAAAAATTAAAAAAAAAATAAATCAATAAATTATGTTAAAAAAAATTAAAAAGTAAAAAAAAAACATAAGCAAACCAAATGAAAAATGACCAATCAACCATTAGATACCGAATGTCCGAACCAAACAAATTAAAGTTTCAACGTAACGTAGAAATAAATCGTATAATCAATAAAAAATAAAACATTGAAATCAAAAAATAGTAGATCATCATTAATCGTCAATCGACATATCATGAGCATCAACAGCCATAACATCAAGATCAGTATCATATGGATCATCATCACCATCAATCAACTCCTCCGCTATCGCAGTGGATGCGGTTGCAGTCTCTCTCCCAATCCCAGCTCCAGCACGATCATGGATGCTAAACCTTGAATCCTCCCAATCCTTCAAACAAGCCAAGGCCTCAATAATATCTGGACGTAATCTCGATCTCCTATCCAAAATCACGTTCACTGCAACAGAAAAAAAAGACTGATGCTACGCTCGACACCGGAGGAGTCAGTAGATCTCGTGTCATCCTAGATAGCATGGGTAAGGTGTGCTCATATGATTTCAACCACCGTAATATATCAAGATTCTTAGTATCAGAATGTGATAGGAATGAGCAGTAATCGGTATCTAAGTACCGAGAAATCTCGCTCCTATGTGATGGTCCACCCCTACATTTCCCTATCGCTAGCTGAATGGAAAAATCATCATCTCCAAACAAGGTATCCATGTCCGTAATCACAGTCTCACTACTACTACCACCATACCTAGTATCGTAGTATGTGAACAAGTCAGTCAACTTCTTGTGAATAAACCCTTCAGGTGGCTCTTCCAGGTTCATGCACGATGAAATGTAGGTCAAGGTGTTTTCTACCCCTTCCACCTTAACCCTAAGGTCCATGCATGCAGTGAGGCAATAAATAGATGGAATGGTGGACCAGTACTTCAAGTACTTAGTTTCCATCTCTGTAATCATATGGCTAAGTGTCGGGTCAGCTCGATACTTCCTAAACATGCTACTAATGTTGCATATGCACCTGAGTGCAATGCAAGTCGTGGGCGTATAAATCGACGAACACATGTTCGTCGTGTCATAAAAAATCTTCAGGAATTTCATAAATAAAATTCCTGAAGCCCAGTCAGTGTCGTCAATAATAAATTTGTCACTCTTACTATTGACGCAGTTGGATATCACGTGTTCGTATCCAATACATGATTCCAATATCAAGTACATATAATTCTAATGATGTCTTACATCCAATTGGAATTTCTTCTTCTTAAGATTCGCAGACAAACATAGACTACCAAACTCTTGTTGTCTACGAGGAGTGCAAATATATTTTAGTGTATTACATATATTATCCAACGCGTGGGAACACACCTTCATACCCGCTTGAACAATCAGGTTAATCACGTGACACATGCATCTGACATGAAAAATCTCTCCTATGATGCGTCTCTAATATTCCTAACAAATATGTTAATCGCTACTCCATTATTAGATGCGTTATCGAATGTGACACTAAAAATTTTATTTTGAATTTTATATTCCCTAAAGATTTTCATCATAAACTCAAAAATGGCCGGACCATCATGAGGATGAAGAATCTCAGAGAATCCTAAAATTTTTTTATTCATAGTCCAGTTAGAATCTACATAGTGGCTAGTGAGACATGCATAAGATGATTCACTGTGACTTGTCCAGATATCGTACGTCACGGACACCACTCCACTATATGTCATAAATTCATTAATTATTTTTTGTTTTTCTAACTTATATATTTTTAGTATGTTATTCCTAGATGTGGACCTAGGAATCCTATGATAAGCAGGTTGAAAATATGTATGCATGATGCGCACTACCCTTGGATCTTCCGAAAATCTGATCAGAAGACCCATCAATATGATAAGTTTGGTCATGTCGTCCCTACTCAACTCGCTGGAGTATATAAGGGAGTAAACTTCGTGACCGAACTCGATCCAGTCTCAAAAAATGCAGTGTCAAGTAGGGGTTGCCTAGGATCTAATGGACCATGTTTTTTGGTGCATAATTCGGCATGCCTCTTAGGGTGCCCAATCCCAAACGAGCTATTACATGTTAAAAGTCTCATATAATATTTGCACTGTGCTATTTCTTCTTCCTCACCCCTAACAATTTTTTTTATTATATTAAAATGAGTCCAAACTACAGAAGTCCTTCTAGTTTTTTATTTTTTAGAAGTTTAGGTTGAGACGACTGGAGAAACCAAAGTTTTAACAGCCTCAGACATCTGTGTAATATTTTCATTTTCTAAATTTAAATATGTTTTATTCGTATTTGTCATTTTTAGGATTTTTGTTAATCAAAATAGTTATTTAGAGACTAGATGACTGAATTTAAAATTTTCTATTTTTTGTATAGAGAGAGAAACTAGAGAGAGAGAGAGTAAAAAAACTTAAAATAAATTACCCAGTAAAAGTAGCGAGGTCGATCACGTGCACGGTGTACCACAGTCAAGCTCAAAATTCAAAACTCAAGCTGAGATTCCTGAAAATCCAAGCTGAATGCCGAAATCCCGAGTCCCGAGAGAGAGAAACAAGATTTTTGATAGAGAAAATGTGAGATTTGAGAGAAAAAATGTTTATGAAAAACATAAATGTTATAGGGAGGGGGTGAAATTTATAGATAAAAAAAATCATTTTTTTTAAATTTTTTAGGGGGTAGAATCACGAGGGCCGTTGGATTCTGCCCCCTAGCCGTTGGAGGCGAGATCCAATGGCTGAAATTTAATTTTTTTTTTAAATTTTTTTTTTGCCCATTGGGGGGGGGAGGGGGCGGGGGGGAATTGAGTCGGCTCGAGGGACCACGGGTCAGGTCCAATCCGACTCGACCCGCGGTCTTTTTTACGGGAGGGGTGAAGCAAGGGGGACACGAGACGAACCTGTGCCGGTGTGCCATGCCCGGGCACCGAACCATGCCGTGCCTCGTGCCGGGTTGACCCGGCCCGGTTGACACCTCTATTCTCAGCGCATTAGACTCGGGGCATGTTTGTTTTTTTGGCTGAATGGCGAAAGCAATTTGCTTTCGGCATTCAACCATTTAATTTTTTATTTTTCACTCACTTATCATTGAATTTTTTTGATAAAATAGATGAAACAAAAAAGCCAATTTTTTACTTTTTCCATTTAGAAAAAGATTACTTCCACCATGATCAAAATCTTGATTTCGATTTCCGCTTATATTTTTAGCATTAAGTAAAAAAAAAATAAATTACTTAATACTTAATGATATTAAGTATTATTTAGTATTAATCTCAAAAAAATTAGATTTTATATTAAGTAAGAAAATAAATATCACCTTAGACTTAATGCTGAATAGATAAGCGGAGATTGAAGTGAGAGGTTTGATTGAGGTGGGAGTAAGCTTTTTTTGAATATAAAAATTCAAAATTTTTTGACTTTTTTGTTTCGGCTATTTTTTCAAAAAATTCAGTAATAAGTGAGTAAAAAATAAAAAAATAAATGGCTGAATATTGAATGATGAAATAAAATTGATTACTGCATTCAGTCAATAAAACAAACACAAACAACCCCCCTTGAGAGACGAGGGTCGGATGGACTGAAAAATACCCGGCTTGGAAATAGGCCGGTCCGACCGAATTCCTTCCTAATTTGGCTGACATCGACAATAGACTTGGGAGCAACGAGAAACTGCGACTTCCGTCAGCAAGACGGGCATGAAGCTTCTCACTCACAACATGCTCTCTTCCAACATCAAGGGAGTGGTCGATGGTTTTCCATTGGGCATTTCTGTAGACAGAGTAATCGTAAAGCCGACTGATTTGAATTCTATTTTTCTTGCGAACATGTTCCCTAAGATTGACTGGAAGGTCCTTGTTGCTGCAGCCCAAACCATGGGCTACACTGAACTCCCTGACCAGGCGGATGCGTCGCTGCTTCAATTCCATGACTTTCAGATTAAGTTTCATCACGCGCTACTGGAGTTGCACCTCGAAGAAGGTGCATTGGTATGCCCCCAGACCGGTCGAAGATTTCCTGTTATTAAGGGAATCCCCAATATGCTTCTTCACGAAGATGAAGTATAAAATGCTTGTTTTTTTTTTCTGTTATTGAAGAATTTCTACCTAGGGCTTTGATTGTTTGATGGTATGGGCTTCCCGCTGTCTGGCTGTATTAAATTAAAATTGACGTTATCTACTTTTTTTCATGCAAATTGGTTCCTAAGTACATGTCTGTGTCATATAGTAATATCCTGATTTTAGTCATTTTATTTGTTTTTATTCTCAGATTCGAATTACAAATTTTCCAAATCATTGAACAAATCTTAGAATTTCAAACGAGCTCATATTTCGATGTTGGACCACTTGTTGTGGACCTTATCTTGCAAGGCAACCTTGTGACACTTAGTAAGCTCAGATTTTGTGAACGGACCACAATTCATGCAAACACAAGGTTACACAAACACAACAAAGATAAATCAAGTGCACACCATATTACATAACAGAAAAATATACAAGTTTGGGAATTGAAAATTGGTTATTGTTCAAAGTATTTATGTATTTAAGTTATATTTAGTTTTTTGCTGTGTTGAGTTATATTTAACCTAGTTTGGTTATTTATTGATTAAGAAATGCTTTGAGTTGCTATTCCTTCTTTTTCTCTCTCGTGTATTCAACATGAAATCAAAGAATATCGTGCATTGTATAAGGAAATATCATTGTTATGGTTTAAATTGTGTGTCGTGTGGGCAATTACACTATTATGGTGAATAGCACATTTTTGAAATTATTGTTCCCCATCAATCAAAGTTATTATGCATCATCCAAATTATTTTTCATTAGTAATGATCACTAATGCTATTCATACCTAAATATTTGTGCTAGATTCTAGAGTTTTAGTTGGAAGAATTTCTTTGACCAAAAAGAAAAATTGTTGATGCTGGTAGGGTGCCTCGTTGGTATTGGGTTCATATAAATTTTGGTTGGCTCGAGCCAGTTGATCCCATGGAATCAAATAGTTTCAGTTGTGGGTTCTAGCTGTGTGCCAAGAACGTGCAAAATGTGTGGTGTGTCTACAGATAACAAAGTGTTTGTGTAGAGTGAGAAGATTGTTTTCCAGTATAAATTATGCATGGTAGGAATATAAAGCTTCACAGAGCTTAGTTAATATGTAGTTTACTTAGTGGAAGTTAGATCTGAAGTCATGTTCTTTATGATCTTCCTGAATAAAACTATAGATTACCAATAAGAGGTGCGTTAATTATTTATGATGTTTGATAGATAAAACAATTTTGGGATTTTTTGGATTTTATATTGTGGGTAAGAAGGTGTAATATTTGACATTCAAATTATATTTTTTTAATAAGTTTTTATATTTATTATTATATTTTGTAGCTTCTTAGTCATAGATTGGTTGGCTAATAGGAAAATGAGTTATTTTTTTTTAAAAGTTCACCAATTGCAATAAAATGAGAGAATATTTTATGACAAATTATTTTGTTGCAAAAGAATGAGATGTGGGTGACATGCATTGGTATGCTAATTGTTTCTCTCCCAAAGAGCAAGGGGTGTTCAATGGGAAAGGATGCCAAACATGCGTGTGGTTCGGCCTGCCAAAAGGTTTGCTTGACAAGCTAAGGCCTGCAGGAATGTTACTGTAACACCATGGGTTTATATGTCCAGCCCAGGAGTGGGATGTGCCGTGCCGACTCAGACGGGCATGACATATCATTTTTAATGTTGGCTAGTGGACAGACATGTCATGTTGAGGTATCTCATAGACTTTGAAATAATTGTGCTAACCTTACATGATGACTTGATATGCCCCATCATGACCTATTGGAAGACTTTAACTGGAGCATGCATTCTGGGCTTCATGAAATTCAGGCAGATTGAATGGAACCCATTTTCTTAATGAGGTGGTCCTACTGATTGCCTCCTAATCACTTGATGGTGCAATTGTTTCTTCACTCAACATGATGAACATAATACTTCTCACTCATAACATGGTAGCCTCCAGTGTCAAGTGAGTGGTTGATAGTAAGGCTAGTGATTTTAAATCTTGATTTTCTTAAGAACATGTTTCACATGATTGAATGGAGGGCCTTGTTTTTGCAGCACAAACCATGTCCACAAGGAACTCCTTGATGATGCTGATATATTAGTGCTTCAATTTCATGACTTTTAAATTTTCATGTTCTGGTGCTGGAGTCTCACCTTGAGGGGGGTACCTTAGTATGCCCAAGACTGGTCAAAGATTTCTTCTTAATTAGGTGATTCCCCATTATATTTTTTTCATGAAAATGAGGTCTAGTTATGGTTTTTGATTGTTTGATGGCATGAATGTGCCGGATTCTACTTTTCTAAATTATAATTGATTCTATCTTGTTCTTATCATATAAATTGATATTCTATGTTGCACATGTTTGTTTCATTTATTGCTATTATATTCTTATTCAGTTTCTTTGTTTTGTATTTCATTGATTTGAACTGACTTTCTTCTAAATCATCTAAGAAATCATAAAATTTTAAGAGAGCTCACTATTTTGGTTAAAAAATATATGTGTATTTATGTTATTTATTTTTTTATATCAAATCATGCATAATTTAATACATTCATTTATTGTTTAAGAAGTATTATGAGTTTCTCTTTCTTCTTTACTTTTTCATTATTATGATTTATGATTATTATCTTTTTTTTTAATTTTATATTTTTTAGGTGTGAGTAATTTGTCGGATGTCTCAATCAAAATAGCATAGTATTTATAGATGCTCTCCATATATTTATTTTATTATTTTCATTATTTAAGATCTTAAATATATTCATATCATGGTATCAAAGCCAATCCTAAATAGTGAAAGAGGAAGAATGTGTGTGTGTGCGAGGCTTGCATTCGTAACAACACAAACACACTTTTGAAAGTGTGTGTTTGTCCGTGCTGTACATGTGTGTGCATTGTGTTTATGGGGGTTGAGATGAACAAATGTGCAACATAGGAATAAATGCATGTCATGCATCTTTATTTTCTGTTTGGGCTGATAGTGGGAATGGTGGAATGTTGATGCCCTCCATGTTGACATGTTGGTGCTTGCACAATGTGCAATGCACGTCTGCAATCAGCACATGTAGTTAGCGTGCATGGATTGTGCACGTGTGCAGTGAACACATGCTGTGAGTGTGTGGATTGTGCATGTGCTATATGTGTTCTGTGCAAAATATTGGTTCATGTCTGTAGTATATTTGTTTTGTGGTGTGTCAAGGAGGTTTGTGGTGTGACACAGATATTTATACTTATTCATTGATTGATGAAGGAGCCTCATAGTGATGAGATTTAGTTATAGTTGACTCTTGATTGTTGATTGTCATGTGATAATTTATTGCGATATAATTGATATTTATTTTTGTTCTTGCACATGTAAGATAATGAGAGTTAATAGTGTTATAATTATCTCAGACCATATACATGATATTGTTTCATAATTTATGAGATTGACTCTTGACAAGACTATAGAATTAGAGTAAGGTATCACAAAATTTACCTATCTCACACAACTAGCTACACAATTCTTGAATGTATTTCTAATAGTGGTAAATGTGAATGAGAGAGATATATAGAGTGATCATGATTTTTTAGCATTCCTAGTCAGATTCATAGTGATCCTAAGTTTTTCATTAGATCAAAGATAATAATACCAGATAAATCAATATGTATGAGGCAAATTGATATCTAATTCAGCATATACTAATAATAAGAGTATCACTTGTAGCAGAGATAATGATAAGAGTGTTTTAATATATTTAGAGGTGTCAAATAGGTCATGTCATGCTAGCATGGCTTGGTTTTAGTGGTCCAATTGGGCCACTGTGTCGTGTATGGTATGATATGCCTCAATTTTGGCTGGTCCAGCATGGCATTCCGGTTTGAGTCTGGCTGGATTCGGGCCAGGTTGTGATGGGGCATGCTGGTTTGGGATTGGTTTTCCATCTTGGTGCCTTAGCCTGGGACCTAGCTATGCTAGGTCCTAGGGGGCTAGGACTTTGAGTCCGAGACTGACTTGCACAGTTGTACTCGTGACTCGACTCACCAGCTTGGTCTCGAAATTATGGATTAATCATTTAATTTTTTTTATAAATTTTATATTTTAAGTTAATATTTATGAGTTGTAAGTATGATATCACATTATATTATTTTTTAAGTTTACATAAATTAAAAAAAAAACCAAAAAAAAACATATAAATTAATTATTTCTTATTCATTCCAAAAAAAAATAATACAAAGTTATAAGTATAACTCACAAATCATAACAACAATATAAAATAAACTATAAATATTATTAATCTTAATTATAATAATAATAATGCAGCACACTACACTGCCTTAATGGCTTAATTTTAATGCCTATTTATATGAGTATGCAACTAATAATTTTCGTGTAAGTATTTGATATCATCACTAATGGTGGGCTTAACTTTTTCAAAATCTCGCTAATCATAATCTGTTAGTAATTCTTCTATTTTTGTTCTAGTATAATTTTGATTATGGATATTTAATCTCGAATCTTTTTAATTTTTTATTTATGCTAGTGTCTCAATGATATCTGGTCATAGTCTCGATCTTCTATCTGAAAATATATTAATTGCAATAGAAAAAATAGATTTTGATACTACGTTTGACATTGGAGATGATAGTAATCGCTAACTGAATGAAGAAGTCATTTTAGAATAAAACATTCATGTTCATTCTCGAAGCTTGATTACTATATCTATCATATATAATATTATAATATATAAATAATTTAATTAATTTCTTGTGAATAAATTATTTAGGTTGATATTCTTCGTTCATACGTAAAGATACATATGTCAAAATATTCTTTACTCCTGATATTAAACTTAGGATCCATGCAAGTTACAGATAATAAAGAAATAAAATAGTGAACTAGTACTTTAAATGTTTGGTTTTCATATAAAGAGTTATGTTATTAAATATCGGGTTATCTCTTAATTTTTTAAATATGCTATTAATATTATATATGCACTTGAGTGCAATATAAGTGATGAGAGTATAAACTGACAGACATATAATTATCGGGTCATAAAAAAATTTCAGGAATTTTATAAATAAAATTTTTGTATCATAATCTCTATCTTCAATAATAAGTTCGTCACTCTTATTATTGATGTAGTCAGATATTACTTGTCTATATTCAATATATGGCTCTAGAGGTGTCAAACGGGCCGGCCCAGCACGGCACGGCCCATTTTTCACGTGCCCAGCCGTGCTACCGTGCCGTGCCGGTTTTTTAAATTCGGGCACGGCACGGCCCGTGGGCACGGCAAGGCCGTGCCGTGCCGTGCCGGCTTGCTCGGGCACGGGCGCACGGCAAGGCAGGGCAGGCGGGGCGGGGCGGGTCTGTTTGGACCCGACCCGCGGTCTTTTTACCGGGGGCGGGGCCCGGTTGGGTCACGAGTCACGACTCAGTGAGTCGCGACTCACGACGCAGGCACGCGTGCCGGCGTGCCGTGCCAAGGCACGGCCCGGCACGTGGTTTGTTCGCCCGGGCACGGCACGGGCACGGGCACGTTTTTTTATCGTGCCGGGCCGGCCCAGGCACGGCCGAATCGTGCCGTGCCTCGTGCTGGGCCGGCCGGCCCGGCCCGTTTGACACCTCTATATGGCTCAAACATCAGGTATGTGTAATTATAATGATGTATTATATTTATTTGAATTTTTTTTTCTTTAGACACAGATAAATAGAGATTATCAAATTTTTATTGTCTGTATTTTAGTATGTGAACATGTAAGTTAATTTCTCGTGAATGAACTCTTAAGGTGGGTCTTCTAGGTTCATGCACGAGAAAATGTAAGTCAGAGTGTTATTTACCCATTTCATCTCAATCATAGGGTTAATGCATGCAGCGAGACAATAAAGAGATGGAACGGTGGACCAGTACTTTAAGTATTTTGGTTTTCATATCTGCAACCATATTACTAAGTGTCGGGTCAGCTCGATACTTCCTAAACATGCTACTAGTGTTGCATATGCACATGAGTGCAATGCAAGTCGTGAGAGTATAAACCTACGAATACATGTTCGTCGTGTCATAAAAAATCTTCAGGAATTTCATAAATGAAATTCCTGAAGCCCAGTCAGTGTCATCAATAATAAGTTCGTCACTCTTACTATTGACGAAGTCGGATATCACGTTTTTGTATCCAACACATGACTCTAATATCATGTACGTATAATTCCAACGGTATCTCACATCCGATTGAAATTTCTTATTCTTAATATTCGCTGACAAACAGAGACTACCAAACTCCTGTTGTCTTTGAGGAGTGCGAATATATTTTAGTGCATTATGTATATTATCCAACGTGAGGGGACACACCTTCATACTCGCTCGTACAATCAGGTTAATCACGTGACATATGTATCTGACATGAAAGATTTTTTCTAATGGTGCATTTCTAATATTCCTAACAAACATGTTAATCGCTACTTTATTATTAGATGTGTTATCGAATGTGATACTAAAAATTTTATTTTGAATTTTATATTCTCTAAAGATTTTTATTATACACTCAAAAATGGTCATGCCATCATGAGGATGGAGAATTTCCGAGAATCTTAAAATTTTTTTTTTATTTATTATTCAGTTAGAATTTACATAGTGGGCGGTGAGACATGCATAAGATGATTCGTCGTGATTTATCCAGATATCAGACGTCACGAAGACCACTTCACTATATACCATAAATTTATTAATTATTTTTTTTTCTAACTTATATAATTTTAGTATGTTATTTTTAGATGTGGACCTAGGAATCTTATGATAAGCAAGTAAAAAATATGTTTGTATGATACATACTATACTTGGATCTTCTGAAAATCTGATCGGAAGATCCATCAATGTGATAAGTCTGACCATGCATTTCCAGCTCAACTCATTATGGTATATGAAGGGAGTAAACTTTATGATTAAACTGGATTCAGTCTCAAAAAATATAGTGCTAAGTTGAGTTTGCCTAGGATCTAATGTATTATATTTTTTGATATATAATTTGGCATGCCTCTTAAGGTACCTAGTCCCAAATGAACTCTTACAAGCTAAACTTCTCATACAATATTTGTACTGGGTCATTTCTTATTCCTCATCCCTAATATTTTTTTTATTTTATTATATTTAAATGAGTCCAAACTACAGAAGTTCTCCTAATTTTTTATTTTATAGAAGTTTGTGTTGAAACGACTAGAGGAACCAATGTTTCAGCTATTTCAAATCTCTGTGTTAGATTTTTATTTTCTAAATTTAAATATGTTTCATTAGTATTATTTATTTTTTAGGATTTTTGTTAAACAGAATGTAGAACCTAGATGATAGATTTTAGATTTTCTGATTAGAAATAAAGAGAGACTAGAGTGGGAGAGAAAGTAAACAAAAAAATTTAAATACCCAGTAAAGTAATGAGATAGATCACGTGCATGGTGCATCATAATTTAGTTCAAAATTCTAAACCTGAGTTGAGAGTCCCGAAAAGTCAAGCTGAATAATAAATTCTCGAATCCCGAGTGAGAGAAGAGCAAGGGTTTTGAGAGAGTGAGATTTGAGAATAAATATTTATGAAAAACATAAATATTATAGAGAGGTGAGGGGATTTTATAGATTAAAGGAATTTTTTTTTTTAAAAATGTATTTTTTATGTTTTTTTAACATTTTATTGAATTTTAGGGGGCATAATCATGAGGACTGTCGGATTCTGCCCCCTAGTAGTTGGAGGCGAAATCCAACTGCTGATTTTCAAATTTTTTTTACTGTTGGGGGGGGGCATTCGGGTCGGGCGGGACCGTGGTTCGGGTTGATGTGGACCTGTGTCCGCGCGTTTTCCTTTCCCTATCCGAACCGAAATATCGAATGGCGCTGGCTGGCGTGGCTGGCTATGGGGTGGGTGTTAGTTGGGGTCTTGGGGAGTGGGGACGTGGGGTGCGAATCTGAGGGACATTAGAGGTGTCAAACGGGCTGTGCCGGCCTAGCCTGGCCCATTTTTTTAGAGCACTGCCATGCTTTCGTGCTAGGCCAGGCACGACACGGTTTATAAAAGCCCGGCCCGACGGGCCTAACCTGGCCATATGGGCTAGGTAATTTTTTTTAAATTTTATAGTTTTAAATTTTAGTTTAATTATATAATATATTAAATTATATATAAAATTATAGATAATGTATAATATAATAAATTTATAAAATAAAAATTGTTTAAAATTTATCAAATCTACAGTGTTTAAATTTTTTTTATAATTTAAAATAAATTTAGTTTATAATTTATTAGAATTAAATAATAGAGTTATACATTTTTAAAAGAAAAAATAAAACAAAAAATAAATAAATCAAAAATTTTGTTAAAAAAATTAAAAAGTAAAAAAAATATAAACAAACCAAATGAAAAATGACCAATCAGCCATTAGATACCGAAGGTTCGAACCAAACAAATTAAAATTTCAACGTAATGTATAAATAAAGCGTATAATCAATAAAAAATAAAATATCGAAATCAAAAAGCAGTAGATCATTATCAATCGTTAAACGACATATCATGAGCATCATCAGCCGTAACATCAAGATCAGTATCATATGGATCATCATCATCAGCAATTAACTTCTCCGCTTTAGTAGTGGATGCAGCTGCAGTCTCTATCCCAGTCCCAGCTCCAGCACGATCATAGATGCTAAACCTCGAATCCTCCCAATTCTTCAAACAAGCAAAGGCCTCAATAATATCTGGACGTAATCTCGATCTCCTATACGAAATCACATTCACTATAACAGAAAGAGTAGATTTTGATGCTACGCTCGATATCGGAGGAGCCAGTAGATCCCGTGCCATCCTTGATAGCACGGGAAAGGTGGACTTATATAAATTTCACCACTGTAATATATCAAGATTCTTAGTATCAGAATGTGATAGGATTGAACAGAAATTGGTATCTAAGTACCGAGAAAGCTCGCTTCTATGTGATGGTCTATCCATACGTTTCTCCCTTACAAGCTGAATGAAAAAATCGTAATCTCCGAACAATGTATCTATGTTCGTAATTACAGTCTCACCACCACCATCATAATTAGTATCGTAGTATGTAAACAGGTCAGTCAATTTTACGTGAATGAATCATTCAGGTGGCTTTTTCAGGTTCATGCACGAGGAAATGTAAGTCATGGTATTTTTACCCGACCCACAGTCTTTTTTTCTGGAAGGGGAATGGGACTCTTGGCTTGGCGTTGGCCTGAGTGTCCCATGTCACAGTGAACCCAGCGTGACCCGTGACTCGTGAGGGTGCGGGACTGCGGGTGCGGGATGCCAGGCTGGGTGTGAATGGTGACCCCGACCATGCCTATGGGCCGTGCCACGGGCCACTGAATATTGCCGGGTCATGCACGGCATGAGGCCCGGTTGGCCTCGGCACCGCACGACACGGGTTGTGCCTTACCTGATCACGGCCTGGGCTTGGGCCCAGGATATTCCCATGTCGGGCCAGCCCATGATATTTTCATGTCGGGCCAGCCCAGGCACGACCGAATCGTGCCGCAATGGGCCGGCCCGGCATGGTTGGCACCTCTAAGGGACATGTCCCGTGTCGACGGGCCATGCCAAGGGCCACCGAACCGTGCTGGTCAGGCACAGCACGAGGCCCGGTTGGCCATGGTACGGGCACGGGAAATTCCCATGCCGGGCAGCTTATGCACGGCCGAATCATGCTATGCCGTACCGGGCCTGCCCGGACCTATTGACACCTCTAATTTTTAGGCACAAAATAAAATATTAAAATAGTCAATATCATATGTCTATGCAAATCATAAATATCAAAAAGAATATTTTTTAGTGTATAGAAACAAGAATAATAAAATATTTGATACAAAAAATGATACGTCATTAGTTTTTTTTCTAGTGTAATAGAAAGATTCAAGTAATTTTGAATTGGAACAGCTGATATAAAATCAGACTCATCTTTGGAACACTATGAACTTATCTATTTAATACCTTTAGAGCGAGAGCATTGAGTGAACTCTCAATACATGCATATAAAAAAATATTATAGATCTGATCATCAAGTCTTCTTAGTACATTTTGATTTATCAGTACAAGTATAATACCAATAATTTTTTCTTACAATTGTATCCAAGGTACATAATGAATCTGCACGTCATCGAGTGAGTAATATAAACTATTTTAGAAGAATATATCGAAGTGACCTAGTATCAAGCTTTCTTTTAAGTGTTGCAATAGCCAAATATGCTAGATATGATAGGATCAATTGATTTTCATGAGTACACTAGTAGTTATGTATTAATCATCATTTACTTATTAGTTTTATTTCGAGGCAAATTTTCTAATAGATGACTCGTATAATCTTGAGTAATAAATTAGATCCTCACCGACATGGCTCAAAAGGAGTATTACTCAGTAATGATGAATCATGGGGCTCATTATTTGTACCAAACATAGATAATCTTGCATGAAATCCTATAATGCTTCATGCTCATTATTTGATATTTTACTAGGTTATCCCTAGTAATCCAATCGTGACTCCAATTAGTTTTTTATCCAAAGAATGCACATCAATATCAAACATAGATAAACTTGAATGAAAAATCATAGTTTTGTGCAAAACTATGATATGTCATCTTCCAGGTGTGACTGTCATGCATATAATAAAGTTCTTATTTCTTTATGAAGTTCATATATATATTAATGTCATTCATAACCTCCATATAACTTTATAACACCGTAATGTTTTAAATCCTAGGAACATGCAGTCTTCCCTATTCTGTAGCCCAAACACGTTATAGAGGTGCTCAACTGTTGTTATATTACTTATTTCTTATTTTATTTATCTAGCTTCTAACTTGGCATGAATTTGTTGATGAAATCTCAACTCTTTACTATGATTTTCTGTATCAAATCAACGTTTCCTTTTTTTTTTGTCTACGAGCATTTGTATATATGTTTTAGTTTATTGTTTTATTATTATATTTTATTTTATCTTTTATTATTTTTTTATTATTTTTTCATTTTTCATTTTTTATTTTTTATTGTTTTTTATTTTTTTTTTATTTTTTTTTTATTTTTTTTTATTTTTTTTTATTTTTTTTTATTTTTTTCTTGTTAATAATGTTTAAATAAAAATGTTTTATTGGGTTATTCTTGAGTGTTAGTTTGAAAATTAGTATGAATTATGTTTTAGTAAAATCTAGATAAAACAATGTGAATGTGCCTATGAAGTTTCATCCTATGTTCTGAGATGTTAAAGTAGTAGCTATGGATTGGACAAAAAGAATTTTTAAATTCTAATGGGTTCTTAAAGTAACACATCATGATAAGTCCACCCAATACAAAGTTCTTTACCAACTAATGCCCTTGTTTATCACATCTTCAAGATATTTTCTACATTGATTCATAATGGTGGATGTACCTAGCAATTCTACTAGATGGGCGCAACTCATGCTCCAAACCTATCCAAGTTAGATTGTGCTGTCAGGCTGGGCGGATTTGCCTAACCCAATCAGCCCCAAAAATACGGCCAAGCTAGGACATGCAGGCCTGACCCACGCCGAGTTGCATCTAGGGTTGCAACCAAGCTTTTGCTCGAGAGCAGCAATGCACGACTGAGTGTTTATGTACTGGTTCACATTGAAAAGTAGAACAGGCTTTGCCAGGTCCAGACTTCATGGACCTGGGGTCAAGTCGAGAAGCTCGAGTTGCCAGGTATGGTGGTAGATTGTGTATTAGAATCTAGGGACGTGTTAATTCCTATGAGAAAAAAGTAATTTGTATTTCGGACAATTATTATTCTGAAACTTCTGTATAAATTGCATAATTAGGAAAATACATGGGAAAAAGTAGTAAAAGATATAAAAAGATAATTTATAAAAGCTTAATATCCTTGCAATCTATATGGTAGAAATTTATATCTCATTTTATTTTTGATAGCAGGACTCATAAAAAAAATGGATAGGATGCAAGGCATGTTATTTTTTGTTATTGTTATAATTAAAGGTCAAACTATGTTTAGGGGAATGTTTTGTTACGTACTTAGCAACCACAAAATAAGGGATATTTATGTTTTGGCATATCAAATATAAAATATTTGTTTTTTGTTGTATCAAATTTTTCATAATTAAAAAAATATTTATTAAATTCTAAAAATAATTCAGTTTATGTACAATTAAAAAAAAAGATTTACTTTTTTTGGAAACTGTTGTTGAAATTTGAGAAATTGATTAATGTTGTGCAAGGGACAGGGTGGGATTCAAACCCACCCATGTCCTCCGCATACAAAAGCTGCATCATACCACTTGGCGACAAGGTTATAATTAGATATATAAACAAATTAAAATATTTATGTGGATACAAATGTAAATGAAAACACATCAAAGTATACATAAATATATTTAGATATGTAAACATATATGTAGATATAAAAATGCATATATAAATTGATATGTATGTGTGTGTGTGTGTGTGAACAAAAACACATTTATGTTTGTCAATGTATATATATGTATATATATGTAGATATATTTATGTATACATATGTGTTATCATTTATTTTGGATGTATATATAAGAATTCTGGCCCCGAGGTCTCGTCATATTATCTGTGTGCCTGAGTGGCTTGTTCTGGTTTTTTTTAAGTGGATAACGGGTTCAAATCCCACCGTTTGTGTTCTATAGCATTATTTGGTGTCTCGGGTTCTAACAATCATTTCTAAATTAATTGAATCTAATTTTATATATATATTTTTTGAATTTTAGAAGACAATCTGGTAGAAAAATTCAAGTACACTGAAATATTATGGCCAATCTATTATTTCAACAATGAAAAATAAAAATTGATAATGCAAAACGTAAATGAAATGTCATTTAACAAATGGAAATGGTAAATCAAGCATCGGTTGTAACATGTCTACCACATTTGAAAAAACAATATGATTGGGAGATGCCATCACCTTCAAATACTCATGTTTTATGTTTCATGCCATTTAGATCATCATCGACGAGGCTTTGCAAATATCCCTCAGACAAATTTTACAAGTTTTCAAAAATAAAACAAACTATAGAAGCTTTTTTTATCTTTCCCATGTGCATTATTATCACCTCAACACCAATTATTGCAGATAAATTAGTTGTTTATAAAAAAAAGGGCATTAAATGATAATTTTTCTTTTTTTGAACAGAATAGAATCTTGAATAATTTTGTAGAAAACATTGATATTCCAAACTAAAAAAATTATTAAATTTGATTATATTATATGTTTATAACTATATAAAATAATCATACGAGAAAAATACAAGGCATAATACCAACACCCCCCGGGGGTGATCGAGGGCAACTTGTCTCCACGTGGGACTTGTGGGGAAGCATGCACTGCACTGCACAGCGGGTATCTCAAAATTAGAAGTTTGGTAGCAATGGCATCGCGTCTTTCTAGTCACGAACTTGTACATGTCTCACCAACTACCAGACAAAGATGGAAAGAAGATAAACATATCATCCAAATACGATCGATCCGCTGTAGCATTTGCGCAAAGGTCTAAAACAAGAGACAAAAAGGGTTCTTTATCATCCATACCGACTACGCAGTTCTGAGCGGAGGAGAGACCAATATCACGCCATCCCCTCTAACAAAAAGAAAGGGGACGTTTCGTTTTGTTGTCTGAAACATCAGGAAGAAAAAAAACAACAATTCAAGAAGAGAAAACAAGAACCATCATCCATGCTACTTCATCATCCACACTGTGCCGTGTCCTGTGCCGAACATGGCACATG
Organism: Sapria himalayana; assembly: GCA_029783825.1. NCBI lineage: Eukaryota > Viridiplantae > Streptophyta > Magnoliopsida > Malpighiales > Rafflesiaceae > Sapria > Sapria himalayana. The sequence continues at coordinate 734,041 of JAREIK010003224.1, forward strand.
GCACGGCACAGCCCACAACCATGCCTGGACCAGCACGGCTTAGCCCAGCCAACTGGTTCAACAGGCTGGAGGCCTGTGCTGGGCTGAGGTTGCCTGAAGTCTTGTCAGGCAAGATATGGTGGCTCGCCTGGGCCTCAAAATCAATATTAAACCAGAACATATCCATTAATCATTTCTTACTTGCCATCAGTTTGCATTAGTAGAAAATAAATAATTAATAAAATTATTTACTTGAAAATTTATTATCTATTCATGGCCCTACCATCATCAAAGCCTTCTATACGCGATATGTCTCTCCCCAAGGTATGACACCTTGTAATATTCATTCACCATGATTGCTAAATGAATTTTCATTTACTTGCATACAATTAAAATGACAATACATAATTTTGTGGTTTTTATTTATTTAGTTTTTAATTTTTTTATGTATTTTTGATGGGGGCATCCACCAAATGAACCATCACAATCACATTTGCTCTTTATACAGGGACATGAGTTGAATATTATTATTTATCAAGTATTTTTGTTCTTTTTATTTTATAATATTAGGCTCATCAGCATGTCATCAAAATAGTCATAATTTTTTTTGTACACTATGTCCTTACCACCAGGTTGACACAATATTCATTATGGCGGCGACATTTTATTGGAGTCTTGGCCGCACTAGCTCTAAGCCACTATACAATCACGACATTAATTTCACGGTGTGAAAATCTAGCATTCTATTAGTACAAGAAATCACATCACATTCTAGAGTCGTGACTTATGCAAAGCAGAACTATAAGACCAAGTGATGTGAGTCATTATATCATTTTTTACTGTGACTTTTCTTTCCAGAGAATAATTACGCTGATCGCAATGATTTCTAATAGCACAACTTTGTGCTCCAGAGAGAAAATACTAGGTTCATGACCAATTCTAACATCATGATTTTATGTTACGAAGAATTTTTGCCTCATTCACGACTATCTCAAGGCCAGGACAAATTCTTCACAAATACAAGACCAATGACGTTTCAATTTAAATATCATAACTTTGTGTTATAGAAAATTTAATCTCAATTAGAAAAATTATAACGTCACAACATTTTACTCACAAGATCAAGATATATGTTTAATTATCACAAATATAATATTTTTAAAATCAAAAGTACAAACATACTTAGTGATAAATTATCTCACGTCCCTCATATAGTTAAAGAAAGGAGAAAAAATATATATACCAAAGCAACCATCAAAAATAGTTAGAATACTACCTATGAGAAGAATATGCACAAACAATATTTTTACGAAACGACATGTTACTTTGTTAATATAATATCGAGCAGACAACTATGAAGAGATCATCCTTTATAATGACAATTCAATAGATAACAGTCATCTTGTATACTAAAAAAGAACACGACTATCTTGTATTTCAACATTATTTTATCATTCGTCTAATAACCAAATATGATATAAACCAAACACTAAAAAATATCATTAAATAAATATGTTGATTGACCTCTAAGTATGAGTATATCCTCAAAGACTAAATACATATATTCAACTCATACAATTATTAGTTCACCACTGATTGATCGAACCATCAAAATAATCTAATATGGAATTGATATTTAGACTTATATCTATTTTATTACTTGTACGACATGTCTACTTGTAGAACTACGTTAAATGAGTGATCCTTACTCAATAAATTTTGGAATAATGTCAACTAACTATAAATTTGGGCACTCTCACAAAATAGCAATAAGTTTATTATACTTTTAACAGGAATCATGTTAATAATTTGATAGTCAACTTGAGTTGGTATAATTATTCTTGTGAAAAAATAATTATGTTTTAAATTGTATCATATAATTTTGTATTTGTGATGCGAATACACTTTTTTTTTTTTATTATTTTGTAGCCACCATATCAAAATCAGATGAGTAGAGTTATATGACCAAGTTAAATCATTTGAGCTCAAAAATTAATAAATCATAAAGATAAATTCATTTCAAAACAATGGGTAGTATTATAGACCTCGCACCGAATACAATCTGTATTGTTATCCTTAGATTTAAAGTCATGAAAATCTATTAAATAAAAGTTCATAACAACCACCATAAAAATATTATTCATTACCAGAGAGACCAACCATCATTTGAAGACAAAATTCTAACATTACTGATGAAGACACAAAGGAACAATCAACACTAATACAAAGAAAGAACAAGCTTATTAGGACTGGATAGCCAAACAACCAATTGAAGACCATATTTTAGAGTTGCTAACAGAGATAGAAAAGTAATTATGTAGAAGATGAGCGAGTCAGATAGATGAAAACAAAACTCAAAAAAATAAATAATATTTTGAAAATCATCCCCCCCCCCCCGAAGCTGTAATATTATGAGGAAACATGAAAAAAAATAATGATAAAAAAAAGATAAACAGCATAATGATAAGGCTGAGGTTGAAGTACAACAAGAATTTAACACTTGAAGTCGCAACAATAATCACTAGATTGATGAGGAATAAAACCGTGGGAAAAAACTTGAAGGAGCAACAAAATGTTTCTATATCACTACACAAACAAAGATATGGAGTTTAGATATTATCGACTCAGCAGATTTGATCAACGCAAAAAATACAAGGCAAAAAAAAAAAAAAGAGAAAAATTATACTAAAAAAATAGCATTACCATCTGAGATAAAAAAATAGGATTTAAATCTAAAAAAACTACAGACGTTAAATATAACAAAGCTTGGGAAGTAGCCCCAAAATTTTACTTTTTGCTTGAATGAAATAATAAATACATATATTTTTTTGAATGCATACACACACCATCAATACTTATACAAAATAGATATTTGAATGAAGTTGCAGCAATCAAATCCAATTGAAATTTCTTATATGCAGAATAATATCATGTCATTCAAACCTATCTTTTAAATGAGAAGGCACAAACACATGAAAAATAACCACATTTTCATTAAGGCTGCAATTAAAACCTAAACCCTTTTAAAATCGTAACCCTGATTTTTTACAAACACTTTTAATTTTTATTCTCCTCTACTCCAACAAAAAGTCAGGAATACCATCAATTAAAGATTCGAGCAACCATGGAAGAAGAAAACTTGATTTCGAAGCTATGAGCAACAAGAGACAAACTGAATTGCGCCAAAAAAAAAAAAAAAAAGGCAAGCAATAGAGACGATCCACCACTGAGACAAGACTGAATTGCCAAATTTTCTGACAAAAAACTGAGAAAATAGATAACTTCAATCTTGAGCAGAATGAATTTTATAGGTGATCATGATTTCAAAGAAATTATTCACCATTCCCAAGAATCAGATGAGACAAAGAAAATTAAAAAAAAAATTGCATGCACGTGAAAAGAATTAATGCTTCAATTGTCAAGGAATTTTATACAAATTTAAAAGACATGAATGATAAAAAATATTATGGACAAGGAGCTTAAGTATCATTTGATAAAGAATCCATAAATGAGACATTTGAATTGCATTGAGTCGTGAATGATATGGACTATAAAATATTAAAAAATACAACTGAACTACAAAGTAATTACCATGATATTGACAGATAAAAAATGAAAATGAAAAATTTTATCAAAAAATATCTATGAATATAGTGTGGGAGGAACTCACGGAAGAAAATAATATTTTATTGTATTTCCTATGTTGTGTTTAGTAGTTGACCCTTCATGTATCCATGATCACACAAGATAAGACGATATTATTTTTTACCCTGGTCAAAGAAATTAAAATCCATGTGAAGAATATTTTGGAGTAATAGATCCTCAATTATTTGGAGGTTAAATTCTTTGAACAATTAATTCATTATTCATTTATAACAATGTTGTGTGAGTGTCGATGTATGAAGATAAGAGACAAATGTGCCATGGATGTCTCCACTAACATTGGCAATGTTAAAAGAGAACTTGAAGGAAGCAAAAAAAAAAATTAAAAGGAAAGAGTATACTGAAGTTGGGTAATGTGTCATCATAATTTGAGTTTGACATAGAACCGATGAAAAGATGTATAAAAAAACCAGATAAAGAACAACTAGACTAAGAGGCTATTTGATAACGCACTTAAAATTTTCAAATCATTAAAAATAAAAATTTTTAATGATTTAAAATTTTAAATGAATTTAATTAAAAAATATTAGGAGCTAAAAATTTAAAATTTTATATGAAAATTCATTGAAAATTTTAATTAGGTAGAGACATACTTAATATTGAAGGCTGAAAATTTTCAACAAAATTTTTTTAAAAAAATTACAATTTTGACTTTTTTTTTTCATTTTTTTTTCGTTTTTTCATTCACGCTATAGTTTAATTTATGAATCTGTCTTCTTCTCATCATTTCTCTATCACCACAAACTCTAACTCTAACTCTCTTTAATGATTAATATAAAGAGAAAATAATAAATCAACTAGTTATTCATTAATTTTTGTTTTTATATTAAAAATTTGGATAATTTTAAAAAATTTAGATTTTATTGATTATTTTTTAAATATTTTTATTTTTTTTGGATTTATAATTTATTTATGAATATATTTTTAAGGAATTTTATTTTTTTTAATAATTAATAATTATAGTGAAAAAAAATTCATTAGAAATTATATTTATGTTGAATAATATGTAATACAATAATAATAAAGATAAATATGTAAAATATATAATTTTCAGCATTCAATATTTACATTTATCAAATAATATATTTATATTCAGCATTCAATTAATCGTAATTTATCAAATCATTTTTTAATACAAATTCAATACTCATAAAATTCAACCTTAATTTTTCAGCATTTAATTTTTTCAGTTTTATCAAACGGCCCTAAGTCGGATATTACTTCCCAAAAAAAAAAATTTAGAAAACTCATGCATATGCTAGACAAGATGAAGTGAAAGGCCAATTATAAAGATGAACATTTATAAATAGAGATAAAGCATGTATGTATTTCCTTTATGAAGGAGTTGGAGAAAAGAAATAATAAATAAAAAGAATACGTCAAAAGAATAACATAGGACTATTGAGTAAAGACGAAGAAGAGGAATAAATTATGGGAGATTCATCTCCAAAATATAAAAACTTCTATTTGTGTTTGTCCAAGAAAATTTTGAAAAATACATTTTAAAAATCTTAGAGAGAATGAAACGAATGAAAATTATTGTAATGTGCTTCTACGGGTCAATCATATTTTCCTCCATCTTCATCACATTGAGATGTATATATTTGTTATCCATGAAAATTTAGTAATGTACTTCTTCATATGAACAATACTTTTAATATGTGAATTTGTTCGATATTTTAAATACTAAATAAATTGTATCATTTGAGAAGTAAATATAAGTGTGTAGTAACAACATCCTTTATTGGTCGTAACTCTACAAAAATAATCATGACCTTCTTTGTACCTCACGACCCTATTACCGAGTTGAAACAATCATTTCATCGTGTAGCTTATTCATCGTGATCATAATATTTTCTTGGAGTTGCGGTCATATTAGTTCAAATCACTTTATGGCCAAAATATTATTTTAATATCATAGCAGCCAAATATACCATTAATACAAGTAGTCGCGACACATTTTAAAACCACAACACATTCAAAACATTACCAAAATATCAAGTAATGTGAGTCACGACATCATTTTCCATTATAATTTTTCATTCCAAAGAATAATTACTCTAATCATAATATTTTCTCATAACCATGATTATTTGTTCACACAGCAAGACCAAAGTCATGGTTAATACTAGCCTCACATCTTTGTGTTACAAATAAATTTATCTCAATCATGACAACCTCAATGCTATGACACCTTGCTCACAAAGTCAAGATCAAAGTTATGATTATTTTTAGTATCATGACTTTGTGTTATAAAAAGATAAATATATATCATGATCGTTCTCAGTGTCACAATATTTGTTCTCCAAAAAAGATCCAAAGACGTCAAAGTTATGACTTTCAATTTAAAGTATCACATGAATCTATTAAGTATAAAAACTATACTTAGAGGAAAAAAAAGAAGATAGAATACACATGTAAAAAACTATAATTGATAAATTCTACTCCAATTAAGATCCAATCCAAGGCAAACATCAAGTAACTTAAATTGAAACTAGGATTTTGTGCTTAGTAAATTATTTAGATATTTATTGGAAACCCTCAAATCCATGATATATCTTATAACACACATCCTATGATTTCCTTCTCAATGTACGACTAAATTAAATTCTAAGATAGATAATATAATTACATTGTGATGAATTATTGATTTTATGAGTATATTTTTATATTTATGTGATTTTTGAATATTGATGAATATGAATGTAATTTAGAATAGAAAAATATGATTTTCATATATATGTTGATTTATAAATGTCAGTTATGATGGACAATGATATACAAGTCATGAGATACAGCGACATGATTGAATAAAAATAAAGTGACATCCATTCTAATCTTAATACATGAGATAAATCAATATGTAAAAATTCAAAATTAAGGCATATATATCATTGCAAGTACAATGCTCAAAAAATCAAAAACACGGTCGTATTAAAAATAAATATATTTTGTCCTATTTAGAAGAACTAACAATTGAGTAATATTGGGAATAAGTTGAACATCTTATTTAAAAATTTTATCATAATATGTGAGTCATGAGCTAACAGTGACTAACAATGATAAGTATATCATGGAAAACATGCAAATAGATGAGACTCGTATAATGGTGATAGTCTTGTGAATAATTCATATTTATATAACTTTTAAATATAATATTCATGAGAATATTATAAAATAGAAGGATAATAAATTGAGGAATATAGGAGAAACATGGAAGAAATTTCTTAATTCTTCAAGTATGTTGTGACTCATACAAGGACTCCCTATTTATAAAGTTTAATACATGAATAAATATAAAATATACCAATGAATATATATTAATTTATGCCAATTAATACACATTAATCTATGAATAATAAAAATCACAAGAATATTAATAGTCAAGAGATTAATGGAGAATTTATGAATATCCATAATATTATTCATAATAGAGAAGATATATATTTAATTATTATAAATATAACGCTTACAAAGTAAAAATTATAAACATTGTTAGAACCACATTATCTCGCATTCATGAGATAATTAGAAGTTACAGAATAAAAATACATGAAGTAATCAAGGACATTTGACATATTACATAAAAAGAATAGATGTATAAATAACCATTATACAAAATGACATATTGCTTTGATATTGAAATATAAATAGGATAATTATGAGAGAATCATTATTGATAGTGATAATTTAATAAATGATAATCACCTTATATACCAAGAGTACACACGAATATTTTCACACTAATTTACTATTCATCAAATATCAAACACAATAATAACTAAAACTGAAAAATATCATTACGCATAAGTACATTCGACAACCCTAGAATTTGAGTATATCCTTAATTTATGAATCTGAGTATAACTCATATCATTATTGATTGATTGAACCATTAAAATAATTCATATGAGATTGATATTATGATTTATGTCCATTTTATTACTTATATAACATGTATATTTATAGAACTATATTAGATGGGAAATTTTCACTCAACTAGATTTTTCAAATCATGCCAGATAGTACAATTTTTGATATCCTCACAAAATCAAAACAAAGTTATGGCACCATTGTGAGAGATTATGTTAATAATTTGACAGTCAACTTAAGTTGACATAATATTCTTACAAAAAAATAGTTTTGTTTAAAGTTGTTTGGATATAATTTTTACTAAGTATTTATATTGTATTTATATTGTATTTATATTGTATTTATATTGTAAATACTTATTTTTTTGTTTTTCAGGCTTTATAGGCACCATACCAAAATTTAATGAGCAAAGTTATAATACTGAGTCCAATCCTTTGAAGCCAAAAATTAATAAAACATAGAGATTATAAGGCATCATATTACCATCTTTATATTCAAAGTCAAGAAAATCAATTATATGAATCCAAAACAACCACTACAAAAAGGAACAAAAACACAAAAAAAAAACATGCTTATTCGTACTAGACTAACTAACCATCAATTAAAGACCATATTTTAGAGTTGCTGACGAAAAAAAATAAAAATAATGATACCAAAGAAGAAAGATTAAGACGGATAAAAATGAAACTCAAAAAAAAAAAAAAAAAATAATTTAGAAGTCATTTCATCCGAAACTATAATAATCTATGAGAAAAAAAAATGAATAAAAACAATAGCAAAAAGGAAGAACAATAAAATGATAAAGTTAAGATTGAAGTACAACAAAAAATTATGATACTTAAAAAAACCACAACTTTAATCATTAGATTGTCTAGGAACAAAACCGTGAACAAAGAAACTGAAGAAGCAACAAAATTTTTTATATTGTTGCACAAACAAAGATAGTAAATTTAGGCATTTTCTAGTTAACACCATTGATTGATATAAAAAAATACAATGCACAAAAAAAATACTAAAATAATAACATGGATATGTAAGATTGAAAAAAAGAAATTTAAATTCAAAAAATAAGCCTAGCTACGAACATTAAACATAATACTACTTGTGAAATAATCTAATATTTTACTTTTCACTCAAATAATATAATAAATACATGAATTTTTTTTTGAATGCATACATACACAATCAATACTCACACAAAATAAACATTTTAATGAAATCACGGCATTCAAAATCAATCACAACTTTCTTATAAGCTGAATGATATTGTGGCACTCAAGCCCAACTATGACTTTCTTGCATGCAAAATTAAATCATAATACTCAAACATATCTATACAAAAATGGCATTTTTGTCAGGACCACAACTAAAATCTCATTTCTAGTAAAACCCTAATACTAATTTTTTATGACACTTATAATTTTGTTCTCCTCTACTCCAACAAAAAAGTCAAACATCATCTATTGAAGATTCAAACTGTCATGGAGGATGAAACTTTTATTTCAAAGATAGGAACAAGAAGAGACGAGATTAAATCAAGCAAAAAGTTAAAAGGCAAAGCCTTTTAACTTTTTGCTCGATACGTGAGCGTGATTTCAAAAAAAGTATTATTCTTTTCCAAGAATCAATTGAGAGGAGAAGGTGAACTCATGACTTTTCAAATAGTAAAAGTTTATAAGATACATATGGACTCATGCCTTTTCTTTACTCCATAGGCTCATGACAAGTTAGATCAAAAGCTAGGATAAAAATCACTCATCTACTATATATAAACTTGTTGATCCTCATTATAATGATTCATATAAAATTATCATATATATCAATAAGTACAAATTTTGTTGACTCTTGAAAAGATCGTATTTCTCAAAAGAAATCTCCATAAATTCCAAATGATATAGTGATTCATGAGTCTACTCCAATTTAGGCTCATTATGATGTTGAAATTAGGAAACTTGACCGCTTAGAACTTTTGACCTACACTAAGAGGAAGAGACACATACAATTTATTCAAATCAAACACAAGTTTACCAAAGAGTCATATGATCCTACAACCGGCCATTTTGATCTTAACCTTATAATCACTATTTGGAAGGAACAAAATAGTTATAATCATCATCCAATCTCACTGATGGTGTTGTATACATGTGTTTTCTATCTTTTTATTTTTTTTAACTACTTCTTTTGATAGTACTAGGATCTTTAAGTATTCTTTTAAAATATTAGCTTACCCATAAAGATGCTAGGTCAAGTTGAAAGAGATAGATATCCATCATTTCAATGCGACTTTGAAACCAATATAATGACCTACAAAAAGTGATCGGTGTTTATTATACTCATATTTTTGAATCCATAATTCACATAATTCTAATGCAATTGTTTGTCTATTTTTCAAAATCCAAAAGTAGATAATATAAAAGGCAAACATAAAATCAAAAACAAGAGGGCATGAGTCCAAGAAAGAGCAAAAAAATGTCAAGGAGCAAAACAAAAAGTAAAGCTTGACACTTAGAAAGAAAAGTAATGAAGTCAAGAAATTCAATTGAAATTAGCGATAACTTTGACTAAGAACTAAATGACAGACCTAAAAAGCTCTACGATAGGATTATTTCTAGAGGTATCAAAAGGGCCAGGCATGACACGATACAGGTAAGGCCAGACACGAACTCGCGGCACGAAATCCACCAGGTTCGGCCCGGTTTGGATCAGGCCAAACTCCTAATTTTTTTAAAAAAAAATTAGAGTTTCGGCAGGGCACCACTACATCGCCGTGCGTCTTCGCCCTTTTGGAGCTCGGTGAACCTCGCCCATCTGGCGGCAGCTTGTCGTGACCATGCTCAATGCGTGGTCACGACACATGGGTCGAATATTTCGGCCCAGACACGACATTGTAGCCTGCCATGCCGACTCAGGCACGACTGAACCGTGCCATGCCTCGTGTTGGGCCGGGCCGGCTCAACCCGTTTGACACCTCTAAATATCTCTACAAGAAAATCACTTTCTCCTTTTCTTCTATAGATCAAAAATGCAATTGAATCTTCAGTGCTATGCGAACCATTTCCCTATGCTAGACTAAATAATGTATTTAAGATTAATTATGAATTTATGTATGTGAATTATCTAATATAATTTGTCATACTACATGGATTATAGTGCATGTAATTGTCGATGCCTATTAGAATTATTTTGTGATGTCTTAGCTCAAGCTAAGACTAATATGGATTATGGGTGAATAAATATATGCAATTGAGGTATTCTTCATTTATCAAAGCCCTACCTCAAAGGGACGACATGCCTAACTCTCATCATTTTGATTACATGTACTAAAGGTGACAAAGTGCCATTAGCTAGGAAATAAGTATAAGCAGTGTGACCAACATGTATAAGCAGAGGTCACATATATTCAATGCCCTATAACCAACTCATGAATTGTACATCCATGAAACCAAACTATCTAAAAATGATGAACGCTTAGTATCATCTTTATCGCCTACACATATAGGAAGGTGACAATGTGATGATAATTAAGAGATAAGCATGAGAAACGTGACTGACATGTGCAAGTAGAGATCACACATTTTTTATCCCCTCTTAAATTAACACTCCATAAACCACACATCAATGAGACAAGAGAAAGTGATAATTCCACACATTGTAGGGATGATATCAAAACTTTTTGAGTTTGCTTTCTTACTTATTAGATCCATATTTTTGTGGTAATCTTAATGCGTGCCAAAACACCAATCAAGAATATCTATTATTAATTACATGTAATATCATCTTTATCACCTATATATACTAGAAAGTTACAATGTGATGATGATTAGGAGATAAGTATGAGAAATATGATAGACATGTATGAGTAGAGATCACACATATTTTATCCCCCTCTAAACCATCACTCAATAAACCACACATCAATGAGCAAAGAGAAAGGGAATGCCTCATATATAATATAGTAATTCAAACCTAAAACTATCAATTTGAGTAAACTCTAGACTACTACTTTGAGTTTCAAGTTGCATGAACACATACACACTTACATTTAGTTTATCATTAGTTTTATTTGTTATATCCAAGCTCCAAACATATTGTGAGCTTAGAAAATGATATTATTATTGATTTGGAATTTAATCAAATTCACAACAGTTTAATTCTGGTAAGATTGATATCCAAACTTTTTGAGTCCACTTTCTAACTTATTAGGTCCATATTTTTGTGGTAATCTTAATGCGTTGCAAAACACCAATCAAGAAGATTTATTGTTGATTACATGTAATATCATCTTTATCGCCTACATATACTGGAAGGTTACAAAGTAATGATGATTAGGAGATAAGTAAAAGTATGAGAAATTTGACTGAAATGTGAGGCCAATGGCCTAGCCCGGTTCAGCAGTCCCTGGCCCGGCACGGCACAGTCTAGACTAGGTGTCAAATGGATTGGGCCAAACCATTCTAGCTTGATTTTTGGTGGCCCAATCAAACCACCGTGTCTTGCCTAGCAAGACCCGATTTGAGCAAGTCTCAGCCTGGCACGGCCCGTTGACACGACTAGTACCAGGTTCGGGCTGAGTCATGCCTGCACATACTACATTTAGCTTGGTTTGGGCCTAATCAGGTCATTTTTGGCCAGATATGAATCATGTCATCGCAAAATTGTAAAATATAAAAAATTATAAATTTTAATATTAAATTAAATAATTAATTAAATATTTTATGTTTAATAAAATTAATAAAATAAAAAATAAAAATTAATATTACAAGTCACAACGCAAAACTAACAACTAAAAATACATACAAATTATAAAATAACAAAATAAGATTAAATTATTAAAAGAAAAAAATCAATATTACAATTTTAAACTAAACAGAAACCCATAAACATTAAAGTTTAACATGATTCCCATAAATAACTGTCTGAATAAACAAAGAACTTAATAAGAAAAAAAAAAGGAATCTCAACCTCAAAATCAAATCACGAATGAAAAAACTTAATTAAAAAAAATTCAAAAAAGATAAATCTCATCAGTGGTCAACATATGATGGAATTAGTATCACTAGTGGTAGATCGTAGGCAGTACAATATGCTCAATCTTTGTCATCAGTCATCATCAAAATCTCAGAAATTATTATCAACAACCAACTCCTCCACTCTTAATGCAGTTGCAGCACGATCCTAGATGCCCAAGCTTAAATCTGCTCAATCCTTTATATATGCTAATGCTTCAATAATATCTAATTGTAATCTAGATCTCATATTTGAAATCATATTTACTGCAACAAAAAAAAATAGATTCTGATACTATGCTCAACACCGAATGAATCAATAGATTTCGTGTTATCTTATACTATAAGGAATATGTAGACTCATATGATTTCCATCACTGTAAAATATTAAAATTCTTATTATTAGTATGTAAAAGAATTGAGTAGTAATCAGTATCTATGTACCGAGACAGCTTGCTCATATTCGATGATTCACCCCATTATTTTTTCCTCGTTAACCTAATGATAAAGTCATTATCTCCAAATATGATATCCATATTTGTACTATGAGCCTCATTATTATTATCATCATACCTAGTATCATAGTATGTAAATAGCTCAATCAACTTCTCATGAATAGAACTATTCAGGTTAGTCTTCCTGGTTAATACAAGGGGATATGTATGTTAAAAGATTCTCTACCCCTTTCACTTTAACCCTAGAATCTATGCAGGCAGCCAGACAATAAAAAAATTGAATGGTGAACCAATACTTTAAGTGTGTGGTTTATATCTCTATAATCATATTGCTAAATGTCTGATTATCTCTAAACTACCAAAACATGCTACTAATATTACATATGTACCTGAGCACAATACAAGTAATTTGGGTATAAACTGACGAACACGTGTTTGTCGTGCCATAAAAAATTATCAGGAATTCATAAATAAAATTCATATATACCAATCAGTATTGTCAATAATAAAGTTATCACTCTTATTATTGACGTGGTCGAATATCATGTATTTGTATTCAACACATGATTTCAACATCAGATATGTATAATATTAATAGTATTTCATATCCGATTGGAATTTCTTCTTTTTTAAACCTGCAGACAAATAGAGACTATTAAACTCTTGTTGTCTACAAGACGTATGAAGAAATTTTAATAAGTTAAGTATGTTTTATAAAATAGGAGAAATAATCTTCATCCCCGCGTGTACTATGAGGTTAATGATGTGATACATATATCTAATATGAAAAAAATTTTCCTAATGACTCATATCTAATAATCCTAACAAACATATTAATCACTACTCAATTGTTAGAGATATTTTTGAATGTGATACTATATATTTTATCTTGAATTTTATATTCTCTAAAAATTCTCATCATGCACTCATTAATGATCAGACTATCACGAGGATAGAGAATATTGGGCAGTGATGTATGCATACGATGCATCATCATGACTAGTACAGATATCGGATGTCACGAACATCATTCCACTATCTTTCCTAAATTCATTAATTATTATTTATTTTCTAAGTTATAATATTTTAGTATGTCGTTCCTAGATGTGAACCTAAAAATCCTACGATATAAGGCTGAAATTAAATCTGCATGATACTGACTACTCTTGGATCCTCCAAAAATATAATCAAAAAATTTAATATTGTGATCAGTTTGGTCATGTCTTCACTCCCTAACTCGTTGTGGTATATGAAGGATGTCAACATTAAGGCTGAACTAGATCTAGCCTCAAAGAACCCACCGCTGAGTTGGATTTGCCTAATATTTAATGCACTATATTTTTTGGCGTATTATTCGTAATACCTCTCAAAATGCTCAGTCACACATGAACTCTTACAGGTTAATATTTTTTTATAATATTTATATTATGACAAATCTTCTTAGGTACCCCTAACATTTTTATGTTGTATTATATTAAAATGAGTCAATACTATTAATGTTCTAGTTTTTTATTTTTTAGATATTTGGGTCGATACGATCAGAGAAACCAAATTTATATTTCTAAGATTTAATTTTGCCTACTAACAAATAAGAGATTGACAATAATTTTTAAATTTGACACGGAGATATAACATAACAACTTTAGGACTACTACTTGAAAATTCCTATGAATTAGTTATATTCATGAGCAATCAAAATTTTAATTTTGCAATTATTAATAGTATATTGTAATAGTAAAATATCAAGAGATATTATTTTTAATTTAATTTGTTTGTTGATGAAATATTAAAATTAATTGCTATTTGATTGAAAAAAGGATCTAAGATATTGTCATCACTATTACATCAAAAATCAAATTACTAGTATATTTAAAATCAAATTATTAATATATTTAAAATAATCTTGAAGGAACCTCAAGTTACTTTTTTTTCTTAAATTAGTTAAATTAGTTATTTATCCAATGGATTGAAGGAGAAAATTAATATATTTATTATTTGGCTCCTATATGTTGTTACATGTACAAGAAAGAAGATTGATCATAAGATATTGGGCACTCCAATCACTTGTTAAATTTATACATACATATTTTATGCAGTGTTTATAAGAACTAAAAATATATTATATCATTGCTTGTTTATTTAGTTTTTATAATGAATAAAAACAGGGAACATACCCGAACAATTTCTTCATATGTTTCATCATCAATTTCTATAGATGTGATAAGTTCTTCAACATCCCCAAGAATCATGTTTAAATGTTGATCATAAGCCTGAAAAATAAGATATTTTCACATACAAAATATATCAGATAGAAAAATGAAATGAAATAGAAAGACGCATCTTAAAAATCACTAAAATCAAGTAAATGCACTGGGCATCAAAACAACCAAGAAAAAACGAGATAAGAAGCAGTTTATATCACTTAAATTGAACTGGCCATTATTACAAACTAAATACAAATGGATAAAGCAAACAACAAAATATTCAAATATGGAACAAACACAGCATTTTTCTGATAAGAAAACTGAAAAAGCTGAGATGAGCCCAACACAATAATTCAGCTTATATTGATGCACTATACTTTATAGGCACAATAATCCATTGTATCCAACATCCCAAAATAAAACATTAACCTATAATAAAATGGTTAAATGTTTGAATTGCACAAAAAAAAAAAAAAAGCTGACACACAGTGGGCCAGAGAAGAACAAAGGAACTGTGCAAATTCTCCATCACTTCAAAGAGTAGCTACCCGTGTTCTTAACTCTTCTAAAGAAATTCCCTAGCTTAAGCAATTGTCAGTTTCTACAAAACCCAACAAAATAGCAAATATGCACTGCAATATCTCGAAAAGCACTAATTAACATATTGACTAGAAAACAAACATATAATAAATTATAATTCATATTTTATACATCTCAAAAATATTTTATAAAATTCAAGTTTAAGAAAGTTTTCAAAAACATTTATCAAGATTTGGAATTACTTAGTTTTCAAAAACATTTATCAAATGATGTGAGATTATTAAAACAAACATGAATCTACCCAAATTCAAGTTTGTTGTCAATATTATTATAATTCGTGCATGCCCTCACTCAAATTGAACTTTTACATGTTTATATGCCTTGCATTAAATTGTCAACTAAAATAATTTGACACAAATCATGTTTGGTATCTTCACATGTGATCAAATTATATAAGACATTTCTCTTGTATTTTTTGAGTATAGCACATGAATATTAACAAGCATACCTTTGTTACAATCACATTAGAAAATTATCTTATAATAGTTTAATATTGTGAACATAAAACATGAATAATTAAAAAAATAACATATCCAAAGCACAAGGTTCCCTCTTAGTACAAGATTTGTGAGTGATTGACATCTCTACAACATTACCTCTAAAAATTTAAAAAAATTAATATAATAAGTCTTGAATCCAAGACTTATCACCCTTAAACAAATGCATTTACAATTGTAAAAAGACATAATCTCTCATAAAAAATAACTAATTGAATTGATATATTATAAATTTTGTCTTAGCTTAGAATTTTTATAGCAAAAGACTTATGTGGCCCAACAACATTAAATTTATATTTTTAATTGTCATTTTTAACATAAAAAATTCTAGATATCAAAATTCTCACACTCAATATTTTGATATTTTACATCTTAATTTATTTCTTTCCACTAATTTAAGCACAAAATTATAAATTAAATATTTTATTTTCAAATTGCTAATTTCACAATTTATCTCTAATATATCCCACCACATTTTATTAACGATACAAAAATTATTTATTAATTACAACAATATCAATAAAAAAATATATATACAAGAATATCTTATTTTAAAAGCACCCTTACAATTTATTAAGAACCAAGAACAACTTGTATTTGAAAGGAAAGTCCATTATTTTAAAAGGTGCAGCATACAGACATGTCATAGCAACTCAACGATCCTCATGCTAGAGCCATACATCTTCATTATAGTGTGCCTAGGATGAGGCACACCTTACCCAATTATGTTTGTTCTAGCAAGTGGAGCACTATTTTCAAAAAAATTAAAATATTCTAAAAGTTCTAGAATAATTTTATTTTAATAATAAAAATCTTGTAGAAATACACAAACACTTATTTATTTTTGAGAGAATAAATTTAGACTTTTAATTTAAATTTTTATATTTTATGAAAGATAAATTATGATTAAGCAAGTTTGATGGGAAATAAACCTATAAAAAAGAAATCTTAGATGTGATTATATATTTTCTATAAAACAACTCTAAGAGAGACATCTATATGAATAAATAAATATAATTAAGATTTTAAAAAATTAAAAATACTTGATATATTTTTTACATATTGAAAAAATAATAATATTATGATGAGTGATCACTTGGGAAGTAGTTACATTGCATGGATATATTAGAGATCATATCTTTCTTTAGTGAGATAACAAGTATTTTCATTCAAGGACAATAGATCTCGAATTTAAAAATCAAACATAACCTCTCCAACTTTTAAAGGTAAAATCATCAAAATATTAATTTCTTTCAAATCTCACATTAAAATAAGAGTCTTGTGCATTAGATATGACCTTTAAAAAAATACCTATATATAAGCATCCAACATGTCATATCAGCCCAGTATGGCATGCTAGCATACTAGACAGCATTAACTAAATTGGGCCATATTGAGTTAGGTCAGTACAATTCGGACATCAACATGACTTGTGCTTGAGCATGACATCCTAGCTCTTATGGTACCCAGGCATGTCACAAGTTGGTTCTCGAACCATAGGTGCATGCGTATGACTCATGCCTGAGCATAACAATACGTGGATCCGAAAAGGGATTGTGTTTGGTTGGATTGGATCGAGCATGATCAAAAGCATCGACGTGACCCAAAGCAAAGCCCGTGCTTGAGCATGTGGACAGATGCTTAGGCATAACTCAACACTAAGCATGCCCCATGCCTAGGCATCGCCCATGAGTAGGCATCGCCCATGCCTAAGCACAATTCGTGAGTGAGCAAAGACATAGACAAGTGGCATGGCACCTTAGCGGCTAGTGGCATCCATGTCACAACTAGCATGCGAGCAATTCGATCATGTATGGAAGAGCATGCTAGCTCGTGTAGGCTATGTTGCAAGGATACGCCTAGGAACTGCCGTGTCGCCGTGTCCGACCCGTGTCGCCGTGTCCACGGGTCGGACACGGGTCGGATACGTGTCAGAGACATATCCGACACGTTGTTCGGAAACAGTCGTCGTTAACAACAGACGCGTCGTTTACCAACTGACGCGTTTTTTACGATTCTAACGCGCCGGAAATACACTATATATTAACTATTACTCCTACATCTCCAACAAATTGAGGAGCACACCGCCGACAGTGAGTTGCCGACAAGCCGATTGCGAGAAATAGTTGTCAATTGTCATTGCGTCAAACGGGGAGGGGAGGAGCACACCGCCGAGGTGCCGACAATACCTAAGGTAACCTAATTCTATAAAGGGAATGGTGGGTTTTAGAATCTGTATCGGGAGGGGAGAGTTCGAAAATCGAAACTGTAAAGGGAGGGTGGTGGGAGGGGGTGTTAGAGGGTTTAAATTTTTTTACATTATTTTAAAATACAGAATTTTAAATTATTTTAAAATACAAAATTTTAAATTATTTTAAAATACCTAATATTTATAATTAATAATTTTTATTTTTAATTTTATTTTTTTTATCATGACGTATCCTAGTCGTATCCGTATCCTAGTTTTTTAAATTTTGCCGTGTCCCCGTATCCTGCCGTGTCGTATCTCCGTGTCCGTATCTATGCAACATAGCGTGTAGGTATGGCTTGTGGCTCTACATGAGGTAGGTCATGTCATGTCGGGCTGGGTTTGACCACTATTTTTGAATTATAAATTCTAAATATTTAAATTTATATATTTTAAAATTAAGATGCTTAAATTATAAAACATAATTGATCTAATAATTATCTTTTAATCGAACAAGAAGTTTTTTTTAACACGAGACTCCTAACATCATCTAACTTTAAACATAAGGTCTATATTTTTTTTATTTTATAATTATTTTAAATTATAAATCATAGATATTAATAATAAATATCTTTAACGATCTTGATATATTCAATCTCAATTAAATTCTCTCTTTACTGATTAAAAGCTAAAGTCAAATTAAATATTTAGTATTTGATCAATTAATTCTAAAAACACATATCTAATATATCATGTCACGTATCTAATTTTCAATGAATCTCTTCATTATTTTTTTATATTAGAACAATGAAGGAGATCATAATAGTACACAATATTCTCGTTTTAGCACGGAATTTGAAAGAGAATAATATCTTATCAATTTTATTCACGAAAATCAAAAATATTATGTTCAAAGAGTCACAAAAGTCAAAAAGGTTAATAACTCAAGTATCTTGGACAAATACACTTGCGGTCACACTAAAATATGACCTACAATATATATATGCAATACAACTTCCTATGTGATCGGTCATTTGAGTATTATATTATAACGATATCATTTACAAATAACATACATTCTGATATCTTAATCAAAAATATTTTATCAATTCAACCATAACAAAAAAAATGATTGATCCTTGGTATAATTTAGAGGTGTCAACCGAGTCCGGCTTAGTAGTGCCTAGCCCAACATGACACGGTCCAGTCTAGTGTCGGCTACACTCTCGACAAGACTCATGTCATGTCGTGCCGATGGAAATCGGCCTCCGGGTCGTGCCTGGCACGACCCGAGGGCCTAGCACGTGGGCACGACATGAGGCGAAGAGCGACGGTGAGACATGACGAGCGAGTCAACAGGAACGCCTGCTCGGCTTTGGGGAATTCCCGTATCCCCAAATCCTGGCATGAACCAGCTCATAACTGAGCTGATTTTGTGCTAGGGGTCGTGCCGGGTCTACCCTCCAATGGCACGGCATGGTACTGTAGCATGGCCTGCCAGGCATGACACACGGGCCCATACGAGCCTCAAAAAAACAGGCCGTGCTAGCCCAGCATGGCCCATTTGACACCTATAGTATAATCACACATAAATCATAAATTTACTTGAATACTGCTTGTGGAGCAAACACTTGTAATAATATTTTCATATATATCCTTAATAATAATAAAAAACAAGAGACTCTATTTTTTTCAATAATATGTAGGAACAAGAAAACAATTTTCGTAATACACTACTATGACATAAAACAAAACTAATTCTCCAATATAAAGATTAAACTCTTGAGTATCTTTTTTGATTAATTATTTGGAGGTACTATTTGGTGAAAATAATTCCACAAAGAAGCATCCAAATAGGATCCACCCTACTTATCTCCTTTATACCCCCAGGAGCAGCCACATTGAATGGTCATGCAGGATAGCATGCTGGTCATGTCCACATCAGCATGGACCCAAAAAAACCCTCAAAAAAAGTAACATCTTATATTGGCAAGGGATGCTACATTTTGAATAATAACAATTTTCATCAATGTGAACCTAAAAGTGTGGGGGACCTATGTTGCACGGATACGTCTAGGAACTGCCGTGTCGCCGTGTCCGACCCTTGTCGCCGTGTCCACGTGTTGGACACGTGGACACGGCCACACGGATCAGACACGGCGACACGGATCAGACACGGATCGGATACGTGTCCGATACGCCACGTGGCGTATCGGATACGCGTCAGAGACATATCCGATGCGTTGTTCAGAAACAGTCGTCGTTAACAACAAACGCGTCGTTTACCTACAGACGCATCGTTTACCTACAGGCGCATCGTTTACCAACTGACGCATTTTTACGATTCTAACGCGTCGGAAATACACTATATATTAATTATTACTCATACATCTTCAACAAATTAAGGAGCACACAGCCGACAGTGAGTAGCCGACAAGCCGATTGCGAGAAATAATTATTAATTGTCATTGCGTCAAACGGGGAGGGGAGGAGCATAGCGTCGAGGCGCCGACAATACCTAAGGTAACCTAATTCTATAAAGGGAATAGGGAGTTTTGTAATCTGTATCGGGAGGGGGGAGAGTTCGAAAATCGAAACTGTAAAGGGAGGGTGGTGGGGGGGGAGGGGATGTTAGAGGATTTAAATTTTTTTTACATTATTTTAAAATACAGAATTTTAAATTATTTTAAAATACAGTATTTTAAATTATTTTAAAATGCAGAATTTTAAATTATTTTAAAATACCTAATATTTATAATTAATAATTTTTATTTTTAATTTTATTTTTTTTATCATGACGTATCCTAGTCGTATCCGTATCTTAATTTTTTAGAATTTGCCGTGTCCCCATATCCTGCCATGTCGTATCTCCGTGTCCGTATCCGTGTTCGTGCAACATAGTGGGAGACAATAAAATTATAAAATTTATTAATTAAAATTTTAGAATAATACAAAAAAGTATAGAATTATAAAACTACAATCATAATAAAAATTTGAAAATTGAAATTCATAAAAATTTTGAAAATGATGAAATTATTAAAAATATAAAAATAATAAAAATGTATTGCTTTATATTTTTTTAAGTATCAAATATTTTATATTGTTTTGTTGTTTAAAACATAAAATATGTGATTTTTTTTATATTTTTTAAATATATAAACATATACTTATATTATTCTAATAATAATTTATAATTTATATATGTGTTTATTTAAATTAATTTTTATTATATTTTTAAAAAAATTATAATTTATGATGCACAAAGTCAATTACCATTACAAAAAAATTACAATTGATTGATGATTAGGCACAATACATAACACAATGATAGTTACATCAAAATGCATCATTGATTAGAACTAGAGATGTCAAACTTATGATTTGGTTAGTTAATTGATTCTTTATAGAAATTGATAGATTCAATTGATTCTTTATTTGTGTATGTATCTCTTCTTTCCATAAGAATATTATCTTTGTTAAGCACCTTACACAAATGACCAAATAAAGAAGTCAATTTCTTAATTATCTAATCAAGAAAATAAAATTTAATAATGCTAGTGAATTTACTTCACAAATTCTTAATAATTATTATGTCAATAAAGATACATATTAAGCATTTTGTTGCTCATATTCACACTCAAAATAATTTAGCGGAATCTTTGATTAAATCACTTCAATTAATAGTTAGATTACTATTGATGAAAATCAAATCATCATCTTATGGACAAATAGTTATTCATGTCGCAACTATAATAAAAATTAAACTAACATTTTATCATGAGTATTCTCCTTCACAACTTATATTGAGAAAATAACCAAACACCCCCTAGTTACGATTTTTTTATTATGCAATTTAAATACCAATTATACCTCCACGATATATCAAAATGAGTCTACAACATAGACTTGAAATTTATGTAGATTTTAATTTATCATCTATCATAAGATATTTGAAACTCTTAATAAGAGCCAAATTTATAGATTATTGTTTTAAAGAGACTATTTTCCTATTAATAGAAAAAGAAAATTGATTTTAGAAAATAAATAAAAAAATTACTTAGAATGTATCTATATTATCTCATTTTGATCCTCATATAAATCAATATAAAGTGAAAATTCAAAAAAATATTTATTCATAAAATCTTACAAATTAATTAACGAATATACATATTGATGCAAAAAAAAAATAACAAAATCATATATCTCAATTATAAAATGAGGTCACTAAAAAATAGAAATAAAAATCAAAAACATACTTGAAGCATGAGACCAACTAAGTCAAAAACCATTGCTCCCCAAAAGAAAAAAACAACAAAGTAACATATCTAGAGGTGTCAAACAGGCTGGGCAGGCTTAGCTCGGCCTAGTTTTTTCAGACCAACTAGGCTAGAGGCACGACACACTACAATATCATTCCGTGCCTGGCATGCTTCCTTGGAGGCAAAGCCTGACACAAGCCTGCGACCCAAAATCCACTCAGAATCAAGCTGGTTTGGGTCAGCCAATTCAGGTCATGCAGGTCAATTTTTAAAAAAACTAGGGTTTCGGTGCCGCACTGTCGTCATTCGTCAAACATGCCAAGCCTCGCTTGTCAGACTTCAGCGTATCGTCCCCCCGTTGAGCGTCGCTCAAAGAGTGGGTTGGTGTGTTGTGCCTATCATGACATGCAGCCCAAAAACCTTCGACCCGACACGGTACGACTCGTGCCGAAGGAGCACTCGGCATTGTAGCGTGCCATGTCAGGCTTAGGCCGCTTGGCCCATTTGACACCTATAAACATACTCATATAGAGGAACATATTGAACAAAAACTCTTGAAAAGATAAAAAATGAACAAATATCTTATAAGAAACAAATATACATAAAAATTTTGAGAACTCAATAAATTATGTATACAATAAAAAAATGAGATCGAAATAAAATCATTATCAATAAAATTTTTATTTACCGAATAGTCTTATACAATCATAAAAAATGATGAGAACATCAAACCACAAAATGTGGAAGAATATCAAAATAAAAATCATTGGCAAAAAAGAAAAAAAATTATGCAAACAGAATTAAACTCATTAATGAAACAATATCTTTCAAAACATATAATCCAAACACATAAATGTGTAAATATTATTAGATACAAATAAATATTTAAACGAAAACACAAAAATATTAATAAGATCATATGATATAAAACATGAGTAGTACATAGGATTTCTTGCAAAGATCTAATCTTAATTACAAGGAAACATATTCTCTTTCTATGGACACAATCATTTTTATTTTCTAATAAATTTTGTAGTTTTTGTAGGACTAGATATGTATCCCATGGATATTATAACATCTTTTTTATATAAATTTATAAATAATAACACACACACACATATATATTCCTAAAAGATTTAAAATATCTGAAATAAATAATACAAAGCCTCACAACATTCGACAAAATTAAAATGAACTTTGTATAGATCAAAACAATTCAAATGCATATAGATTTAAAAGAAATGTATGCAAAAAACCTTATATGCTCATACATTTTTATTAAGAAATCAAATACTAAATTTATAATTATTGATATGTATGTTGATGATCTATATTTTATTGGAACTCTTGAAAAACTCATGTAAACAATGAAATATTTTAAAAAGAAATTTAAAATGAAAAAACTTGGAAAAAAAATTTTACCTCGGCTTGTAGATCGAGCATTTCCCAAGTGAAGTTTAGTTTCATCATTCAATATATACTGTAAAAATTTTAAAAAGTTTTATATGAATAAAGCATATCATTTAAGTTCACAATGATTGTTTGTTCACTTGACGATAAAAATGACTCAACACAACCTTGTGAAAATGGTGAAGAATTAATTGGTTCTAAAATAACATCTCTTAGTGTCATTGGCGCACTTATGTATTTTGTTAACTACATTTGCCCAAATATTATATTTTCAATAAATTTATTAGTTGGGTAAATTATTATTCAAACCCAAAGGTATTGGAATAGTATCAAATATGTTTTAATCTATATCCAAGAAACAACTAATATGAGACTATTTTACTCAAAGAAATCAAAAAAAAATAATTTATTTGGATATGTTGATGCATAATACCGTTCAAATCCACACAAGGTCAAATCACAAATAAGATGTGTTTAATTGTAATGTAATTGTTATTTTAAGGAGATACTTTAAACAAATAATGTTGACTATATCATTGAATCATTCAAAGATTATAGCAATTCACAAAGTATATCATAAATACATATGACTAAGATTAATGATTTAACACATCCATGAATCATGAAAACTCCCCACTGCCAAAGACAACTTGACAAAATTATTTTAAGATAATACTGCTTGTATTATACAAATCAAAGATAGTTATATTAAAGAAGATAAAAATAAATACATTTCCCTAAAAAAGTGATGAAATTGATATTCAACAAATATGATTGAGTAATAATCTAGCAGTTTTATTCATAAAGTCATTGCAACATCAATATTCAAGAAACTAATACACAAAATTGGAATATATCAACCTAAAGATATAGACATAAAAGAGAGCATGCTCATGACAAGATGTTATGTACTACATTTTTTTCTCTTCATTCAGATTTTGTTCAACTAGATCTTGCTAGCAAGATTTTTAACAAGACAATCTTAACATTCTATGAACATTCTAAAATATCATATAAATATTGTACTATTTTTTTTCTTTGTTAGTTTTTATCATCATATCACATAATGATCCTTATAAATTCACTTTTATAAGTTCATGACATGCTTTATGATGGTCAATAATAACATAATTATGAGAACATTTAAAATTTAAAAATTATTGTACATTAAGCCTATAAAAAATATCTCACTTCTCTGTAAGATGTTATCAATGAAAAGTCATCTCTCTCTTTTTCGCACTTCATTTATTCTCCCCTGGTATCTATTTTATCATTATTCTCTTTACCTCTACATTTTGTCACACTATTTTACAACAAATTCATGTATATAAATTTCATACATGAATTTTGATATGCAATACATTTTGTCACTAAAGATTTTGTATGCAACCAAAAATTAGTGTTAAACATAGAAAATTCATTGCATTTATGATTTCACGTATAAATTTTATTACATTCAAGTTTTAGTTTTAACCAGACCAACTATAGGTTTGGTTTATCATTTGAATTGAACCAAGAACAAATCTAGCTAAATGAGCAAACAAACTCAAAGTAATAATTAATCTCAAAATGAAACAGACAACATAATAATAAATAACCAATGTACACATGTTTGCATAATATGTAAAAAAATTTAAAATTATTACCAAGTATACAATTATTCAAATACTAACAAATCAGGTCTCACATAAATTTTAAAATAAAATATCTTTATATGAGAATAATATTAAAATGACTGATCACATAGAAATTCTTTATGTTGCGTATATATGTTGAAAATCATGTTTTGATATAATAACAAATAAATTTATTTTAAGTGTAATAGGTTTTGAGTTTGAGACTCATCAGATACAATCTCTTTGACTTTTGGAGGTAGTATTTAAGTTTCATCTCATTTTATGGCATGTAAGATTTCATAGTAGAAAATATTATTTTTGCTTGGAATGTGAGTACAAATTGTGAACATGATCATTACATGTGCACTTAGGCAGGGAGTAGAACTTGTAGGAGTCCTCTACTAAGAATGGTTCACCCTATATGAGATATATTTTAGGTGTAGATAAATTCATTTTGAATTCATTTTAATATAAATATTTTGTATAAAAGTATTGTGATTAAATTCTTAAGGACTACTATGATATAGTCTTATCTCTTTTGAAGGTGGATAAATGAGCCGGTGGGGCCACTTTTACTCATAAATGAACCAGCAAGGTCATTATATTATATTGGACCCTTGATGGGTCATGCGATTGTAGTGTTGTACAAGTTGAATTTTGGATAAAGTTCCGCATACAAAGGAATACTTTTCAATTTTTGTTAAATTATGAATCTCGATAAATAAGACACAAAAAAGTGATATCAATTTACTTGACACACTCCCCAAAACAACAAAACCTAGTAGATGATACATAAACATCAGCTCAAAAATCATCATTAAAAAATATATTTCTCACGAACAATTGATATACAATTTACTCATAAGAAACAATAACAAAAAATAACAATTTGATAGTGATCATCTTGACCACTTAAAAAAAAGTATTTCTATAATTTATATTATAAATCTTTGTAAACCCCTTGATTACTAATATGGCCTTTAACCAATAAATCTTCCCTTCAGATTTAGTTTCACCATATACAATTTATTTTTCATGTATAATTGATATATAATTTACTCATAATAAACAACAAAAAATAACAATTTGATAGTGATCATCTTGATCACAAAAAAAAATATTTATATAATCTATATCATAAATCTATGTAAACTCCTTGACTACTAATATGGCCTTAGACCAATCAATCTTCCTTTCAGGTCTAGTCTTCACCGTATACAATATATTTCTCACGTACATGATATAACTAATATACAATTTACTCATAAAAAACAGCAATAAAAAATAACAATTTGATAGTAATCATTTTGAACACATAAAAAAAATATTTCTATAAACAATATCATAAATTTGTATAAACCCTTTGACTACTAATATGGCCTTAGACCAATCAATTTTTGCATCTAATCAAAATTTAAAAGGCGAAAGTGTAAGGCAAAGTATTTTTGTATTTGTGAGACGAGACATAAACCTAGAGACATTAAGACGTAAATTTTTTGAACATTACAATATATAATTAATTAATATTTTAAAATATATAAAATAAAATAACATAAATAAAAATAAGAAAATAATTCATTAAAATTATAAAAAAAACATATTAATTTACTACTTTCACAAAAAAATCATAACAAAGTTATAAAATAAAAAATAAAGTAAACTTCCTCAATTTAAATTCTCCTCTTCAAGGACATCATCATCTTCATCCAATATATCAAAAATAGGAAAATATCAACTATCATGTATTCTTATTTCATCTAAATCTTCATATTTATCAATTGGTGTCAAATTAAACTATTTCTTTTTGTCTTTACCTTCGCTTATACTTAGTAAAAAATATAAATTAATAATTAGATATAAATATTATAAGTCTTTTTATTAAATTTAATCAAATTTATGAATTTAATTTTTGTGTACTTACTTGATACTTCACTAATTTTTTTTTTGTAGGAATGAAAAAAAATTATTTAATTCGATGATGTTTGGGTATGTTGGGAGTTAGATGACACAACTCTATAGGATCAATATTGAATAACTCATTATCATGAAGTCAACAAAGATCAATGGAGAGAAGTGGATCTTCTTTCTCCACAATCCACTAATCATTCGAATCAATCTCCTCTATCAAAATCGAATCAACATTTTAGTTTCTTTATAGAATTCGTTCTCTCAATCTAATATTGTACCTTACACTATAACATTCAATATTTAATGTTCAAATCTTTTTTTTTGTATGTATCTGCAATAATGAAATAAAGAAAATTACTTGTTTAAATAAAATAAAAATTTCTAATATTAAAATAAAAATATATGTATACAAATTTATAAAAAAAATATTACCGATTCAAATATGCTTCGATTTCTTTTACATCACGAAGTACTACATGTAAGACTAATGACTCGAATAGCAAACTTTTACAACTTTAGGATTGAAAGACTTCTTATTGTTCGAGAATCAATTGTAATACGAGTTCCGAATTCACTATTATTTAATCAAATGAGTCCAATTGAATATCAGCTTTTAAATGTTCTTGATAATCCAATATCTTATCCATGTATTCAAATAATCCGTCCAACGCCTCATCAACATTAGAAAACTTATCCGCATACTGTAATTGAGGATTAAGATAGTAATCTGTTGCATGTAAAGATCGATGAAGTTGTGAAGTCTATCTTGCATCAATTTTTTTCCAAATTAGACCATATTTTTTCTTCGTACTCCCACAATTAAATGTAATTTTCTCCTTAGAAAAATCCACCATCTCATAAATATAATTCATGACTAATCTTTTTTTTAATCAACCTATCTCAAGACACTAACAAATAGAACAGTAATCATAATGTAAAAAGTAACATGTGACCAAAAATTTAGATTAAACAACACTATTCTTAGAGCTTTCATAGCTTCTACCTTTTTAGCTAATTTGCTTGAACATAAATTTTTTAAAAACATTGCTATAAAACCTTGTTTTTACTTATAGAAGGTTTGAAGAGTAAGAAATGAAGTAGCAAACCATGTAATTACTGGACAATAAAGTTCATGATTTTTTGTAAATATTTTCATCGAGCTAAAAACCCAAGTATGATAATATATAAACTTCACTACTTGCCTAGCTCGAGCAAGTGTAGTATCATGAATATTTAACTTTCTAAAATATTTCGATATCAAAGCAATACAATGTGTAACACAAGGAGTCTACCACAATTTTCTCTTTTTGTTCATAAGCCTCATTCCAGTATTCACATAATTAGAGGCATTATCAGTAATGACTTGTACAACAGTCTCCTCCCGAATTTCTTCAACCACATCATTAATATATTTTGAACATCAATTCTCCATTTATTATTGTATCAGAAACATTAATTGATTTTATAAACCAAGTATCAGCAAGACTATTCACCAAATAATTGATAATACACGTATTCTTTCCATATGTCCAATCATCTGACATAATTGAATATTTATATTATTTTCAAACTTTTTTGTGATCTTCCATAATGATACTTAGGTCATTTATCTCTTCTTTAAGAATCCATGTCCTCAATTCGTGCATAGATGAAGGCTTAAACTCAGGTCCAAATTTTATAATAACATCCATCATAGGAATCCAATAAGAATTATTTATAGTGTTAAATGAAAGACCTTTTGAATAAATAAATCTCTCAATTTTTCTACACTTCCTACATTTCTTTTTACTTTCACCATAAATTTAAAGTACTTTGATGAGTTTCCGAAGTGATAAATTTATCCATAACCCCCTAGAAATAAATTACTCCCTAAGACACCTTTTGTTTTGGACAAAAAACTCTCATTCATTGAAGTTAAACTCATATCAATTTCTTGGATCAATTTATTTTTTTTTATTTTTTGATCATTATAATTGGACAATGCATTTTTGCGTTTCAATCTAACATCTTCACGTTGGGGCATGGTTTCATACCATGATAAGTTCCAGCTATGTGATGCTGGAGTCTATTTACCCCTCCTGCTCATCTTTGATTGTAAAATTTGTATCTCAAATATTACACACTGAAAATTTCAATAACATATTCCACATAAAATCTTTTTTTGATTTTTTCGAATCAAAGAAACTCATCTTGAAAAAAATACTAATACTAATATTCAATTATTCATATTTCTATATTACAATAAAATTGACTAAAAAATAATAATAAGACATAATTAAAAGAAATTTAAAATTTAAAATTTAAAATCAGAATTTAATTGATTTAAATCAAAAAAAATTAAGAAATATTATAAATACTAATATATATAATATTAAGAAATATTAATCAAAAAAAAAAAACTCGTAAGATTTCAATGAATTGATTATAAATACTAATGTATTAAGTAATCGTATATATTTTTTGGGATGATACTATTTTGTTCATAAATTATTTGAATTATGTATGTTCTTAACTATATATATGACTATAAAAATTATATACAAAACTATATATCTATATATAATTATTTTTTATACTATATATAACTATATATTTAAATATATATAACTATTTCTAATTATATACATTAATATGCAACTATCTTCATATCCATATATATTATATGTATAATTATTTGAATATCTATATATTTGACTATATATAACTAATTATTATTCTATGTATAACTATATATATCTATATATTATATATATAATGATATAACTATATATTAAAAAATATATATAATTATATGTATAATTATTTGAATATTTATAATTATAAATATTATATATATAATTATATATTAAAAAATACATAAAATTATTTATATTAAGCTGGAATTTTTGAGTAGAGATATATAATTATATTAAAAAATACATATAATTAAATATACTTATAGATAAATATATTAAAAATACATAAAATTATAATTTTTGAGTAGAGATATATACTTATAATTAAATATTCTAGCAGTTCACATCTCAATATAATTTTTGAGTAGAGATATATAATTTAATATATAATTATATTAAAAATGCATAAAATTATTTATTTTAAAAAATACATATAATTATAAATATATAACTTTCTATATAAAAAATTAAAAATATACTTATAGAGTAGTGCCGAAAATATCGAGATGTGAACTGCTAGAATTTTTGAGTTCAGCATCAACATGTAGAATTTTCAATTAGGGAGCACTGAAAAAATCCTAGAGTAGAGATAATATGGCTTCAACATCAAAATTGTCGAGCAACGCCAAAAAAATGATATGCAATGTTTCGATTTTATGAAAATAAGTTTTTTTATGACACCTCTTAAGCACACGCTTTCTTCTTCGAGGTGTGAAAAGCACGTTCAAAGCGCACCTCAAAACACTTCACAAAAGAAGGCTTATGCATATCTTGTGCGTAACCTTTTTTTCATGCACCTCGAGACATTTTCCGCATGTCTCGCCTTGGGGCGTAGTCCAAGGTGCACCTTGATTATGTTTTTTAAAACATTGCATCTAACTACTGATCTACCTGAAGACTTTGAAACAAGATCTTACGTATAATTGAATATGACACATAAGTGCACCCAGCTCATCCAACAAAAGTTAGTCATCCTAGATGAATAAGTTCCTCAGAAAGAGTATCATTAATTTTGTAACTATCAAGATATAATAAAAAAATCAAGATACATAATATTAAAACATTAGTTAGAGAGTATATGTGATAATAAATGTAAGGTAGGACACATTTTTAATTTCTTCCATATAACAATCGAAAGATTCAAATCACAATTCTATTCAGGATCGACTGACTCAGCAAAATCTGTCTTGGGTAAGATTATCGACGTACCCGTCTAGTATATACCTTTATGTGGGATCATCAAGTCTATTAATCTTCATTTCACTTTCATGAGAAAACTCACATCTAATGTCTTGTAAAACACTAACACTCATGAACGAGTAACAATTGAATGATGAAACAATATTATTATGTTGTATGATTGAGTATTCTCTTAGATCAAGTCTTTAAACAAAAATTTTCTCGAAGAATATCACATTCATACTCTTAATGGTCTTTTTACCTCTAATAAGTAACATAAGTATTCATTCTTAATTCTAGAATACCTAAAAAAAAGCACACTTGATAGGATGAGTAGTCATTTCTCTCTACCCATAGAGAAATGTTGAACAAATTACATACACCCCAAGGGCTTGTGTGAAAAGGTAAAAAAGTCTCTTGGATATAAAAGTTATTATGTGATACCACCTAAGATGACAAAGATTGACATTTTGTTGAATAGGAAGTTAGGAATTTATATTACTTTATCTCAAAAATATCCAAGAACACATCTATGTTGTAAAAGTATCCTAATCATCTTAGTCAAATGTCAGTTCTTCATTTAATCTATCATATTCTAGTTAAAAGTTCTCGCACATGATATTTAGTAAATAATCTCATGCTCCAAAAAATAAAAAAAAATTAATAAGAATTATATTTCAAAACTATTGAAATATCTAGTTAGGATTAGTTTGGTTCAGATGATAAGAAGAGGAGACAAGTAAGAGCTGCATAGGAAAAAAATATTTTTTTAAAATTTTGAAAAATTAAAGTTTGAATAAAACATAAGCCAATATATCTGTGATTTTTGAAAGCTCACGAGTTGTGACAGTCCACATTCATTCAAGCTGAATCATACATGTCACAAATTTCAACTTAAAAAAAAATAACATATAATTCTTTGGGAACATTCATGAAGATATTTTAAGTCTAATTGCTAGTAAGTATATAGACTTTAGCAATCAAATCAACTTGGATTTTTTTCTCAAATAGAGTAACAACCAACCTCAAAGTGCTTCACCCATTCATGGAATAAGTTGGTAGCAATGTCTCAAACTGTTTGACTATCAAAGTAAAGTGTCATTAACTTCTAAAATAATAGTCAAAACTTATCAAGAAGTAATTGATTAACTAGAACACAGAAGTAGTTGAAATCATAATTTTATATTTTGTCTTTGCACTGAATCTCGAAATAACTATATATATCTTTGTTTATCAGAAAATGAAATCACCTACAAAAAAACACAAAAACTCATAGTAAATACATATTATCTTCACAATCTAAGAATCCTAAACATTATATCCATATGAATCTATTTATGAGAATCTAAAAAATGACTTAATTATATTAATAGTGTAGATAATATCTAGCCTAGTTATTATCATATAATTTAATTTTCTTACGATCATTCTATATCTAGTAAAGTCAAATGAGAAACCAACATTAATAAATAAGTCTAAGCATATATCAAATGGTGAATCAGCATGTGTATATAACAACATTCCAATATCATATAAAATATCAAAAATATTTTTTATTTGAGAAAAAAAAAGTCATCTCTTAAGTATCCAATTTCACTACTAAAAAAATATCTCAAATATCCCAATTTATTCATTTAAAACTCAGTTTGTAAAAACAATGTCAATTAGGATTGTCTGATAAATATTTCTCAAGATTAATATAATAAATATCAAAGAAAATTTACTAAATTATGTATTAGGCCTTAGGAGACTGCTTTAGGCCATAAAATATCTTCTGTAATTTGTACATCATACATATGTTATCAAGACTGCTTAGGCCATAAAATATCTTCTGTAATTTGTACATCATACATATGTTCTCAAGAATAGTAAATTCTAATGAATGTTGCATGAATAATTATTGTTTCAAATTATTATGAAGAAATATATTTCTTATATCTAGCTAATATACAATCCACATGTGTGATACTATAATTGAAAGTAACAATCTAATAGTGATTGTTACTATTAGAAACAAAAATATCCCAATTTTGACCATATATGAAAAATTATCTCAATAGTCAATTCCATAAATCTGTATAAAATCTCTTGATACCAACTTAGTCTTAAATTGATTGACTTGTATCTTGGGTCTCATCTTCATTATATACATGCATATGTAATTTATTATTGGCTTATCTATCAATTTTGGAATGATATCCCATATATGATTAAATATGTATGTCACTATAATGAATAACTAAGTACCTCAAAAATAGTATCCAATATACTATACATATTAAGTAAGAATAAGAAACAAAAATATACAATATCAAAACAAAAATAAAAAAATGCTCAAGATAAAATATGTAAGTTAAATACGAATTTGTTTGTTTCTATAATATAATTAGAAAATCCAAATTATTACTTTAAACTAGATCAACTTATGCGACAAATGGTTCATCTAGGAGAAACTATGAATACATTTGTCTAATATATACTTTTGAGTTGAGATCATCAAGTCTCTCAACTCTTATATCATTCCCTTAGAGAGACTTTCATTTTGTGGTCAATGACATACTCATACCAAGCTCGACTCCTATGAACATTTCCCTAGAATATGTGTTACTATTCTCCACAAAATCATTCAGATTAGACGTATCAAGTATAAGCATATGAGCACAATTAATCGTTACTCCTCCATAGAGAATAACTTGACAGGCAAAAAAGCTTACTACTATAATATCTAAAAATATATTCTCTTAAATCGAATCATTAAAGAAAGACTTGTTATCAAAGAACATGACATCAATTCTAATAATCACCAACCTAGCCTGGTAAATAACACCTAGATTGCTTATGAGTACTCAAATGCCTAAAAAAAATTCACTTGATGGCATGAGCAATCATCTTCTCCTTACCTGGAAAGAGATCATGAACAAAATAAGTACAACCAAAAATCCTGAGTAAGATATACAAATCCCTCTCATTGGTATACCAGCAAGTATGAGATATAAGCTGAAAAAATAGAGACATCTAGTTGATTAGTAAGTTAGCGATTAACATCACTTCTTCCCAAAAATACTCAGACATTCCTATGAAGTATGAGTAATTTAGCCGTCTCAATCAAATATTAGTTCATTCTCTTAGTTATTTAATTATATGTATAAGTACTAGTATACGATATCTGATGAACCATCACAAGCTTCTCGAAGAAAAAAAATAAATAAAAAATATATTCTAATGTAGTATCACTATTCATTTCTCAATATATTAATATTATATCCAAACTAAGTTTTTATTCTTTCATAAAATTTTATAAAAATAAAAAAAAAATTAAGATATTTTCTTTGACATAGATAACCATATAAATTAAGTATAATTATTAATAAAAATAATATTCTATCTGAAACTATCATATATAATTATCCTACCGAGTCTCCAAATATTTGACTGAATTGGATAAAATAAATCCTATTAGTATTCTTGTAACGTGCCAACTAAAAAGCTCTGATATATTTTTTTTAATTAACATGTTTCACAATCAATAGACATCACTCATCTAATAATCAATTATAAAATCTTTAGTTTATCTAGTGAGCTAAGATAAATATATACAACCCATCTCACATAATTCTTAAGGAAGTCATATTTCAGGTATGAGGATCCCGCATAAAAACACCAAAAAAAATAAAAAATATCACAAGCTAGTGATGGGTATCCAAGCCCAAGGTCCTAACTCCGCCCAAAAGCTAGCTCAAAGATGAAAGTTTTTTACTCATACTTAAATACTCATCTAACTCCTTATGATCATTCGATTTGAGTCTTATCATCCCATACCCCTTGAGAAATCGGACGTCCACGAACGACTTACTCTAAGTGACTCACCCTCTGGCTAGCATTCACTCTAAGCCCCCCTTTTTGTGGCAATAGGTAGCCCTCTTCCAGATGACCCTTTCCCAGGTAGTCCTCTTCCATCATGTATCATTTTCTCAAGAGACCTGCACTGATACCAAATGTGAGTATCCAAGCCCAAGGTCCTAACTCCACCCAAAAGCTAGCTTTAAAGTGAAGCTTTTGCCCTCATACTTAATACTCATCTAACTCCTTAGGATCCTTTGATGTGGGTCTTATCAACTTGCTGCTTCATAAAGTAATTAATATAAAATAAATTATAATTAAATTTAATATATATAAAATATGCATTAAAAAAGATAATCATCATTAATATTATCATTCCCCCTGACTAGTATATCAATGTTATTTGCCACAATAACATTAAAAGATTTGGGCTAAATAAAAAAAATTAAAATAATAGTCATTACATATGGCATAGGTATTCGTTCATGAATCTACTATCAGTGAATCTGAAGAATAAAATTTGACATACTCCTAAGAAAGTGTCAATGCAATATGACCAATATATGTGATAGTAGAAAAATAAACATGAATAGATATTGTAGTCTACGTTATAACCCATGAACCTCAAAATATTTTTTTATAATTCAAGGTGTAATGTTCAATACTTCTTCTAAGTATGTCTCAACCTCCCACAAAAAAAATATGACAATATTCTTTTTTTGTCTCTCAAAGTACCCTATTAGGTCTGTAAGATCTCAATTTCTACTAGGTTATACCAAGTAATTTCATATTGGATCCAATAATTTTTTTTATCTCACAATATGACATACTTCCACATAATTATTAATTAGAAACAATAAATTCGCACAAATCATCAAGGTGCGATGCAAAAAAAAAAAATCAAAGAATAAAAATTTCAAATTGTAAACATCCACACATGATCTTCTAGCCAATAATTCACATAGCCACCATGGACTCCTTCATTGCCGGAAAATATTTTTGGACCACCCAGAACTAGTCATTCATTGTTCGACAATCTCCAAATGCCAAGTAAAAGAAAGATTACTCATTATGCATGGGTGTTTCAGGAATATAGCATAGCAACATTATCGTTGCCACCACAAAATGCAACAAATCACCAGTAATTACAATCATTAGCACCATTGTGGGGTACACCATCACCCACACACCATCATTCCCTCACTAGAATCATCATTCCCTCACTAGAATCACCTCTGACAACATATTGAATTATCCAATTAATATTAGGTTGGTTCATGTAACAAAAAAGAAGGGAAAGAGAAGAGCAATAGAAAATAAAAAAATAAATTTTTATTAATTATAAAAAGTTAATTTTTATAATATCATGAACTTATATATTAATAGTTTGAGACATTACACAAGACAAATGCTTTCAAATAATAAAAAAATAAATAAATATAACAATCAAACTAAACTTTTATGATTTTACAAAATTTCATAAATATAAATAAAATTTATGATTTTTCTTTAAAAACTAATAATCATTTATATCTAATATAATAATCAATAAATATCACAAAATATCTCGGATCATCATATATAATCATCTTGAAAGATTCTCAAATATCCAAATGAATCAGATAAAATAAATTTCTCCTAACATCATCCTGACATGTTAGATAAGAAATTTAAAAATATTTGTTTCTAATTGACATGTTTCATAATCAATAAAAAGTATTTCCTTTATGTTTGATTATAAAATCTTTCATTTATTCAATGTTAGATATCAAACTTGAGATTGTATAATCAATAATAACCAAGCACCTATAAAAGCTCTCCTAGGTAGAGAAAAATATGTACAATTCATTTTATTCAATCTTTGAAAAAGTTATCCAACTAGTTCATTGATCCTACCCAAAAATACTAAAAAATATTTCAATCTAGTTACTTAATAAAATTTATGTACAAAAAAACAAACTAAAAAAAAAAGACACGACATTGACATTGTCATGCCCCCCAGCCTATACTATGATGCCACTGATCACAATAATATCAAAACCTCTAAAATTCAAAAAAAAAGTAAAAACAATGTAATCAAATAATGACATTGATATTAGCTCTTGAATCTATGACCTAAGAATCTAGAGAAAAATAATGAGAAGAAAAAAAAGTATAAGTATACATATCTCAACAAAAACTAGCAGTGCCCAGGAAAAAGAATTTGCAATACATCTCTTAACCTTGAGTAAGTATAACAAGATACATACATGTGTAAAAGCTATTTTGCAACAAACTAAGATTATCACACATATACGAGTCTAACAAAAAATAAAATAGATTCAAAAAATTCAGATATCAATCCTACATGAATTAGACTATTGTGAGTTTGATTAAAAAACAAAATCAATAAAAATACCAATATCTAATCTTTCAATAATCTTGAATGGGGTTGGTTATGTCAAGTGAAATAAATGATAAACTAAATACAAATATATGTGTAGAAAGCTCAAAACTCAAAGTATCAGTCTAGAATTTAATCACATGATGGTTTAGAATTGGTTTTCTTCTTTATGTATGAGATATTTCCTTTCTCTTAGTTCATGAATATGCAGTTTATGGAGTATAAAAAAGAATAGAATATTTGTGAAGTCTAGCACATGTCAGGCATACTTTTCACACTTATCCCCTAGTAACCAATACATTGTCACGTTTAAGTACATGTAAACAATATAATTATACTAATTATTCGTCCTCTTTAGGTAGTTTGGTTTCATGAATACGTAATTCATGAGTTATTAGTTAAAGGGCAATGAAATATACATGACTTCTATCCGCACATGTCAATCATACTACTCACACTTATCTCTTAGTCACCAGCATATTGTCACCTTCCAATACAAATTGCCAATAAGGATGAGAGTCAAGTGTGTCATCCCTTTGATGAAAAGCTTAAACAAACAAAGAATACCTCTACTGCATACTTTTATTCATTTGTCACAATTGAATAAGAGATACACATTACCTTAGATAGCAAATATTCAAAGAAAAATAAAGATAACTTATCAGTCACCTGGCATAATCCCTATGATATATATCTCGACTAGAGGTGTCAAACAGGCCAGCTCACCCTGACCCAATTTTAGGCCACCCAACCGGGTTACCAAGTCATCCCATCATGGGCCTACGGCCCATAAACCGTCAGGTTCAGCCCGGTTTGGGTCGGACAAAACCCTAATTTTTTTAAAAAAATAAAGTTTCAGCAGCGCGCCCTACGCCGCCGTGCGTCTTCGCCCTTTCAAGGCTCAGCGAGCCTCACCTGTCTGGCATCAACTAGTATTGACCACATTTGATGCGCAATCACACATGTCATGCCCAAGTGTCTGGCACGGCATGATGGGTGGGGGCACGACATTGTAGCATGTTGTGCCTGCCCCAGGACGTCACTGTAGCATGCCGTGCCGAGCCCATGCACGATTGAACAGTGTCGGGCTTGGCCCGGCCCATTTAACACATCTAATCTTGACTATATGGCTTAAGACTCACATAATTGTCATAATAGTAGAATATTCAAAGATAACTCAAGAAAATTCATCAGTCAACTACCATGCAACCCATGCAACTCATGATGTTTGTGAGAGTTATTCACCTATCATGAACCCTTTAAGACTCGCATGGTATATAAGGCTACCTTTGACTTGAACAAAGCTAAGACCTAAGAAGCACGGACACGGACACGGATACGATGATACGACACGGCAAGATACGGGGACACGGCAAATTCTAAAAAACTAGGATACGAATACGGATAGGATACGGCATGATAAAAAAAATAAACTTAAAAATAAAAATTATTTTCTTTATAAATATTATGAATTTTATAAAATAAATTAAATTAAATTAAATTAAAATATTTTAGATTATAAAATAAATATATATATTTTTATTTTATAAAATAAAAATATTTTATTTTATTTTATTTTATAAAATAAAAATATTTTATTTTATTTTATTTTATAAGATAATATTTATAATTATTTTATTTTATAAAATAAAATTATAAAATTATCTTATATTATATAAAAATATATTTTTTTATTTTATAAAATAAAAATATTTTATTTTATTTTATTAAAATATTTTATTTTATTCTAGCCCCCAGCCTGCCCCCAACCCTCAACCCGCGCCCACCCTCTGCCTCCCCCCTGTCAATTCGCCTCTTGCCTCAATTCGCCCCTACCTACCCCCCCCCCCCCCAATTCGCGCCTGCCGCCTGTGTCGAGTGGCCAACGTCGCCCATGAGGCGACGTCGGCCACTGGACGTCCAATACGCCACGTGGCGTATCGGATACGAAATTTGTCAATGATACGCCACGTGGCGTATCGGACACGTATCCGACGCGTGTCCGTACCATGTAACCGTGTCCACGTGTCGGACACGTGGACACGGCAGTCCAGTGGCATATCCGTGCAACAAAGGCTAAGACATCACAGAATAACTCTCACAAAATTCAACAATTTCAAGCATTGTAATCCATATAGTACAATAACTTATATTAGGTAATTCATATACATAAATCAATAATCAATCCTAAATATAATGTTTAGCCTAACATAATAAGTTGGGTAGCACAAAAAATTTAATTTTATTTTTGATCTATAAAAGAAGAGGAGAATAATCAAAATATGAAATTAATCTTCTTCCTTGCAGAGATAATCTCATCATTGAACTATCTATAACAATCATTATATGCTCAACCTATATTTAAGCAAACTTTGGCTAGCTTTTATGTGATCACTGCCATTCCATTTCCAACCATAAGTATGGACCCTTAATGTTTTTTCTATCGCCTTTTTCTCTACACTAGCTTTCTTCCCTCTTTTAACTTGATGTTTTCCTTTAATATCCCCTGCTTTTGGACTTCAAAAATAGAAATAATCTCCAATCCAAAAGCTAGGTATTATTGATGTGGGTCTTATGTGGGTTCATGTCACTACTTCAAAAATGATATCACAACTCGGATCCTGCTTATTGGCTTTGTTGGTGTCGTGACTAGGTAAGATGATTTAATAAATGTAGGAGTCAACTCGAACCCAACTCAAATTTTGCTCAAGTTGGAAACTTGAAACCCAAGCATGATCTGAACCTGAAAACATCTCAACCCAAATCAAAACTGTATTAGGTTGGGTTCGAGTTACTCTAGTTGATCCAGCCCGAGTTGCAGCCTAGCAATGTCACCATAAATATATTTATTAATCATTTATTAATTTACCACATATTTATTATCAAATATTATCATTTTTGTTAAAAGTTAAAATGCATAAAATAAAATAAATAACCAATAAATAAGTTATATATCAAATGCTTTTATATAATAAATGAAAATAAATGAAACAGCTCAAAAGTTAGGTGTTTTCATCAAAAATATTAGATAAATAAATTAAATAAAATCACATCTCTCGTAAACCTAATACATATAAGTCTATAGCATCAAATTTTAAGATAAGAAAGGTAAATTGAGGCATGTTCAAGGCCTTTGTGAAAAAACCTATTAACTGCTCTATTGTTTGAATATATGTTATAGTAATAACTAATAATCTCATCATAAATTTTTTCT
Organism: Sapria himalayana; assembly: GCA_029783825.1. Taxonomy (NCBI): domain Eukaryota; kingdom Viridiplantae; phylum Streptophyta; class Magnoliopsida; order Malpighiales; family Rafflesiaceae; genus Sapria; species Sapria himalayana. Next base: position 774,990 of record JAREIK010003224.1, read on the forward strand.
ATTAGAAAGATATAGTTCACTCAATATATTTCGCTCGCTTGTGAAATATCAAATTGAAGATTATATATTTTATTGTATGATTGTCAGGGTAAAGGATATTGAGTTAAAAAAGTATATATCAGATCTCATCGAGCAGATACCACATTTAAAATATCTCACAAATAATTATCATCATCGCTTTAAACTTCTCAATACATAATCCCAAAACAACTGTCAACTTATTACTTTTCAAGAAAAAAAAATTTTCTAAAAAAAATATTAAACTCTATCTTAAATATCATTTTTGTACATGTTGCACAACTCAAGTTTTAATGTCTTACCAACTACAAGTGTACATTATTCTTAAAAGAAATCTCACGTCCTCAAGACGAATTTATTATTCTTAAAATCAAAGAAATAACCATATCAAAAGTAAAGTCAATATATGAATTAATAGAAGCATCTACTGAAGCACAATCTAAAAATCAATTTCTACAATAATATCAAGTACAATACATATTTCCTTTATAATAAAATAATATCCATCAAAAAATAAACTATCACTATGTCAAAAAAATATCTGAGCCTCACAAGATTATTGATCTGAAATTGTATCTGAAGGTGTTCATTTATTTGGGCAACTCAAATGACAATCAACTCAAATGAGGTGACGACTTGTGAAAACCTCATAAATTAGAATCTTAGTGATTGCTTCAGGTCATATAACACCTTCTAAATATCTAAATAAATATCAATTATGTCACTATAAGTCTTGCCTTGAGAAAGTCTACCTTCTCACATGGACATGTTTTCACGAAGAACACACACACACGGCCAACGGTAAACCTTCCTGAATGTTGTGATCCTAGTTTCGAGATCTCATTAGAATGAAAAACATGCATCTCTTTTATAATAAATTGGCATCATTCTGAATGAGATAATGCCTCAGAAAAAAAAATTGGAGCATCCTAATACTATCAAAAAAAATCAAAAAAAAAAACAAAACAAAAGGAATAATATGAAAACACAAAAAAACCTATGAAATTAAGCACTTAGTACTAATCATATTTCCCTTTCAGAGAGTAATCATAAGATCAAGATTATAAAAACTAGCTGCGTAATTATTTGGTTCCTCGATAGGCTCATATATGATCTGAAAAGGTTGATCATGTCTCCCTCTCCTAGTATAGACTCTTAAGTCATAGATAATTTATAGTTATTTGAGGCATGATATACACTAAGGCATAAAAAACTTTTAGTTACTTGAGGCGTAAGACACAAATAAGGCACGGACTTATTTTATGCACGCTCAACCTAATATATATAAATTATATATTTCATAAAATATTATTTATAATTTTTATATATAAAAGAAATTCAATCAAATAAAATATATAAAATACAAAATAAATATCATCAAAATTTCTCAACATAAAAATTCAAAATTCCAAAATAAAATAATAAAATTTTAATAATTTAATATATATCTGTGTGTTATTATATACACACAAACATATGTATATTTATATACGTATATGTGTAGGTATGGATATATATATATACATACATACATATACATATATGTACATATGCATGCATATATGTACATACATTGACATATATGTATGTGTATATATATATATATATGTAGACATGTATACATATATATATGTATATAGCTATACATACATATATATAGAAACATATACATATATATATATATATGTATATAGCTATACATACATATATAGACATATACATATATATATATATATATGTATTTAGCTATACATACATATATATAGGCATATATATATATACATATGCACATGCATATATATTATATACATATGCATATATATACATATGTAAGAATATGTTGCATCAGCTAGTTTCAACAAATAACTATGATAGCTCATTCAACGAGGCAAGATGCACCTACATGAGGCACACCTCTTTCTAGCATCTCCAATATCTTTCAAAAATGGTTGCACCTAGCCCAAAGCAAGGCACTTTTGCTAGCTCTTCATAGCATCTACACTTTAGGCATGCCCTAGGCTTGCCTTTAATATCTATGGGATAATCAAGTCTCCTAGCTACCAACTCAATATGAGTCGGTGCAACCTCTTGTATTGGTGTAGCCTCCTATACTAGCATGTCATCTGAATATGTATGCGATCACCCTATTCGGAAAATCTCACACTCTAGACCCTATATCATCTAAATTTGTTATTAGGTATGATAATTTCATGAAAATTAAAAAATAATATCCTACTAAGTATCAACGTACTCATATATAATTGATGGATAACTCTTTTTACTAACTAATTGTCTAGACAAAGTTATAGGTAAGAGAAAGAATAATAGATTCATTTATAATATCTTGATTTATATTTTTTCTAAGCTTATTAAAAAATAAGTTAATATAAAAAAAAATAATATTAACATTCACTAAAATTATATCAATTTTAGTAAGAAATACATGTATCCTCTTTGGATACTAGAGTACTTAAAAAAACACATCTCAAGGCTCTAAATTCGCCATTAATTCTAACTTATCCCGTCTTGGAGATAGACAAGAACAATTTAAGTGTATTCAAAAGTTTTGATAGATAAATTAAATAACAAACTTGTTTCTTCAAGATATAAGATCTAAAAATATATTCACTAAAAAAATATAGAAAATAATATTTAATTAATAATGTAGATTGCAATTAAAATTCTCTCCAAAAATATCGTGAAACAATTTATTTCCAAGAATCTCTATGCCAGAATCTTAGTTAGTGTTTGCTGATAAACATTATTTCTAACATCATTTCCAATTAGATTCCTTATGTGACATATCCTCCTACAATAAGTACATTGGACTAGAATACATATCTATCTATCTATCTCTGTTATGATAATTCATACAATGTAACAAAATTATAATTTCTCCAAGCAAGATAAAAAATAACTACACTCAATTCTTTTTTTATTTTGTTTTTTTATAAATCTACCAGAATCTTAGTTAGGATTTGCTTATAAACACCGTCAACACCACCATGAGCCGCCATCTACCACCATGCGCTGCATAGAGTTTGCTGATAAACACAACACCTTGTACCACACACGACCACGCATCTACTATCATGTTCGTGCTACCAACTATGCATGCTTGCTGCCCTTACTGTGTGCACACCTATGCCCACACCATGTGTATGCCACTGATCTCATTGTGTGCACACCTACCTCTTTTGTTTGTTATAGATTGTGTTGTGTGCCCTTTTAAGATTTATAAACTCTTTACCACATACACACCTATTGTTTTGATACCATATAAAAAGTTGAAATACATAAAATAAAATAAATACTTAATAAATTAATTATATATCAAATATTCTTATATAATATGCCAAAGTAATTGGGACAGCCTACAAATTGTGTGTTCCCATCAAAAATATAAAACAAAAAGAAAAGTTAAATAAAACTACAAAAAAATTCAATAAAATTAAGATAAAATATTATTAAAGTTGAAGATCATATTCAATACACAAAATTTTTATTTTAACATAGTATCGTGAAAAAATTAATATCTCGACAATCTTACTCCTCAAATTTAGAGATATTATATATAATGAGTCTAAAGTAGAAGACATATCACCCTTAGAAAAAGATATTTACCATCAAATCATAGCAGGACCTCAAATATATACATGCAATAGAAAAACTTTCAAGTAATTAATTATTCAGGTATTATTCTCGCTCAATGACATTTAGCTTCTAGGTTCTTATAAGATATGATATATTAATATTTGTGTATCACACTTAAAATTAAAATAAAATATTATGATTTTAAATAAATAAGAATAAAACATTATAAAAAACATATATTTATGAATTATAATAACAATAAATAATAAAATGAAAATAATAATAATAAACAAAACTCATCACATATAATTTAAATTTAAAAAATTTACATGTTTATCGCCAGTCTCACTCATATAGCATGTGATATCTTCTTCCTCAAATAAATTAGCCATTTTTTCATATTTTCATATTCAGTAAAATTCATTCTACTATTAATTTCATAACTAATATTTTCATCTTCGAAACCAAAAATATTCGTATTCATTTTTTATTATTTTCATATATATTTTATGAATTAAATTTTTGTCATATAAATTATTATTTTTTTTGAAACATAGTAGATGAATATATTTTTCAATATTTCTAAAACCCATAACAAGACATTTTTTGTGAATGTATATTTTTTCTTAGTAATTTTATCATAGAGCATATATAAACTATAATTGGTATCACTTACATTAGTAGATGAGTAAATTTTTTATTAGAATTATTTCTTACACTTCACTTATCACACATCTTTCACAAGAAAAATGCAATGTCATATATGGTGAAATATATCAAAAAAAAATAAACATATTTTTTCTTTCTTTTCTTTTTTAACATACAATATAAATGAGATAATTTTTGAGATAATTATTATCACTTTATGTTTATTTTTTTTATTTATTTACTTTTATTTTATAGATGAGAGTACACAACATGTGAGCCACCCAAATCTAAGTTTAAGATTATTTATGACCTTGTATAGATTTCATTTTTTGATTGAGAGTGTATTCTTATTATTTCAAATAATAGGTGTTATATTTATCATGGTATCATAGCATTAGTTGTTATAAACACTAGGTAAGGAGAAGTCAATGTACATTGTACACAATAGTCAGACACAACACACTCAATAGGCACATATAGTACACCTAGGTAAGAAAAGGTGATATAATGTTGGTGCACTATGCCCAGCAAACACACAACTAGCATGCATGCAAGCATCCATTGTGCACAACATGCACAAACTATGCTCAACAAGTACACACCATGCACAAACTATGCTCAAAAAGTACACACCATGCACAATAGGCATGTAAGAAAAAGAAAGGTAAAATTGTTTGTATGGTAAATTGTGTGTAGTGTATAACACCAATTCATAGTTGGACTCAGTCGAGGATAAGTGATATAATGTTAGTATAGGTAATTATTTATAGAGTGGATATATTATAAGAAAAAATGACATGCCAGAAAAATATATATGTTATTTTTAAAGAGAATACCAAGAGCACTACATGATTTTAAAAGAGACAAATCAAATATCAAAGTCATCGAATAATCCTCACAATATTCATCCATCATAATGCTTACTAGAAAAAGATGTATAAAATTCATTTCTGCAATAATAACAAATATTTCATATCTCTTAAATATTATATCTTTAACAATTCAATTTATATTTCAGACTCTTGAGTTATTAACTCATGAGTTAATAGTTATATCATGGATAATCTTTCATCATTCACAATAATTTCTTGTTCCCGAAATATAATTAAACTCAATAAAAAAAATTATAAAAAACTTTTTCATTATGATTTTAATTAATTTGGTATTTTATTTCTTCTACTTGCTCTTTCGATTATTGATTATCTCATTATTCTTCTTTCTATGAAAAATTTTTCAAGACAACTTAAATCTTACTTTATTTTTTCTTTAACTAATTTTATTTTGCATGAACAAAAAACTTTGTAAAACACTTTATTTAAGACTAAACAAAGTGAATTTTATATTCTTATTTTTATGATCATGTATCTCATTAATTTCTTGAGTACTACTAATTCATTACTTAATAATTCTTGACTTAATTATTCATCTTCATTGAATTTAATAATATTAGTTCTTAGTTTCACATATTCTTTCATCATTAAATATATCTTGACAATTAAAACAATAAATAATAATTTCTTATCATGTCTATCAAACTTGTTTAAATAAGGATTAGTTTGACTTGACACACTCAAAAATTTAAATATCTAACAAAAATGAGACAAGTTGTATTTATATATTTTTCATAATTATTAATGATTATACATATTTTACTTAGTTTTATTCAATTTTAAATCATAATTCTTTATACTTTTTCAATCATTTAATAAAAAAATTAAAAAATAAATTTAATAAAAATATAAAAATTATTAATAATCATAATTCACTAGAATATATATTTAATAACTCAAGCACTTACCATTTTGATCATGAGATCATATATTAAATATTTTGTGTCAGCACAACCTCATAGAATAAAATTAAAAAAAAAAGAATTGATATTTAGTTGAATCATCTCAAATACTCTTATTTGATAGTCGTATTCTAAAGGATTTAAACAAAATATTATTTTAAGTACAAACTTTTTTCATCAATTAAATATTATCTTTTATTATTTCTCATCATGTATCTTTCTAGATCTTTTACTCTAGAAAAAAAACATTTAATTTATCTTCCAAAATCTGAGAATACTTATTTTGTTTAGAATATCTCCCCGAGATGTAACAAGATGACTAATGAACCAAGAAGTCATCAATATTATTACCTATTTTTTTGACATATTTTCATTTTTAGGAAATTGATTTCATGACTAAATGATAGAAATTTACTCTTCTCATTATTTTATAGGTTTTCAGTTAAAAAAAATAATAGCAAAAATCTATGAAATTGGTTAAGTCAATTGTGTTACAATAAAACTAACTTTATTGTGACAAAAATCTGAAAAAAAACTGAAAATCAAGTCACTACCAGTGAATGATGACGCAACCAACAACAAATAGAATGAAAAACTAAGTTGATTGCAACATATTTTTCAGGTACCAATGAAGAATGATATATGCAAGGTCGCAACAAGAAAACTGCTATCACAACTAAAAAGTCTTTTAGTGAAGAATCCCAAAATAAAAATCTAATCGTAATATCAAAATTAATCATGACATCAAAACTTGATCTTGACAGCATTATTAGTCATAACATCAAAATTGATCATGACATCAAAAAATTATCATTACATCAGAATTAATCGTAACATCAAAATTAATCATAATATCAGAACTATCTTGATAACAAAATTGATCATAACATCAAAATTCATCATAACATTAGAATTTGATATTGATAACAGAATTGATAGTGATTATAAAATTAATCATAACATTAGTGTTCGATCATGACAAAGAAATGAGAAAAAAAAAATTTTAAGGTCACAGTAAAGAATTCAAATTTAGGCCAATCATTCTAAATTTTATAAAAATAACCCTAAAAGCTAAGACTAGCATAGACCATATAGAAATGTATTCTTCTTCGTAAAGAGGAGTTGGGGAAGTAACATAGGAGACCAACAAATGATGGTTCCACTTGATTTTTTTCTTCTTCTTTTAGCTTAGATCTAGAATAGATTAGCACTGATTTATATTTTTTTATTTTGGATCTTGAACTTCACTTGTCAGAAGCATAAATTTGAATAAGTATTGCTTTATTTTACGATATACTAATTATATTATTTTTGAAACAAGAACAGTTTGCATGAAATCTAACAATTTAATTAACCACAATCACTTTGTTCTTCATTATATATAATCTATAGGTGATTGCAATCCATTAATGTTCTTTTCGATAGATATCAGTGAGAATTTCTTGGAAAAAAAGATTAAATTTAAGTACAGATGTGCACTTCAAATACTTGTTCCCTATGTTAGTCGAACACATAAAATTCATTGTATCCTAACCTTATTTATGAGAGGCCCTATGAGTGACACATAAAAAGTGATTATTGAGGGTTAGTGAACAATCTATTATAAAGATATGTTTGTCCAATAGTGGTGAACAATCTATTAAGGAGATATACTAGGCTAACAATAGTGAACAAGAAAACTCTATCAGTTTATGTAGATAAGTTCTCATTTTACTCAAATAAAAAAGTAAAATGATTCTCTAGATAAATCACTAGATACATCACATTAATCTTTCGAATAATCGATGTCTTCATATTGACTTAGATTCAATTAAAAAGAGAGAAAATTTTCTAAGATTTAAAGAAAAGATCACCAACCACTTACAAAGACTTACAATACCTATGTCTTGAGAGGCCAGAGACATGTAGACATCAAAAATAAGTATAAAGTATTAAAAAAGAAAAATATTCAATTCTCATAAAATGGCTCAAACTACCAGTAACCACTTAGATCTTAGACTTCTAAAAAATTAAGATAATCTAAATGATAAAAAGTGTAGCTACATGACAAATTTTAATTTTTTTCTAAAAATAAACCATGATATGTAAGTCTACAAGAATTGGTTATACCATAGTACCTTATGTTAGTGTCAGCTTCTGCAAAAAAACTAATTCAGTCTAATTTATCTTTGTGAATTCCAATTGAATTTTATTTAGAGTTTTAGTTTTAAAATTTTTATTATTTTTTAGTTAGTATCTAAAAATTCTTTTTTTATTAGTTCAAATAATACGAATTTTTAATAATTTGGATAGTTGACAATTCAATTCTTATTAATCTTTTTAGGAATACTATGTGGACTTACATTCATTTTTACGACTTATATGATCTGTGCACTTACAGTATCATAAACTAAATTCAATTATAATCTCCATAAGACAATGTCAATGGTGAGTAATTTAGTCTATAAAAAAAAATAGAGAACAATTAAGTGTACATTTTTTAGTTACTCAAATATCTACTTATTAGGCTAGGTTTGATTGGCCCGAGGGCAGTCGAGGCACAAGCTAAGGAATGATTTAGAACAATATGAGTCATTCACTTGTCCTAATTTCAAGAAGAGACCTTGAGTCTTTGACTCTGCCTCAACTATAAAGTGATTGGTAACAACCATAGTGGTTGGTTGGTATAATTATTATTCCTCTGAGACTGATAAAGTATTAATTAATATTAATTTCATTTTTTTGAACACAACTCATTTTTTAATAAGCCTAAAAAGAATAAGATTAAGAAGAAACATTTAAATCTATTATTTTTTTAATGACACTCTAGTTAAGAGAGAGAGTCACTCATTACAATAACACTCCTATTGAGTCATCATACATACTAACAAATATAGAATATATTGACTCTAAAGAGTAAGTTTTTCAAGAAATGAGAATCCCTATCCTAGTCCAGACAATATGATAGTTCCCAAGTTTTTCGACTTATGAACGAAGAACTTTGAAAAACTTTGAGGAACTTTAATTAAATTTATTTGTCTTATTTCTATGATCAAGTATTTCACTAATTGCTTGAGTACTATTGATTCATTACTTAATCTTTTTAGACTTGGTCATTTATCTCTGTCAAATTCTAAAATGTTAGATCTTAGTATCAGAAATATTTTTATCATTGCGTATGAGTATCGTCGATTATAAAGCACATCACAATTTCTTATTATATCTGCCTAGAGGTGTCAAACGGGCCGGCCCAGCACGGCACGGCCCGTTTTTCACGTGCCCAGCCGTGCTACCGTGCCGTGCCGGGCACGGCCCGGCACGTGGTTTGTTCGCCCGGGCCCGGCACGGGCCCGGGCACGTTTTTTTATCGTGCCGGGCCGGCCCAGGCACGGCCGAACCGTGCCGTGCCTCGTGCTGGGCCGGCCCGGCCCGGCCCGTTTGACACCTCTATATCTGCCTAACTTATATAAATAAGGACTCATTTAACATAACACACTCAAAATTTTGAATATCTAGCAAAAATGAGACAAGATATGTATTTAAATATTTCATCATAATTATTAATAATTGTACCCATTTCACTTATTTTTTTTTATTTCAAATCATATTTTTTTGTTATTTTTCAATCAAGTCATAAAAAAATAAAAATAAATTTAATAAAAATATAAAAATCATTATTAATAATAATTAACAAAAAAATAAATTTTTTTGTTAATTTACTTAGTTTTTTTTTGTACAAACTTCAATACTTAGAATACTAATCATGAGAACATATACTAGATATTTTGTAATTCCACAAAATGAAATTACAAAAAAATGATATTTAATTGAAATATCTTATATACTCCTCATTGGCAGAAATGTTAAATATTTATAGGAAGATAATATTTTAGCCACCAATTTTTTTTACAATTAATATCCTCTTTTATTATTTCACATCATGTGTTCTTTTAAATATTATATCTTAAAGAAAAATTATTTAGTTTATCATCCAAAATATTTGAAAGTATTTATTTTATTCAGAATATTTCCTCAAGACATGACAAGATGATACATAGAGAAATAAAGTATATATTTTTTGGTTACTCCAATATCTAAAAAAGATATAATTATTATTCTTCTAAGATTGATAGAGTATTATTTAGTATTGATGTTATCATTTTCAAATATAACTCATTCTTAAACAAACTTAAAAATAGTAAGGATTCATGAGATATATTTTGATCAATTATTTTTCTTTATTCCTCTATAATTTCACTTGAACCTCTAGTTAGGAGAGATAGTCATTCATCAATTTCACTTGGATTTGTTGGCTCTCATTATGATGACACCCCTATTAAGTCATCGTATCTATTAACAGATACAAAACATATTGAATCTAAAGAAAAAGATTTTCAAGAAAAGAGAATCTTCCTCTGGTCCAAACAATAGAATAGGTCCCAAGTTTGGTTTTTTCACAATTATTAATCATCATACCCATTTTAACCACAAAATAAAATTGTAGAAAAAAAATAGGTATCTAATTTGAAATATCTCAATTGCTCCTTTTTGATAAATATATCTTAAGTATTTTTAGAAATATATAATTTTAACCATAAACTATTTTAATAATAATAATAATAATAACCACAAACTAGTCATTCAATTAAATATCATTTTTTTTATTTCTCATGTGTTCTTTTAGATCGTCTACCCTGTAAAGAAATTATTCAATTTATCTTTTAAAATCTTTAATAACATTTATTTTGTTTAATATATCTCTCTAAAACATGACTAAATGATACATGAAATAAAAAAATATATATTTCTTGATTATTTAAATATCAAAAAAAGACAATTATTATTTTTCTAAGACTAATAAAGTATTTATTGGTATTGATATTATCTTTTTGAACATAAATCATTCTTTAACAAGCCTAACAAAGATGAGGATTCAAGAAATACATTTATATCTATTATTTTTTTACTCCTTTATAATTTCACATGGACCTCTAGTTAGAAGAGAGAGTCACTCATCAACTTCAAGTTAGAGAGAGAATCACTCATCAACTTCAATTGAATTTATTGACTCACATTATGATGTCACCTATTAAGTCATCATATATACTAAGAGAACAGATTACTCAAAAAAGTAAGTTTTTCAAGAAAAGAAAATATTTCTCAATCACACAAGACTTAAAATTTATACTAGGAGATGCAAAAAATATGCAACATATTTAAAGTAAAAAAAAATCTATAAAAAAATCAAATAATCTTGCAGTCAAATCTTTGGATCATGATCTTCTAATTACTCGAAACTTAGAACCTACTCTAAAAAATAAATCACTGAGACGTACACAACTTGTTTAGAACAAAAATGAATCAGCCAAAGAGTCAGAAGATCCTATAATCATTTTATCTAATATTGATCTTCAATTCACTCTCTAAATGAAATTAAAACATTAAATTCAATATCCAATTTCATAAATTTATTTATACTCACATCTTTTTCTTAGGTACTCAAGTTTATTATTTCTCATGATAGTACTAAGATACTTAAGCCTCTTTCTAAAAAATTATTTCATAAAGAATATTATTATATTTTATTAAAAGAAAAAAATATTTTTCACTCTAATAAAACTTAGAATCAAACATATTGACCTTCATAAAGATTTTTTGTTCATTGCATGTGAGTGTTCACTATGAAAATAAGTTCAAATAAAAATATAGACATTATAAGGTGAGACTTATAATGATGGAGTTAACTCAGATGTTTGGTATTGATTACCATGACATTTTCTATGTAATAAAATAATATATGAATTGATTCTTATTTTACTAACATCATCTCAAATATAAAAGATTACTAACAAACATAAATAAAATTTATATTCGCAATGACCTTGATCTTTGAAAAAATGTATAAATAAAATAGTCATAGATTTTGAACAGCACAATCAAAGATAAAATATTATTTTTTAATTATTTCATACAAAAATATAAAATATTAACATAAATATAAAAATCACTAATAGTAATATATCATTTGAATATATATCTAATAACTTCAACACTAACCATATTGATCATGAGATCATATAATAAATGTTTTGTGTTAGCGCAACCCAACAAAATAGAAATACATAAAGAACGAATAAATATTTAGTTGAAATATTTCAGATACTCCGATTTGGTAGAAGTATCCTAAAGTATGTTTAAGAATATATAATTTTAATCATAAATTACTTTAACAATTAAATGTTATCTTTTATTATTTCTCATTATGTATCCTTTTAGATCTTCAACTCTAGAAGAAAATAATACAGTTTATATTTCAAAATTTTTAAAAGTATTTATTTTGTTCAAAATAATTCTCTATGACATTACCAAATTACAAATATAGTAATAGAATTTATATTTCTTAATTATTTCAGTATCTAAAAAAAATATAATTATTATTCTTCTAAGACAAATAGAATATTAATCAATATTGATATTATCTTTTTTGAATATTATTCATTATGTAACAAGCCTAAAAAGAATAAGAATTCAGATTATACATTTAAATTTATTTTTTTATTTCTCTATAGTCCCACTTGAACCTCCAGTTAAGAGAAAAAACCATTCATCAATTTCAACTAAATTTATTGGCTCATATTATGATACTCATATTAGGTCATCATATATACTAATAAGTTTTTCAAGAAAAGAGAATTTAATCCAAACAATCAGGTAACTTCTATGTATCATTTGATCCCATCTCAAGATGTGATAGAAACTAAGAGACTCAATCACACAAGGCTTAGAATCTATATTAGGAGAAGAATAGATATGCAATATATTTTGAGCAAAGTAAAGTCTCCTAAGAAGCAAGATTATGTTGTCGCCAAATCTTCAAAAAATGATATTATGATCACTCAAAACTTAAAACTATAATATAAAAACGAATCATAGTGACATACACAACTTGTTTATAGCAAAACAAGGCTACCAAGAAATCAAATGATCCTATAGCATTTCACTATTTGTATTCAAAAACAAATTTGACAAGTTTATTCGTGCTCGCACCTTCTTCTTAGGAACTCAAAAACTTAATGTCTTTTGATAGTACAAAAATACTTGAGTTTCTTTTTGAGATATTAACTCACACAGAATAATATCATATTATGTTGAAAGACAAATTATTTATTCCAATAAAATTTGGAAAATAACATATCAATCTTTTGAAAGTTCTTTTGTTGGTTGCTTATGAATATTCATTATAAAAATAAGTCCAAATAAAAATATATATCATTTTAAGATAAAACTTATAATTAGAAAATTCACTCAAATATTTGATATGAATTACTAAAATATTTTGTCTCCAATGGCTAAATTAATCTTTATACTAACCATATTTCAATAACATTATTTCATAAATAAAAGATATACTAGCAAGACAGAATATATTTCTTTATAATAACCTTAAAAAGATTATATAAACAAAACAGTCACATATATTTTAAGCAGCACAGTCAGACATTATTTGAATATTAAAAAAATATTATATAGTATGAAACTATTACCGAAAACTTGATTTACAAAATTTTAACAAGCAACCACCTCATTTGATTTACACACATATGTTATTAATTTTTGTTTATATTTTTTGGAAGAATTCTAACAATGTGATAATTTTGTGTATTATGTATGTGAACAATATTTTGATTATAAGAGATAAACATTGAGAATTATTCAACTCAAAAAATATCTTCAATCAGAGTTTTAAATAAAAAACCTTGAAAAACCTAGATATTTTCTTAAGATATAAGTGATATACTCTAGTAAATATATTATACTACCATAGAAAAAATGTGGTTGAAATTTTTTATGAAGTTAATATTTTAGGTTGTATACTAGGAGATACAGCAATTGACTCATTATTAATTTTTTTATTCAATATAATTCATTCAGTCAACTCTATTATTTATAAAAAAATATATGACTATCATCAAACTATATTAATGATTCAAGACATTAATAAAACTCATTTGTTAGTTGCTTTTGATCTAGCGCATACTTAAAGAGATTTAATATTCAATTTCTTCTTTCAATACTTTTTATAGTGATGTTCAGGTATCGAGATATATATCCTACCACAGATCAACCAGTTAAATTTTTTATGAAAATCTTGAAAAGATTTTAACTTATATTTATTTTCTCCAAAAGTAATATTCTAATTTTTTTTATTAGTATTTAACTAGCATTAATAGCAAAGTGCCCATAGGGTACTCTATTCGTATGGTCAAATGTGTGTGTGTGTGTGTGTGTATTACATGTGTTTTACTATGTTATTATTTATTTATACAACCAGAGAGCCCATAAATGCTTTTAAAATTCATGTGATATACACATGTATTAGTCTAGTAAGCATTTTGACTAACTGCTTCAACAAGTCATAACCCACTAACTTGCATAAAATCATCAAAGACTAACAATGTACACTAAAATTGAATGAGAAATATAGAAATTCATTCTATACTAGATGAGAAAGAAGTAACAAAACTTAATTCTATCATTCAATCAGAGGATAAAAGCTATGAATAAATTCGAGGCAATCATAATATATTTATAGCCTCAATCTAAAGCCTCCAACCTAGATATTGACAAATGTTGACATTCAGATTCATGCTTTTATCTATGTGTATGTTGCAAAGTTAAATTAGCCAATTAGGCATTGCTAAAGTGTTATGGAAGAAAATAACTCCAATAATTATTTATGCAACTATAAATTTGAACATCCAAGCATGTATACCACAAAAAGAAGTTTTCAACTTCAAAATCACTTGGCATGCCTGAGACAGGTTTCAATCACGGTTCTTGTTAGAAGTTGTTGATTGGTGCATTAGAAACAAAAGAAAGAAAATAAAAGAAATGAAATTGCACTGAGAAAAAAAAACAAGAGAAAAAAAATTTTGCATTGCACCCACATATTTTTATTACATGCTTCAATTCTTTATATAGATGATATGAAGATAATTATCATCATATCATCAAAAATCAAAAAATTTAAAGTCAAAAAATATGAAATCATCTAAGTCTACATTTAAGAAAAAAGGATAGTAAATCATGAAACTAAACTCAAAAAAAAATAGAAAAAACATGGATGTATATCATTTCAACACTCTTCTTTTATATGCATCTCACAAATTCCAACTTTGTTCCTCAAGTGTGCAAACTCTGCTTTAGGTATTACTTTAGTAAAAATATCTACAACATGCTCATTGGTATTACAGTGAATGGGACAAATTTTACTTTTATTATCTGCTTCCCTAAGTGAACGATATTTTATTTTGATGTGTTTTATTTTTTGATGCTAGACTGGATTTTTCACAATAATAATTACAAATTTACTATCACAAAAAATTGTTGTTGGCCTTTTTTGAATTCCATCCAATTCAAAAAAAAATTCTTCTGATCCATATCGTCTGATTTTTTGCTTCACAAGCAATTATATATTTTACTTCTACGATTGATTGAACTATTATGTCCTACTTATGAGATAACCATAAAAATATACCTTTGTCATATGAAAATATAACCAAATATACTTTTCATGTCGATTAAATAATCAACCCAATCACTATCAAAATAACCAACCAACTCTGAATTTTTTGTTGTTTATACCAGATGCTATAATCAGTAGTAGTCTAAACGTACCTCAATACTCTTTTGGCAATAATGAGATGAATTGGGATTAGTTTTTGCATATACGTGGATAATAGGCTTACAACATACATGATATCATGTCACGTTGTTGTCAAATATAATAGACTGTCAATCATGCTTCTTTACAACTTCTCATTTGTACTGGGTGAATAATCTTCTTTTACTAATTTTTCATATGAAACCAGTGGTGCTGCCGTTATTTTACTATCTTCCATGTTAAATTTTTTTAGTAAATTTTTGACATACTTTTTTTGGCAAATATAAATGCCTTCACTATTTTGACTAATTTCCATGCCAAGAAAATAGATTATCAAGCCAAGATATATCATCTCAAATTCTTTTTTCATATCTTCTTTAAATGCTAAGATCATTTTGGAATTGTTTCCTGTAACAATAAGATAATTAACATATAAAAAATTAATTAGAATGTCCAGCCTTGGTGCCTTCACTTAAAGTGTATGCTCACTAAGACTTTTTCTAAAACCAAAATCGGTGAAATAGGAATCAATCCTTTTGTACCAAGCTTTCAGAGCTTATTTTATGTCGTACAAAACTTTTTTGAGCTTTAAGATTTTTTCTTTTTTGTCTTTTACCACAAAATTTGATAGTTGCTTAATATAAATTTCTTCCTCAAGATAACCATGGAAGAAAGTTGATTTTACTTCAAGCTAATAAATTTTTCATCCTTTTTGTGCTACAAAAACTATGATGACTCTGACTATATCTTGCCTTGACACAGGTATAAAGGTCTCGTTGTGGTCAAAACCAAATTGTTGTAAGTATCCTTTTACAACCAAATTTGCCTTATGCTTTTGAATTGAGCTACCATCTAGATTACTTTTGTTTTGTAAATTCATTAACTCCAATGATATTTTTGTGAAGTGGATTTTCAACCAACTCACATGTCTGAATTTTCTCAATTATTTTTATCTCCTTCTTCATTGTATTTCTCTATTTTTCATACTGAATTGCTTCATCATAACTACTAAACTCTTAAACAACATAGTTGCATTACCCAAATATTTATGAAACATCTCTATATACACTTGAAATATGTCGTGTGCGTAGTGATAGAGATTCAGATAATGTATTCATCTTTTCTTCGTGAATTTATTGGAAGTGATTCAAAATCATCAGATTCTGAATCATGATTATAATTTTCTTAGGATGAAGAATCATGAATAGGCGGCGGAATATACTCCTCAATTTAGTTAAAAATAGGAACCACCACTAATTTATGAAATTTTAAATTTTCTTCTCAATTTCAAAAAACATATTCATCAAAAGTTACATCTCTGCTCACCATAATTTTATGAGTTTGCAAATTATAAATTTGATAGTCTTTGGATTGAGAGCTATATCCCACAAAAATTCTTTTTTCTATTTTTGCTTTTAGCTTGTACCTTTTTTGTGCTGGAATATGCAAATAATAGATGTAGCTAAATACCTTCAAATATCTGACTGATAGTTTGTGTCCAAACCATTCTTCAAGTGGAGTCATATCAGTGATAACTTTTGTAGTACATCTATTTTAAAGACATTGCAGTAAAAATAGTTTTAGCCCAAAACCTGTAAGGTAACTTGCTCTCCAAGCATGAATCTTACCATATTCATTATTATTCTATTTTTTTTTCTTTCAAATACACCATTCTATTATGGTGTGTATACAATGATAAGTTGATAATGTATACCTTCTTCATAGAATTTATTAAATTCAGAGGTGTACTCAGTACCTTTGTCGATGCGGAGAGTGTAAATTTGAAGACCACTTTAATTTTCAACCATCTTCTTGAACTTTTGAAATGTCCCAAATACCTCAAATCTATTTTTGAGAAAATAGATCCAAGTCATTCAAGAATAATCATTAGTAAAGAGAATAAAATATTTATTATTATCCAATAATTATATTCTTATTAGACCACAAACATCGATATGCACCAATTGAATTTTTATGAAGCAACTCAAGTCATGCCAATAGAAAATGTTTTTCAGTGTAACTTCCCAAGTTAGCATCCTTTACAGATACCTTTAAAATTACAAATGGTGAGTAGATCTTTCAGCATGACTTTTGGGAAAGCAATTTAAGATTTTAAATACTATAATGTCCAAATCTTTTGTGTCAAAGTAAACTAACTATATCAACTTTTGATGCTGATGAATTTTCAATGGCATAATTCTAATAAATTAAGAATGTTTTATTCTTCATCTTGACATTTGCTATTTTTCTTCTTTAATGATCTAAAATTACACAAGTATTACCTTCAAATAATAACAAGTAATCATTTGTCAT
Source organism: Sapria himalayana (assembly GCA_029783825.1). Taxonomy (NCBI): domain Eukaryota; kingdom Viridiplantae; phylum Streptophyta; class Magnoliopsida; order Malpighiales; family Rafflesiaceae; genus Sapria; species Sapria himalayana. Next base: position 792,998 of record JAREIK010003224.1, read on the forward strand.
CATTTAAGACATACTTAATAAATTTTAGTCCAGATCAAGAACAAAAAGAACATTATCAATAAACTTCATACCCTTCAAATTTTGAATTACAGTAGTGTCTTTACCTTTGGATTTAACCAATGCTTCATCACCTATTTTTACTAGTACTTTGATGATAAAATTAATATTAATGAAATAATTTTTATTCTTTACTATGTGATTTGTGCAACCACTATCAAATGGTCACACATCATTCTTCATTATTGCAGCATGGCAAGTATAAAAAATGTGAGCTTTATCTATGAATTCAAAAAAAATAGCTTGTTAATTTTGCTTGGAATTTACAGGTTTGATTGATGTGACCAAACTTCTTACAGTTTGAGTATTGAGATTTTTCTTTGTGCCAATAATCTTTTTCAAGATATGTTAACTTTTTGTAAACACCACAAAAAGAAAATTTTTCTTTCATCTCTTTCTTTAGGTTTACTTGACTCGCCTTTATTGTTACCGCTAAGCTGGTTCTAATTTTTTTTGCCTTTGTTTTGAAATTTATTTTTATGTACTAATTAAAAAGCACATTTGATAGAAGACTCATTCAATAATACTTACCACATAATCAAATTTTTTAATGAGAGAAATCAATATTTTCTCTATAACCCTTTGATTTGTGATGGTGTCTCCGTGGGTCTTCTTTTAATTTACTTCAATTACTCTAAAAAAATATATTTAATACTTTCTCCTTTCATTCAACTATTTTCAAAATTACTTTTAAGAGTTTGAAATCATATTGCCCAAACTTTGATGATATCTTGAAATTCATCACTCTACGTCTCTCGTGCTTATTTTGCGGAAGTAAAGTTCATAATTCTTAGAAATATAGAGTCAGTGACAGCTAGATAAATTTTAGAAAGTACATCTACATCTTTCTTTTGACATTCTTTCATATAGCTTATTGTCAACGATAAAATTTTAAAAATTACAATTGTTATGGATCAGATTTTCATAGTCAACTCTTTCTTTTGAGCTAGCTTTATAGTTTTTGAGATATCATTTTTAATTATATCCCACAAATCAAAAACTCGTAAAATGATTTTTATTTATTCTCCAAAAACTATAAGTCTCTCCATTGAAGATGGGAATTAGTTAATGCGATATTAAAGTAGAGGATACCATGATGATGATCGAACAAATTGATTTGATACCAAAAGTGTGCTAAAGTGATACCGAAATTGTGCTTAGACTAGCACAAAAATAATATCATCATTGATTGACTTGCCCTCCAATACCAATTGTTGAAAAATGTTAATTAGTGCATTAAAAACAAAAGAGAAAAAATGAATGAAATGAAATTATACTAAGAAAAAGAAAACAAAAGAAGAAAGAAATTTTTTATTGCGAACACATATTTTTATTACATACTTTCATTTTTTATATAGATGATATGAAGACAATTATCATCATATCATTTAAAATCAAAAAATTAAGGTCAAAAAACATGAAACACCTAAAGCTATAATTGAGAAAAAAAGAGAACAAACCAACGAACTAAAATCAAAAAAATAAAAAATACATAGATGTGTATCATTTTAACAGTTCTAACAAACTGCATATTCTGTTAAAATCAAATGCACAATCACATGAAAAAGAAATGTATACACAAAACAATTTGCCCATTTCTCAAGACAAGGAAAGTGTATAACCTTCATGTATTCATTGTTAGATGAAACTAAAATCCGCATTCAGATGGCTTTCCATTTTTCATATTAAACAGAATTTAGAACCCGTGTTTATTTCAAATTCTCTTTTTTTATAATTTCCAATAATTCAATTCTCTTCCCCTTTTCAAACAGGCTCATACGTTCACTCCCTCTAATTTAACAAGCGAACATAATTTCCTAAGAATATACGATGTATCTATAACTTTTGATTTATCAAATCCAAAAAATTTCAACTGCTTCCATTGAAAGATGATTCCTACGTTTCTTAATTGATATTCCCGTGCTTGAGCAATAACGCAACTTTCTATTAAAACGCCGAATTCTTCCCTTCAACAAAATTAAAGCATAAATGGAAGGAGAACAACGAAGATTACGTGAAGTTTTCCGCGTAGTTCACGGTCAGACCGAAGCTTGACATATATACGCTCGTCGAGGCTGAGTCTTATGAGATCCAGAGGCTCTCTGACAGCTATCTCTTCCTCACTCCCCATTCTGATGCTCTCTGACAATTAAGATGCTTCTTGAGCGGGACTTTGGAGTCTCTTCATCTGAATATCTGACACAAATCAAAAGATTAAGTGAATAATATTTAACAATATTAAATAGCTAACAATATTTAACAATATTAAATAGCTAACAATATTTAACAATATCAAAAGATCATCTCTAACAATATTTAACAATATCAAAAGATCATCTCTAACAATATTTAACAAAATAGCTAATCAAAATATACTTAAATATTAAATTCACTAATTTAGCTAGCAATTTTTTTAAAATACACTTCAACCGCTCTCTATTTTACACCTGAATTCTAATAATATTAAAAAAGTCAAAACATATATAGAGATATAGAGAGAGAAAAAGGAAGAGAAAATTTAGAAATTTCAAATAACTCTCCAAATTTGTTCGGCCATTTGACTAAACTATAAAATAGAGGGTGGAATAGATAGTGAATTGGAGAATATTTTTTGTGTTTGGCTAGCTAAAATAACTAAAGTGAATAAATAGCTAGCCTGTTGGAGATGCTCTTAAATTCAATTGGATCAACATGAGAGCTCTCACATATTTCTTAGGGTGTAACACCTTCCTATATCACTACAACAAGAATTCATAATTATCATAGACCATTGGTCATGTCAATTTATAAACTTACAAGTTGTAAGTAAATAGTTTATTTTAGAATAAAAAATATAAAATCATTTCACTTAAGAAATTATTGACCAAAATAGTGAGCAATGTAGGTAACAAATACGGTGATATTTGAATTAAATCAAATGTCACACGACGGCATTTTAATTAATTCAAATGTTATTGTCCATAATAATGGTAATATTTTAATTAATTAAAATGCTATCGTTTTGCACAATGGCATTTTAAGAAATTCAAATATCATTGTTCACAACGGCAGTATACGGCTGGATAAAATCTGATCGCATTTTAATTAAAATGTGATTTACTCTAAGCTCCGATTTGCTCCTCTTCGATGACCACCTCCTCCACCTCGTCCCTTGTGTTCATCTCAACTCAGGTAATGTTTTAATTAGTTTTATTTTATTTGTTTCTATGCAATAGTGTTTGAAATGCGCAATATTGGGAGATGATTTATTTTTGTTTTGGTTTCTGGTGGAATTCATAGTTGCATATTCTGATTTGTGATTTTTATTGGTGGTTATGATGAATTGTATAAGGAAACAATCATATTTGGAAAAAAAAAAAAGCGAATTGATGACCTTAATACTTGAATGTGCTTAAACACTGTAAATAATTGGTTGTAATACTATAATTATTTATAGAATTAGAAAATGAAGAAAGTACTTAAATATATATAATGACCTCTCATATTATTTAATTAATTTGGGTATCATTTTTTATATATCAAATATGTATGTTTCAATAATTCCCGTGATGTGTTACTATAATAGACAAATATTTAAGACTAAAATAGATATCACATATGAGGGGAGAAAAGCTATTGTTCTGCTTATGAATATATCGGTTGAATTCATGCTTGAATATTTGATTGATATGATATACTCAATGATAAATATTGACAAATGAAGATTCAAATTAGTACTCAATTATAAGTATTCCCTTAGAAATGTTAATAGGTTTCAACATTTTCCAATATGTGATGACATTAGTGTGCACCAAATGTTAAATCTGATTAACAGAACAAAAATTGAGGAAATTAAACTGTTTATTGAATTTGTTCGAGTTAAGGCACAAATAAACCAATTTATGAGTGGCCATGTAGATTTATTTGTTCACAATAATTATAATGTCGGACAAACTGACTAGGATTGTGGGCCTAGTATTGGAGTAGTACTAGATACTAAAGTAAATGGAAATGATAAAGACAGTGAAGATGAAGAAGGTAAATATGAGTATGATGAATATTTTAATGATGAATGTAATAGAGATGATGAAGATGTTAACGTTGATGGACAAACCATCTTCTTTTCGAACTTTTAATCAAGTTTTGGAGACCTTTTAATGAGGATGTTTTTTTATGGCACGGCTGTGCTTTAATGCCGGGCCAGACATGGTTTATAAAAGCCAAGCCCAACATGGCGGGCCATGCCGGGCCGGCCTGGCCCGGCGGGCCAGGTTAAAAAATTGTTTTTTAAAAATTTTTAGAGTTTTATATTTTAGTTTAATTAAAAAATATATTAAATTATATATAGAATTATAGATAATGTATAATATATTAAATTTATAAAATGAAAATTGATAGAAATTTAATAAATTACAAAGTTTAAATTTTTTTATAATTTAAAATAAAATTAGTTTATAATTTATTAGAATAAAATTATAGAGTTATAAATTTTTAAATGAAAAATTTAAACAAAAAAATAAATTAAGCAAAAAAATTCATTAAAAAAAATTAAAAAGTAAACAAAAACAAAAGCAAACTAAATGAGAAATGACCAATCAGCCAATAGATACCGAAGGTCCGAACCAAACAAATTAAAGTTTCAACGTAACGTAAAAATAAAGCATACAATCAATAAAAAACAAAACATCAAAATCAAAAAGCAGTGGATCATCATCAATCGTCAATTGGCATATCATGAGCATCATCAGTCATAACATCAAGATCAATATCATATGGAACATCATCATTAGCATTTAACTCCTCCGCTTTCGTAGTGGATGCGGTTGCAGTCCCTGTCCCAGTCCCAGCTCCAGCATCATCATGGATGCTAAACCTCAAATCCTCCCAATCCTTCAAACAGGTCAAGGCCTCAACAATATCTGGACGTAATCTCGATCTCCTATCTGAAATCATGTTCACTACAACAGAAAAAGTAGACTCTGATGCTACGCTCGACACCGGAGAAGTTAGTAGATCCTGTGTCATCCTAGATAGCATGGGAAAGGTGGACTCATATGATTTCCACCACTATAATATATCAAGATTTTTAGTATCAGAATGTGATAGGATTGAGCAGTAATCGGTATCCAAGTACCGAGAAAGCTTGTTCCTATGTGATGGTCCACCCCGATGTTTCCCCCTCGCTAGCTGAATGGAAAATTCATCATCTCCGAACAAAGTATCCATGTTCGTAATCACAGTTTCACCACCACCACCATACCTAGTATCGTAGTATGTGAATAAGTCAGTCAACTTCTCGTGAATGAACCCTTCATGTGGCTCTTCCAGGTTCATGCACGAGGAAATGTAAGTCAAGGTATTTTCTACCCCTACCACCTTAACCCTAGGGTCCATGCATGCAGCGAGGTAATAAAGAAATGGAACAGTGGACCAATACTTTAAGTACTTGGTTTCCATCTCTGCAACCATATGACTATGTGTCGGGTCAGCTCAATACTTCCTAAACATGCTACTAATGTTGCATATGCACCTGAGTGCAATGCAAGTCGTGGGTGTATAAACTGATGAACACATGTTCGTCGTGTCATAAAAAATCTTCAGGAATTTCATAAATAAAAATTATGAAGCCCAGTCAGTGTCGTCAATAATAAGTTCGTCACACTTACTATTGACGTAGTCGAATATCACGTGTTCGTATCCAACACATGATTCCAACATCAGGTATGTGTAATTTCAACGATGTCTCACATCTGATTGGAATTTCTTCTTCTTAAGATTCGCAGACAAACATAGACTACCAAACTCTTGTTGTCTGCGAGGAGTGCGAATATATTTTAGTGCATTACGTATATTATCCAATGCGAGGGAACACCTCTCCATACCCGCTTGAACAATTAGGTTAATCACGTGACACATGCATCTGACATGAAAAATATCTCCTAATGGTGCGTCTTTAATATTCCTAACAAACATGTTAATCACTACTTCATTATTAGATGCGTTATCGAATGTGACACTAAAAATTTTATTTTCAATTTTATATTCCCTAAAGATTTTCATCATATACTCAAAAATGGTCGGGCCATCATGAGGATGAAGAATCTCAGAGAATCCTACAATTTTTTTATTCATTGTCTAGTTAGAATCTACATAGTGGCTGGTGAGACATGCATAAGATGATTCCTAGATGTCATTCCTAGATGTGGACCTAGGAATCCTACGTAAAGTAGACTGAAAATATGTCTGCATTATACGCACTACCCTTGGATCTTCCGAAAATCTGATCGGAAGACTCATCAATGTGATAAGTCTGGTCATGCCGTCCCTGCCCAACTCATTGGAGTATATGAAGGGAGTAAAATTTGAGACTGAACTCGATCCAATCTCAAAAAATGCAGTGTCAAGTTGGGTTTGCCTAGGATCTAATGGACCATATTTTTTGGTGCATACAATATTTGTACTATGCCATTTCTTCTTCTCACCCCTAATATTTTTTTTTGTTTTATTATATTAAAATGAGTCCAAACTATAGAAGTCCTTCTAGTTTTTTATTTTTTAGAAGTTTGTGTTGAGATGACTAGAGAAACCAAAGTTTCATGCAGCCTTAGACCTCTATGTAAGATTTTTATTTTCTAAATTTAGATATGTTTCATTAGTATTTGTCATTTTTTAGAATTTTTGTTAAACAAGACCCTTATTTAGAGACTAGATGATAGATTTTAGATATCATCTAAAATCTATAACTTCAATAATTGTCTCAGCACAAGGGATATATGTCTCAGCACAGCCGAACAGTGCCAAACCATGGTGAACCGTGCCGTGCATGGTTGTGCCGGGTCGGGCTGGCCCGCCCGGTTGACACCTATGTGAACAAGGGATATATGTCTCAGCACAAGCACCCTCTTGTGACGTATCAAATCACTCAGATGATGAGATTTTGGATGAGTCATCCCCTGTTAATTATCAATTACCACCAACACCTCAATTTCAACATGATGAAAACTTGGATAATGCTATTGCAAGTTGTTGGACTTCATGGGTACAATATACTACCAATTATTCTAGTAGAAATTTTGTTATTGGACACGTTTTTAATTCAAATCTAATTTGTAAGAGGCTACAAAGATTTACTCAATTACAGCACATCAAATATATGACATTGTTACATCTTCAAAAAATTACTTGTTTTAAGATGCAAGAAGGCTGAAGAATGTCACTGTCCATGTAAGCTTCATGCAATATTTGTTAAAGATACTTTGTTATTTGTTAACAATAAATATATTAAACTATATACTTATGTCAATCCTGATTTGAACAAGGATAATCACCAACTAGACTTAAAATTAGTTGCTAGTCATATAAATAAATTAATTATGACACAATTCACATTATTTATGGTTGTTATTCAAGATGGAGAAATGAGGATGTCAAATATCATAAAAAAAGTGTTGGTGGGAATGTATAAAGTAATTAAATAATTATTTAGTGATTTCTTTCAGTCATATACATTGTTGCCATTTTGTTCTTGGCCATAGAGCAAACAAATCCTAGATATATGGTTATTTGAAAAACATGTGAAATTAATATTTCAAACACTAAGATATTCTAATGTGTTTTCTGATCATTCAAGCCATCTATTGAAGGGTTTGAATATTGGCATCCCTTAATGAGTATTGATTGTACACATTTATATGGGAAGTATAAAGAGAAGTTATTGATTATTGTGGTGTGATGGAAATAATTAGTTATTTCCATTAGCATTTGTAATTACAAAAGGTGAGAATACTGAAAGTTGGAGAGGGTTCTTGACATGTATTAGAAATATAGTGACTCAATGGATGGAATTTGCATTATATCTGACCAACATCTAGGTATCATGGTAGCAATGTCGATCATCATCTTGGTTGGGCTACACCATCTGCCTATCACAGGATTTGCATATATCATTTTGTAAGCAATTTCATAACCCGTTTCAAAGATAACATTTTGAAGAGTTTGGCATGTAGAGCAGCTTTAGCGAGTACAAAACTCAAATTCAATAAGCATATGAATACAATTGAGAGAATTAATTCTAAAGCACTACAATGGCTAGAGGCTATCACACTCTAGTTATGGGCTCTTTGACACAACAGAGGTCGATGACATATGTTAATGACAACCAACATTCATAGGTATTTAACATCAACTTAAAAAGAGCTCGTAGCCTCCAATAACTACATAAGTACAGTTGACCTTCCGTCTCAATGATTACTTTGTTTCAAGAAGGAAACTAGGTGCTAATAGATTGGCATCTATTGAGTAGTTCACTCTATATGTTAATGCATAGATCCAGGCTCATGTTGTTAAGGTTGGTTTGATAGAAATTGTACTTTACAACCACATACAGGGCTTATTTCATATAAAGTCAAGGAGAGGTCGAACTCATCACTTCAACTTAATTTATAAATGCACATATGGAAAGTCACTGTTATATGGGTTCTTATGTGGCCATATGATAGTAGCATGTCAGCATCGCTGTATTGTTTTTCATTTGTTTGTGGAAGGCTATTTCACTACTCGATCTTACTATGACACATGGACAAGCATTTTTCATACAATATTCAATGAAGATGAGTGGTCTTTTTATGGTGGTCCGATGATTGTACCACTTGATTCAATGCAATGCATGGGAAGTGGACGTCATAGATCAACCAGGTTGCATAATGGATGAATGTTAGGGAGGAGAAAACTTTGATTACATGTGGGTTGTGCAAACAACTAGGTCACAGTCATCATTTTTGTAAGAACAGAAATCAATTTTAGTAAATGAATGTGTACGAATATATGAATATAGTTATTCCCATTATCTATGATTTGGTCCTCCTTGTTGTGTTTAGCATCTGCATTAAGCTAAAAGATGAAGGAGATATATGTTTTTTCTTAGTCTTTATGAGGCCTGACCCCACCCCCACTCTTCATTATCTTTTGATTTATTTATGAAATGGTATGATAATGATGTTGCAAATGGTATTAATTTTTTTTAGTGGAAGTTTCATTCCTTCCACATAGATTTATGGCATCATCATCATTTATCTTACCAAGGCCCATGTTGGTTGACATGGATGTTAAATGTATGTTTTGTTTTCTTGTCCTTTATTTTTTTAAAATTTTTATATATTTTCATTTTTTGTGTATGTGTTGTATGAGATGGTGATATGTGTTGATTTTTAATTTTATGTTCTTGTTGTGTAGGCCTTTACCACCATTTCAGATTGGTAGATGCAGCTGTGTTATTGTGTATGCCTCTTGAGCTCTTTAAAGCTTTTTTCTACTTCTATAACCATAACACTGTAAGTGATAAATTATATTTGAATATGATGTTGTAATAAAAAGCTATGACAATGTTAAAGTGATGTTGAGTTCACTACTTATTTGAACATGACTCTCAAAGAAAGAATGTAGCCATGACTGATCATACTAATGATAAATTTGATCTTGTCCTTACCTTTAATCCTGGTTTTGAATTTTCAACCTCACTAAATACGGTGTATGACACTCAAGTGTATTTTTTGTGCATTATAAAATTTTTATTAATTATGGTTTGAACAACCAGATTTCCTCTTATTGTAATTTTCTTATTTTTTTATTGCATGTATTGTTATAAAATCCAAATTATTATACTAACAATTTAGAATTATTTTTTATAAAAAGTTGTACAGGTATAAAAATAAAATTCATATATGAAAATAATAATATGTATTAATGAGTCTCACAAAATGGCGCATTAATATTCTCCTATAAAGGTGTCAATCAGCCCGGCCACGGGCCGAGGCACGGCACGATTCAGTCGTGCCTGGGCCGGCTCAGCACAAAAATTTTTCATGTCCGGGCTCGTGCCATGCCCGACCACAGCACAATTTTGCCTCGTGCCGTGCCTGGCCCGGCACGGCATCGTGGCCCGTTGGCATGGTATCGTGCCGAAATCAATTTTTTTAAAAATTAGTGTTTCGGGCACACCCAATTCCTAATTTTTTTAAAATTTAGGGTTCTATGCGATGGCGCGTGCTGAAACCCAAATTTTTTTTTAATTTAGGGTTCGGCTTGACCGGGCCGAACCCGGCGGATCGGGCTGTGGGCCCGTGTAGGGCTGAACCTCCACAAAACCATGTCGGACTAGACACGGCACAGTTACTATACCATGCCGTGCCAGGCCCAGCACGAAAGCACAGTCGAGCCTGAAAAAAACTAGCTGGCCTGGCCTGGCACATTCCGTTTGACACCTATATTCTCCTAGGATGGCACCTAGAATAAATAGCTTGCTGGGCAATAGGATCTGATGGTGTCTGAGATGGAGCCAAGGGAACTAATGGAATTTGAGGGAATTGATGGAACTGAGATAACTAATTTATGAAATAGTCAATGTATATATCGAGTACGAGGTCGCCTAGGTTGAAGCTTACCCCCACAAAGGTAAAAGGTCAAAGACAGTGTCATCTATGAAAGACAATGTATGGAATGGCAAAGGGTGTGAGATCAATGTGATATCTACCGGTATAGATGCTGGCTATGATAACATCAAATAAGGTACAATCGTGGAAGTGTGTGAGGGTAGGTAAGGTGATGTGTCAATGTGTGGGGGTATGAAAGGTGATGTGTAAGTGTGTGGAGGTTGGGAAGGTGATGTGCAAGTGTGTGGGGGTAGAGATTGTGCTATGTCAATGTGTGTAGATATGGAAGGTGATATACAAGTGTGTGGGGTTATAAATATCTTAGGTGCATTGTGAGTATGAGAGGGTATCAAAGTAGGCAAACTTGGATCAAGTGTACATATATCGTTGTCACTGTCTACACCATGACCTGCCTCCCCATCTCTAGCATTACCTCGGCCCTCAATTCGCCTTCTACCTCTCCCTCTCCTTCTACTTCGAATGGGCTACATTACATACGTGAAGGAGTGGATGACATCAGAGGGTTAATCAATGGTCCATGTGATGTGGATGCCTCCTAAGCATACCCCACGATATGATGGTCTTCTCCAATCTAATGTAACATCAATCATGAAATATGGTGGATGTCGCACAAAGCACAAGCGATAGGAAAATGAGAGTGATCAACTAGGTCAACCATGACGGCAATCTACATGAACCAAAGCACAGAGCACAAAGCACCAACAATATTGTTGATGGCATTTGATTTAATTCAAATATTGTCGTCCTCGTTGCTGGCATTGCATACTACTTTTGTCAATACTTTCTTAAGCAAATAGATTTTATCTTTTTTATTTTAAAACAAATTATTTCTGTACAAAACTCCAAGAAGACCAATGGTTATAACTCTGATAAAATTAAAAGTCATAGTGAAGAATCTAAAAATATTACATAAATGATGGTCATTCATTTTAAAGTAATGGTTATTCATTACAAAGTATTTATAACACTTCCCCCTGAATGACCATAAAATTAAAACCTTACTAGAAAAATCTCAATGGGACAAAAACTTGGAAGAAAAAAAAGTATAGTATATGTTAAGTATTCAACACTTATCCTGATGTCATAATAACTCGATTTGGAGATCTTTAAGTATCATCATTCTAATTTGGCATACATATTTTTTGAAGGTCATGACAGGTAATACCTTATTGAATAAATTTGTAGGATTATCATAAAATTTGATTTATTGTATTATATATCAATCTTACTATTATTTTGAAGCTCGTGTGTGGGAAAAAAAACTTTGGAAACATATACTTAGTTTGGTCTCATTTATGTATCCACCTTTGAGTCATGCAATACAAGTATCATTATCTTCATATAATGTTATTGTTGTATTTAAAATAGGAGGAAAACCACGAGAGTTGTGAATATGTTGAATCATAGATCTTAACATGTACTCTCTATTTTCCTCATGTATTGCTAATAGCTCTGAATGGTTGGAAAAGGCTGTTACCATCGTTTTCTTTACAGATTTTTAAGAGACAATAGTATTCCCACAAGTAAATATATATCCTCTTTGTGATCAAGCCTTATGGGGTTGATAATATTTGAATTAATTTAAATGTCGGCGTTGTGGTCGACAACATTTGATTTAATTCAAATGTTGTTGTCCTCGTTGCTGGCATTGCCCGCTACTTTGGGCAATACTTTCTTATGCAAATTGATTCTATCTTTTTTTTTTTCTAAAACAAACTATTTATGTACAAAACTCTAACAACATGCACCGATGATTATAATTTTGATAAAATTAAAATTATAGTAAAAATTTAAAGGTATTACATAAATGATGGTCATTCATTTTAAAGTATTGGTTCTTCATTACTAAGTATTTATAACACTCCCCCTACATGACCATAACATTAAAAAAGATGCATTAATAAAACCTTTCTAGAAAAACTCAATGGGACAAAAACTTTGAAAAAAAAAAGTATGGTATATCTTGATTATTCAACACTCATCTTGATTTTATAATAACTCAATTTAGAGATCTTTAAACATCATCATTCCAATTTGGCATACAAATTTTTTAAAGGTCATTGTAGATAATACATTTGTGAATAAATTTGTAGGATTATTATTAAACTTGATTTATTATATTGTATATCAATCTCACCATTATTTTGAAGCTCATGTGTGTGAAAAGAACTTTGGAAACATAAACTTAGTTTGGTTTCATTTTATGTATCCACCTTTGAGTCGTGCAATACAAATATCAATATCTTCATATAATATTATTGTTGTATTTAAAATAGGAGGAAAACCACTAGTTGTGAATATGTTAAATCATGAATCTTAATCACATGTACTACTTGCTTGCCACATGTATTGCTAATAGCTCTGAATGGTTGGAAAATGTTGTTACCATCATTTTCTTTGCAGATTTTTCAAGAGACAATAGTATTCCCACAAGTAAATATATATCATCTTTGTGATCGAGCCTTATGAGGTTGACAATATTTGATTTAATTTAAATGCTGCCATTATGGTCGATGGAATTTGATTTAATTCAAATGATGTCATCCTCATTCCTAGCATTGCTCACTACGTTGGTCAATACTTTCTTAAGCGAACTAATTTTATCTTTTTTATTCTAAAATAAACTATTTCCATACAAAACTCCTAAAAAGACCAATGGTTGTAACTCTGATAAAATTAAAAGTCATAGTGAAAAATCTAAAGGTATTATATAAATGATAGATGATAGTCATTTATTTTAAAGTAATAATTATTCATTACAAAGTATTTGTAACACTCCCCCATGAATGACTATAATATTAAAAAACATGCATTATAAAAACCGTACTATAAAAAACTCAATGGGACAAAAACTTTGAAGAAAAAAAGTATTGTATATCATGAGTATTCAACACTCATTTTGAATCCTAAACAATACGTGTAGGTGTATTCAACACCAATATCATCAAGTATCTTGTCAATGAGATCTTCAACATCAAATGGTGCTCCAAGAAGAGCAAGCTCATCAACCTTGTCCTTTATGGATTGTAGAAATAATGTGATACTATCAAAATCTTTGGTGATCATCTTGAGTTACATGTTGGCTTGTTTGATGCATCCATGAGAAGGATTGGCATATGTTTTGGCCAAGATAGTTCATGCTTGTCATACAATATTGGCTTATAAAATAAATAGTATGATTGTATGGGAAATGGAGCCAAGGACTGCATTCAAGATAAATTAGTCATAGTGAATCCAAAGCATGTGAGTAGGGTTGGATCTGGATGTGTCTTTTTCTGTGAGAGTGATTGGAAGACAAGTCAAAACTAATGAAGAGAGTGTTAAATTATAGTTTCCATGAGAGGGAACGAGTGGAAGTAAGTTTTAGAGTTTGGGTAGCAACATTAATGGCGATAAGCTGGATTTTCAGGCACCACTTGATGATTCGGGGCTGGAAAAACAGCCTTGCAATCATACACTTAATAGCAAGGAAAAAGCCTCGGAGGAAATAAGAAAATTAGAATTGAGTTTAGAAAAATTATTTATGCCGAAGAAGCTAGAGCAAGTCCCACCGAGCTCAAGCAAGTCTATGAGGAATAGGAAAAAATATTTAAACATGAAATATGAATCAAAATGCATCATAAGAGCTCACGCTAAATTTATTTAAAATGAATTGCTTATATTGGAATATAAGGGGAGTAGCGAACACTCCTACGTTAAATAGAATTAGGAATTTAATTAAAATTCATAAAATTAAAATAATTGCATTAGCGGAACCAATGGTAAACAAAAGTCGGATTGATAAATATTGGGCAAAAATAGGCATTCAAAAGGCTTTTTCGAATAAGAATGGTAAGTTATGGATTATGTGGGATAATAGTATGGACCTAGAAATTATAACAGAAAATGATAAATTGTTAGCTTTAAAATAGGTAAGCAAGCTGATATGATTTTTTTCGATAGTATATGAAAGCAACTCGAAGGAAGAAAGGAAAATACTCTGGCATGAGATGAATAAGATATCATCTTTGAAGTTACCATGGATAATAGGAGACTTTAACGTAATTAAAAAATTACAGAAAAAAAGGGAGGTAGGTAACCAGATCCGGTAGCAATAACTCAATTTAATGAGGCCATTGCATCCGCAAGATTAATGGAGATAGAGTACCTTGGATCAAATTACACATGATGTAATAACTGGAAGAAAATGGGAGCAATCTGGTCTAGGCTAGATCGGGTATTAATTAATGCGTAGTGGCTAGACAGGATGGGTGAAACCAAAGTCCAGCACTTAAACAGAACATGTTCAGATCATAGCCCGCTACTAGTAACACTTCAAACAAGGAAGAGGAGACAGGGGGGCTTAGAGGTGTCAAACGTGCCGGGCCGGCCCGGCCAGGCACGAGGCACTGCAGGGTTCGGCCTTGCCTGGGCCGGCCTGGCACGTTCTTAAACCGTGCCCGGGCCCGTGCCTTGCCCGGGTTAAGATCTTCGCGTGCCGTGCCGGTTCACGCAGGCACGCGTGGCACTGGCGGCGTGCCACGCGTGCCATGGCGTCACGACTCACGCCTTGTGACCCATTCGGCCAGGCTGCCCCCCCCCCCCCAGTAAAAAGACCGCGGGTCGGGTCCAAACAGACCCGACCCGCGGTCTTTTCTGCCGAAACCCAATTCCCGACGCCCATAGACCTGATCCGAGCAATTCCAACGGCAAAAAAAAAATTTCAAACTTGAGCGATTTTCAGCCCTTGGATTCACCTCCAACGGCTAGGGGGCAGAATCCAACGGTCCACGTGATTCTGCCCCTTAAAAATCGTAAAAAAATTCAAAAAATGAATAAAAAAATATCTTTTTTTATTTAAAAAAACAATCTTTAGCCTATAAATTCTACCCCCCTCCCTATAACATTTATGTTTTTCAAAAACATAAAACCTCTTAATACTTTCTCTCTCTTACATAAACTATGCATCTCTCTCTCGGGCCTCGTGATTTTGATTTCGGCTTCGATTTTCGTGAAACTCAACTTGAGTTTTGAACATCAGAGCTTCCTGCGGTGCACCTTGCACGTGACTGACCTCATTGCTTTTACCGGGTAATATATTTTATGTTTTTTTGTACTTTATCTCTCTAAAGCTTCTCTCTCTAGAAAAACTTACGAAAAATAAAAAATGACAAATACACCTAACACGTATTTAAATTTGGAAAATGAAAATGTTAGTGTTACACAGACGTCTGTGGCTCCTGAAGCTTTGGTTTCTCCTGTCGTCTCAGCCCAAAGTTCTAAAAAACAAAAAACTAGGAGGACTTCTGTAGTTTGGACACATTTTAAAATCATAACACAAGTAGATGTTAGGGGTGAGGAACATGAAATGGCACAGTGAAAATATTGTATGAGACTTTTAACATGCAAGAGTACATGTGGGACTGGGCACCTCAAGAGGCATGCTAAAATATGCTCCAAAAAACATGGACCCTTAGATCCTAGGCAAACCCAACTTGGCACTACATTTTTTGAGACTGGATCGAGTTCAGTCTCAAAGTTTACTCCCTTCGTATACTCCAGCGAGTTGGGTAGAGACGGCATGGCCAGGCTCATCACATTGATGGGTCTTCCGATCAGATTTTCGGAAGATCCGAGGGTAGTGCGCATCATGCAGACTTATTTTCAGCCATCCTATCGTAGGATTCCTAGGTCCACATCTAGGAGTGACATACTAAAGATATATAAGTTAGAAAAACAAAAAATAATTAAGGAATTTTTGGCATTTAGTGGAGTGGTGTCCGTGATGTCCGATATATGGACATGTCACGATGATTCTTCTTATGCATGTCTCACGAGTCATTATGTAGATTCTAACTGGACAATCAATAAAAAAATATTAGGATTCACTGAGATTCTTCATCCTCATGATGGCCCGGCCATTTTTGAGTGTATGATGAAAATATTTAGGGAATATAAAATTCAAAATAAAATTTGTGTCACTTTCGATAATGCTGCGAATAATGGAGTAGCGATCAATATATTTGTTAGGAATATTAGAGACGCACCATTAGGAGAGATCTTTCATGTCAGATGCATGTGTCATGTTATTAACCTGATAGTTCAAGCGGGTATGAAGGTCTGTTCCCCCGCGTTGGAAAATATACGCAATGCACTCAAGTATATTCGCACTCCTCGCAGACTACAAGAGTTTGGTAATCTCTGTTTGTCTGCGAATCTTAAGAAGAAGAAATTCCAATCAGATGTGAGACATCGTTGGAATTACACGTACCTGATGTTGGAATCATGTGTTGGAAACGAACACGTGATATCCGACTACGTCAATAGTAAGAGTGACGAACTTATTATTGACGACACTGACTGGGCTTCAGGAATTTCATTAATGAAATTCCTGAAGATATTTTATGACACGACGAACATGTGTTCGTCGGTGTATACGCCCACCACTTGCATTGCACTTCGTTGCATATGCAACATTAGTAGCATGTTTAGGAAGTATCGAGCGGACCCGACGCTTAGCCATATGGTTGCAGAGATGGAGACCAAGTACCTGAAGAACTGGTCCACCATTCTATCTCTTTATTGCCTCGCAGCATGCATGGACCCTAGGGCTAAGGTGGAAGGGGTTGAAAACACCCTGACTTTCATTTCCTCGTGCATGAACCTGGAAGAGCCACCTGAAGGGTTCATTTACGAGAAGTTGACAGACCTGTTCACATACTACGATACTAGGTATGGTGGTGGTGGTGGTGAGACTGTGAGTACGGACACTGATGCCTTGTTCGGAGATGACGATTATTCCATTAACCTAGCGAGGGGGAAACGTAGGGGTGGACCTTCACATAGGAGCGAATTGTCTCGGTACTTAGATACCGATTACTGCTCAATCCTATCACCTTCTGATAATAAGAATCTTGATTTATTACAGTGGTGAAAATCATATGAGTCCGCCTATCCCGTGCTATCTAGGATGGCACAGGATCTACTGACTCCTCAGGTGTCGAGCGTAGCATCGGAGTCTGCTTTTTCTGTTGCAGTGAACGTGATTTCGGATAGGAGATCGAGATTATGTCCAGATATGGTTGAGGCCTTGGCATGTTTGAAGGATTGGGAGGAATCGAGATTTAGCATCAGTGATCGTGCTGAAGCTGGGACTGTGACAGACACTGCAGTCGCATCCACATCCACTACGATGGCGGAGGAGTTGATTGCCGATGATGATGATCCATATGATACTGATCTTGATGTTGCGGCTGATGATTCTCATGATATGCCGCTTGATGATTGATGCTCATATGCTCTTTTTTTTGATGTTTTTTTATTTATTTTATTTATACGCTTTGTTTGTACTTTGTAGTTTGTACCATACGTTGTGTTGAAACTTATACTTGTTTTGTTCGGACTATTGGTTTCAAAAGCATGAATGGTAATTTTTCATGTGTAGTTTAATTTTTTTTAATTATAATTTTTACTAACTTAATGTATTTATTTATTATTTTACGATTTAAATTTTATTTTAAAATTTAATAACTTTAAATTTTAATATATAATTAATAAATTAAAATAATAAAAAAAGCTAAACTTAATTGAAAAAAAAAAATTTTTTTTTTCTAATTTTTGTTTGTTTTATTTAATTTTAAATGTTATAATTTTTACAAAAAATTATATTTTTTAATTATACTAATACTCTAAAGTCTATACAGTAACTTAATAAAAAAATTTACAATTAAAAAAAAAATTTCTAATCTGCCATTTTGGCATTTTCAGCCCGTGCTCGTGCTGGCGGCTGGCCTCCCGGGACCCGGACCCCGGTTGACCACTTGACCCGGTCCCGCGTTGCTGTGCGGCTCCCCCCCCACTTGCCCTGCCGGTGCCGTGCCGCCTGGCCTGGCCTGTATTGGCAAGGCGTGCCCGAGAGGGCCGGCACGGCACGGCACGGCCTTGCCGTGCCTACGGGCCGTGCCGTGCCCGCCTATAACTCACCTTGCCGTGCCCGGCACGGCACGGTAGCACGACCGTGCTCGTGAAAAACGGGCCGTGCCGTACTGGGCCGGCCCGTTTGACACCTCTAGGGGGGCTTTACTTTTCAAAACATGTGGGGTATGCACAAAGACTTTGAGACCATAGTTAATGATACACGGGGGAAACCGTCATTGGGTAACCCCATGCAAATACTGGGGCAAAAACTCCGAGCATTGCGTCAGGCCCTTAATAAGTGGAATAAATAGGTTTTTGGTAATATATTTTAAAATATTCAAGAAACAGAACAGAAAGTATCAGCCCTAGAAATAGACTATGAAAATAAACAAGATATTATAACCAATATAGAATTGAGTAAAGCTAAAGCTGAATTAAGACTTAAAATGCATATGGAAGAGGTATTTTGGAAACAAAAAGCTAAAATAAAATGGTTGAAAGATGGAGATAAAAACACAAAGTTTTTTAACACAATGGCAAAGGTTAAAAATCAAAGATTAGGCATAAAATGTATTAAAAGAGCTAATGGATAGTGGATAGAAAAGGATGGAGATATAAGAAATGAATTAGAAAGCCTTTTTAAAAGTCACCTAGGTGGGTCAAATATAGACAGAAATCGAACATTAATAACATATATTAAAAGTAAGGTTACAGAAGAAGATAATAAAATGTTATCAGAATTGCCCACATAAGAAGAAGTGAAAGAGACAATATTTAATGCCAACAAAGACAGCTCGGCTAGTCCAGAAGGTTGGAATAATGGGTTCTTTCAAAGGTGCTGGAGCATAATAAATAAAGAAGTCATCGCGGCCATAACCTGGGTATTTGTAGGGGCAGAAATTTCAAAATCATGGGCAAGTTCATATATAGTATTAATACCCAAGAAAGAAAATCTGCAGAAATGAGAGGACTTCATGCTAATTAGTTTATGCAATACCATCTATAAAATCTTAGCTAAAGTATTACAAAATAGATTGAGCAAGATTCTTCCCAAAATAATTTCCCATGAACAAGAATGCTTTATTAAAAACAGATCGATGTTAGAAAATGTTAGCATTACATCAGAAATGATAAAAGAATTAGGAACCAAGAGTAGAGGACATAATGTAATAATGAAATTAGACTTGTCAAAAGTATTTGATAGAGTTGAATGGAACATTTTATGTTATCTAATGAGGAGAATGAGCTTCTCAGAATTTTGGATAGATTTTATATATAGATGTATATCTAGTGCCTGGGTTAGAATGTTGATAAATGGCAAACCAGGGGAAGAATTTAAACCATCCATAGGTCTTAGGCAGGGGGATCCGTTATCGCCCTCTTTGTTCAATATATATCTAAAAATTTTCATAATAAATTTGAAGTAAAAAGTAAGAAATGACAGTATTTTAGCTTATAAACAGCCTAGAAATACTCCATTGTATGCTGCTTAGCTTATGCTGACGATGTAATTATATTTGCAATGTCAGTAGCATATCAATGAATAATCTGATGGGGCTACTGCATTTGCTAGAACAAGAAACAGGTCAATTGCTAAAAAAAAATAAATGTCAATTTATGATAGCAGCTAGAGCATCAGAAAACATAGCTCAAAGAATTAAAGGAATCACGGGCTTTATGAATAGTAAAGGAATTATAACGTACTTGGGATGTCCGATTTATGAAGGAAGAGTGAAGGAGGATCATCTATCCTTCTTACTAGAAAAGATTAAAAAAAAATAGCTGGGTGGAAAGAAGATTTATTAAATATGGCAGGAAGAATTACGTTAATAACTCATGTGTTACATGGATCATTAGCACATATCTTAATGATGGTACAACCACCAAAGAGTATCACAAAAAAATTGGAAAGGGAAATGGCTAATTTTCTATGGGGGAAAAATGAAGGGAAGAATTAATTACATTAGAAAAAATGAAAGGATTTATGTTATCCTAAGGAGGAGACAGGTCTAGGCTTTACAAGTCTAAATGATATAGCCAAAGGTTGGGCATGCAAAAACTGGTGGATGCTAAGGCAAAATGAAAATATTTGGGCGCTATATGTGAAAGCCAAATACGGGTTAGGAAACAATGCATTTAAAGATTCCAAAAAAGCTACCAGAAATTGAAAATTGATGTAGAAACAACAAAACACAGTAGAAAAGTATATTATTTCAACAAAAAGTAGTTGGAAATGGTCGTTGAATCATCAAGGAAAGTTCACATTAAAAAGTGCCAAGAACCAGATCAGAAATAGTAGATCCGAACATTTTAAGGAAATCTGGTTAAAAGACCTGCCACAAAAATTGAATGTGTTTATGTGGAAAATTATCTCCAATATAACCTAAGTAGATGAAAATATTCAGAAAAAAGGCATAAAATTAGCATCTAGATGCGAATGCTGCCATCTAGCGACAGAAAGTGCGGATCACTTGTTCTCTACAGGTAAGATTGCAGTTGAATTATGGCACATATTAGAGAATGAAGCATAAATTAAAAATAGTAAAAAGTCCTTGAATGAGAGACTAGAAATTTGGTCAAAAAAGCAAACAAAGAATAATATATTAAAATGGTTTAGAAATTATACTCCTCATATAGCGGTTTGGTGCTTATGGAAAGCTAGAAATAGAAGTAAGTTTGAAAACGTGGAAATGAAAGTTAAAGATATATTGGAAGAAATTAAAAAAGAAATTGCTTTTATTACTACTTGTAAGCCAATAAAAGTGAGAAAAATGAGTATGGATGAAGATAGAAGAAGAGCATGGAATTTAACACCATTAGTAAGAAAAATGCCAGTTATCAAAAAAGTTAGCTGGAACAAACCCTCGCCATGAAGCCTAATGCTTAATACAGATGGAAGCTTTAAAAGAGAAATAGGAGAGGCAGGTGGAGGAGGAGTTATAAGAAATGAGGAGGGCAAAGCATTAAAAGCTTTTACATTATCGAGTACTGCTTCATTGGCGTTACATGCAGAGATAATTTCCCTGCATAATGGCTTAAGAATCTGCAAAGAAAATAATTATTCAAATATTCAAGTACAAGTTGACTCGAAAATATTGATTCAGCTTGTGCAAAACAAGTTACAATTATGGCTATTTGAAAAAGAAATTGATGATATTAAAAATATTTTAAGTGAATTAAAAGGAGAGATTAAACATATATATATATATATATATATATATAGAGGCTAATGTGGTGGCATATAAATTAGCTGAGGAAGGAATGAAAAAAGGAATGCAAGAATTTGAAGGGGATGAGATCCCTGAAAAAGTAAAAGGTCTAATAGAATTAGATAAAGCTGAATTCCCGTATATTAGGATTCAAAAATCCTAGTTTAAAGGTTGAAACTTAAGAAGAATATTAGAGGTTAGTTTTTAAAATGATGTTTATAGTCTTGATTTGACTTGCATTTCAGGTGGAAGTTAGCAAATGGATAAATAATTATAACTCAGTAAGCAACCCATGTTATTAAGTTAAACTAATCATTGACAGAGAAGGAAATTATCCTCGGTTCTGTGGGGAATCCAAAAGGTAATAAGGTATATGGTTTATGGTTTATATATGCTGGATGTTAACTTCTCTGTGCAGTTAGAGCTCGAGCTGATGGTGGAGTGAAGCACTAAATGGATAAATAAATATTTCTATTATGGTTTATACATGTTGTATCTTAGTTTGTCTATGCATTCAAAGGTATAACTCTAAGCGAAGAGAAGGAAAGCAAATGGATAATGCTTCCTAGTATGCTAGCTTTTGCGGGAGTAGGTAAGGATTATGGATGGTAATAAGTGTTTTGCTTGTAATGAGTAGTCTATGGTAAGTTCGTGTCTATACGGTAAGGAGTCTAGTTTTATGGGAGTCTGTAATGAATTTAATCTTGCGGGAGTCTGTATGGTAATTCATCTATAAGCATGGCATGTATACTCGTCTGTCTAAGCTCAGAAAGAAAGGGGAAAGAGAACAGGAGCAAGCCGAAACTCATATCATGGCAAGGATTGTCGCATAAGTAAAGCTAGCAGGGATTTCGAATGGGCAGAAGCACGACCAAAGCGATCGAAGAGTATGAAATAAGGCTGGATTTTAAGAAGCCCATGGAAGAGTACCCAAAAATCATTAAAAAAGTCCAATTAATTTAATATGAGGGTTTAAAATTAATATACAGACAATATGGTAAAGATATATTATCTTGATCCAAATATTTATTAATGTTAAATTTTAATTTTTTACGACTAACTTAAAAAAATCATGTTTTCTATATTCCATAAATATTGAAAAATATTAATCAAGTAAAAACTAATAAATAAGTACGATGATAAATATCATATAGTGATACAGTTATATCCTAGAATGTTTTTAAAATTGTAACCATTTTTTCAATGAAAATAATGTATTAATTTATAAAATAGTATTAGCTTTTGTGTTATAAAATATGAAATTATTTATATAATATTATTTAGATATTATGTAAACATGTCTAAAATTAATAAATTATTTACAATTTCAATTGTAAATTTATATAAAATGAAATTGTACTAATATAGTATTAATTAGATATATAGCTTAAAAATCAAATATTAATACAATAGAGAACTTATGTGAGGTTAAATAAGAAATTAACATGATATGTAATTTATTATAATAGGTTATCATATAAAATATAGAATGGGTGTGGGAAATTAACACAAAAATCAACTTCCCCCAGCTGCCATTCCTACAATACAAATTATTAAATACTGTGAGTCAAGTTGGAGTTGCTCAATGAAATGAAGATTCATACCAGCATCTGCCACCTTGGTCTTCAAGGATAAATGGCCAGAGAGTGATGCCATACATATCACACCATTTTTGCTTACGAACCATAATCGGCGCTGCCTTGGGTTTTGAGTTTGGCAATTCCAGTCCCATCTTGTTTCCCCAGTAACTTATTTTTATTTTTTTAAATTTATCATCTGGAGCACGAGAAGCCTAAACAACAATATTATATAATAAAGATATAATATGTTACAAGTCAACATGCACTACAAGATGTACGATGATAGTCACTTTGTTTTCATGCATAAAAAGCATTCGGCCCTTGCAGCCCCACCACTCTGTTTTCATGCATAAAAGTTAGCCCACAGTCATACTAGTTTTATCTGCTTGTGACTTGTCAATGTTGACCCCAACTTGCCATCTCTTTTTTGAGAACCTTTTGAATCGGCCCTTTTTTTTCTTAGCGACCTTCACAAACTCTTCTGGCTTCCAAATTCTATCAGCCCCCTCTTTTCTGCAAGGAATAACAGTCAGCTGAGAATTGCCAATTGCTTCAGATGAGGAATCAGGCAGGTTCATCTGAAGAGCTAACAGAGCAGTTCTAGCTACTTTGATTTTTGCTTCTTTTTTTGTTTTTGCTGTTGCCCCGATATATTGAATTCCCCCAACCTGTAGCAAACATTTGAACATGGGAGTTCGGCCTTCAGCTTCCACCTTCTCACACTGGTACAGAGGGATTGCATAATTCATCTTCTGCGCATATTCCTGAAGTAAATTTTTGCTCAGTCCTGTTTCCAGCTGAGGAAGAAATAAAAAAGGAAACTTGGGAAAGGCAGCTAAACAAAAAAAAAGATACCAATTTATTCTCACTATTACTAGATAGATACATGACACATTTTTCAAGTATACTACACACTCATTTATAGTGTACTTTCCATAAATGGGATGGATCTTGAGGGAGCATATCCAGTATGATGTGTTTATCTCTTACATTTTGTATTCTGATTGAAATAAAAAGATGAACAGTGACATTTAAGTGATTGGATTGTATGATGGCATATTATCACAATGCAATAGATAATTCAATATATTGGGGCCAATTACCACATTGCAACATTCAATATATCATTGAATGTTGACATCCACCAATTGCCACCACCACCACCACCATGGGCTGGACTCGATTGTGGCCATCTAGGGAAGAGCAACAAAGGTAAACTAACAGAGGAAGATGGATCATATGTTTGAGGCCTTGGGGGGGGCCAGGAATCTGAGCCATCATTTGGCCGTGGAAGCAGCAGACCACTCATTTTCCATGCAATATAATTTTTTATTACTTTCTATTGCATAGAACTGCTGTAGATTTGAGAAATAAACCAATTACATTGGTTGGGCAGGATGTCAGACCTCTATCAAACCACTATCAAACTGACGAAGTAATAAATATATTTTAAATATTGTTAAAAGTACAAATAATTTAAACAATTTACATGCATATATTGAAGTGTAAAAAGGGCTGTGCTGCTCAAATTCTTGTGGCATGGACAGGCGCCATGCCGTGCCTGATATAGCACGAGATGGGTTCTCATGCCATGTCGTGACGGCACACAATCATTATGACTGAGCCTGGTTAGGCCCGATTGGCCCGCAATCACAGTTACATGTAGGGTTGTACTGGGTTGATTCCAGATCGTGCCAGGTCATGCTGGTTGTGGGCTGCCTAAAGGGGTCAATTTTTTTAACTTATAATTTTATATTTATTAGAAATATAAAATATCAAAATAATATAATTAAAATATACAATACGTTATAAATTTAAATAAATTAAATTAATAATTATAAATAAATATTTTATATTCATCTCAACTCAAGATATCATATGAATACAAAAATATATATATATAACCTGAAAGGTTGAATGACACTTTAAAAAAAAATTTAAAACAAAAACTATACCAAATAACTCATATTCATACAACCATTAATATGATACATAACAAAAATTAAACAAAGAATATTATGCATAATAAAAATATGATACATAACTATATATTTTACAATATTATTTAAACATGATCAGTTTTACAAGTTATACTGCATTATCATATAAAAAAAACAAGAATAAAATAAATATGAATCATCACACAATCACATGAGTCATCCATTCATGTCTGTAGTACGATAGTACGGATGCAGATCATTAACATCATGTATGATTCTGAAAGTAGTGTTAGTCATGAGCTTGATATTGCTAATGTCTCATGAGTCATCATCTGTCAGCAACTTTTTTATTTTATCTTGAATACACAATATTGAATCTTCTCATTCCTTCAAGCATGTAAGTATTTCTATTATATATTATCACAATCTTGATTTAAATTTTAAAATAAAATTAACAATCACAAAAAAAAACTCTAATATTAAGCTAGATAATAGATATCGAAGGGATCAGTAGATAACATGTCATCTTAGATAATACGGAATAGATGAATTATTATAATTTTCAACAACTCAAAATATTTAAATTTATATTATTATCACGTAATAAGATTGAGTAGTAATTAATATTTAAGTACCAAGACAACTCCAAGCATAACCCAGCCCCAGGGGGGTTACAAACCTGGCTATGTCAGGGGGCTCAGCCCATTTGACACCTCTATGTTAATAAAGTTATTATCATGACAAGCAGTGATTTCTAAGTACACATACATATAGAGGTGTCAAACGTGCCGGGCCGGCCCGGCACGTTCTTAACCCGTGCCCGAGCCCGTGCCGTGCCCGGGTTAAAAAATCGCGTGGCACGGCACGCCGGCACGGGTCCATCCCGTGCCGGTTCACGCAGGCACGCGTGGCACGCCGCCAGTGCCACGCGTGCCGTGGCGTGAGTCGTGAGTCACGACTCACGCGGTCACGCCTTGTGACCCATCCGGGGCCTGCCGTGCGCCCGTGCCGCCTGGCCAAGCCAAGGCATGCCCGAGCGGGCTGGGCACGGCACGGCACGGCCTTGCCGTGCCCGCCTTTGTCTCACCGTGCCGTGCCCAGCACGGCACGTTTGACACCTCTACATACATACAACAATTACTATCATTATTGAGCACATGCATTGATATTCATTTAAAAAAAAGTTAGATGATTCTAGTCGTTATAATTTATTCCAATGGATAGGAATAGAAATGCAATGATTATCAAATATGGATCCATTTAAATATTAAAAAAATACAAATAACATTAATAAAATATACTTTTTTAATTAAAAAAATCTATTAATATAAATTAAGTATTTAGAGTTTTTTATTTTAAATTTTATATCTCTCTCCTCTTCTCTCCTTTGTTATCAATCTCTCTCATTCTCAATTTAGAATTTTTGTTTTCTATTATTTTCTCTCTACAACTTAGTCAGTCTGCCCTTTGAAAGTTAGAAACCAAAATAGAATAGAAGAATATTATTTATTTTTTATAGCAAAGCAAATCACAAATCTATACTCAAACAACAGTTCCAGTTAAGATTACGCTAATGCCTAATAATACCAAAATCAAAATATTTATTTTTTATTTATTTATAAATATTAGTTAATTATCTTTAAACCTATACTATAAAACTAATTAATGACAAATAATTAGTGAATATAATAATAATAAAATTAATATCAATTTAAATATTATTAATAATAATAACCCTATAAAAAATCCAAGATAGAAACCATCTTTCTCTCATAACCTTGATCCAAACTCAAATGCTTAAAAAACAAAAAACGAGAATTTTATTTATTTGAACTTATTTTAAGAAAGTAAAAAATTAAAATTCTAGAAATATCAATAAAAAATAATATAATATATATATTATCAAAAAATATATAAATATAGGAATACATGAAAAATGAGCAACTTAAAGATACATATCAATCTATATACCAAAAAATATGATATATTAAATCCGAGATAAACTCAATTGAGTATGAGCATTAAAATCTTTGAAAATGAATCTAGTTTAACTTATTTAACCCTCATCATATACTATAATGATTTAAAGAGAGAATACAACCAAACTAATTATAATGAGTCTTTTAAATAGATTTTCATAGGATCCTAAGATAGTCAATATCATACAAATCTACTTTCAACCTGCTTATCATAGGATTTCTATATCCACATATAAAAATAATATCATAAAATATTATAAATTATAAAAATAATTTATAATTAATAAATTTAAAAAATATAATAGAGTGATGTCCATGACATCTGATATCTGGACTAATCGTGACTAAGTATCATTTACATGTTTCACCTCCCACTATGTAAATTTTATATGGAAACTTAATAAAAATATTTATAATTTTTTAAGATTTTTATCCTCATAATAGCTCTGTCATATATTAGTGTATAATAAAAATTTTAAAGATTATAATAATCATAATAAAATATCTAATATCACATATGATAATACATTTAATAATAAAATTACTATCAGCATATTTATTGAGACCATTAGAGATAAATCATTAGGTAAAAATTTTCATATTAAGAACATATATCACATTATTAACCTGATAGCACAAGTGATAATAAAAATTATTTCTCACACATTAAAAAAATTAAAAATTTATTAAAATATCTTAGGATTTCAATAATAGTTTAATAATAGTTTAATAATCTACATTTGTTTACATGTCTAAAAATAATTCCAAATAGATGTGAAACTTGTTGAAATTATACTTACCCGATGATTTCAATATTAGGTAAGTATAATTGATAACTATAATTAAAATACAAGAATCTTTTTTAAAAAATTTCTAAAAATTTTTTATGACACGGCAAATATGTGTTGATCTGTGTATACTTCCACCACTTATATTATACTCGGGTACATTTATAATATTAATAATATATTTAGCAAGTTTAGAGGTCATCCTATATTTAGTGTCATGACCATTGAGATAAAAACTAAATATTTAAAATACTGATCCATAATTTTATCTCTTTATTACCTGATGTATACATGAATCATAAGATTAAAATAGAATGGATAATATTGACATATATATCCACGTGTATGAATCAGTATCGTCAATATAAAAGGTTTATTTACAAAAAAAATTAACCAACTTATTTACATACGACACTAAGTATGATAGTAATTATAGCTAGACTCCAAATATGAATATATACACTGTATTCTGAGATGATGACTTCTTCAATCAGTAAGCAAAGAAAAATAATGAAATAATCCATCATATAAGAACAAACTATCTCGGTACTTAGATATCAATTACTACTCAATCCTATCATTTAATGATAATAAGAACCTTAATATTTTATTATGAAAAAAACATATAAATTCATATATTTCGTGCTGTCTAAGATGATATAGGATCTACTGATATCTCCAATGTCTAATATAGCATTGGAGTCTATTTTTCCTATTGTAGCCAATATCATTTTAGATAGAATATTGAGACTACGATCCGATATCATTAAGGCACTTGAATATATAAAGGATGAAAATATTTGAGGTTTAATATTTAGGATAGAACGAGAGTACAAAATTGCTAGTAGAAAATAACTCATGAGATTTGAAGGATATTGAAGCTATAACTAATAATACCATCAAAAATTTACATGATGATGACGATTTGCATACAAACACCAATTGCCATTGGAATTGATTATTATTTAATGTGTTTATTTTATGATTATTATTTTTTTATGATGCAATTCGCATTTGATACTATGATTATTATTTATGATTATATATTTTTGACTATTATTATTAATTATTGTTTATCATTTTTAGTTTGTCTATCTCTTTGACCTTGGTTTTAAATTAAATTTTTATTATATTTTTTACTATATTTTTAGTTATAGTATATGTTTATATATTTTTACTCTTAATATTTATTCTTCGTTAACATTGTTTGATTTGTGTTGTACATGTAATATAATTAGTTTTTTTTTTGTTTTTTTTATTATATATTTATATTTTTATGTTTCTATTATAGCTAGTCATCGATGTGTGGTGCAGGGGAGATGATTGGTGACTATGATAGTGTTGCCCAACAAACTAATATGAACCAACATGATTCGAGATGACACTGTATAGTAGGCATGAGTCTGCTCAGAATCATGCCAGTCGTGTTGGCATGGCAGGACAGACAATCAATCATGTTGTGTCGTCACAACAAGACAGACAATCAGCCATGTCATGCCAGCATAGCAAGGCAAACAATCAATCATGCTATGCCAACACACCACGGCAGACAATCAGTCATGTCGTGCCAAGCACGACACTACTTCTATGTTGGGTCGTGCCCAACATGGCACAGTGGCCCGATTAGGCCACCCAAAAATGACTCATGCTGTCATGACAGAACTCATTTTACACCTCTAACCTCAACTATAAAATAAATAAGTCAAACTTCAAATACCACATCATTGGAGACTAGATCAAGTCATATAATAAATTTTCTTTTTACACATCATATCTTTTTTTCCAAGCACTTGAAAATCTTCAAGTTGTTTCATGTATATTTCTTTCTCTAAATCTCCAATAAAAAAAATATAGTATTCATATTCAACTGCTCTACCGCCATATCATACTTGGTTGCAACGGCCAGCACCATCCGAATGGATATCAACTTTGTTACGTGTGAAAAACTTTCCTTGCAATCAATTCTTTCAACTTGTAAGTAGTCTTTTGCCACTAGACATACATTATACTATTCAAGTTGTCCACCAATCATGCCGATGGCCTAGATGGGCCTAACAAAATAATTCATGTCAAAATGACATTGCCCTATTTGACACTTATATTCCCATTTGTACTATTAGAATAATTACATAATATATGCCTATCATGAAATTTTTTACCTAAAGGCATATCTCTAATAGTTCTGATATATGCCTATCATGAAATAATTCATGTCAAAATGACATAGGCTATTTGACACTTATATTCCCATTTGCACTATTAGAATAATTACATAATATATGTCTATCATGAAATTTTTTACCTAAAGGCATATCTCTATTAGTTCTGACAAACATATTAAAGATGACACTGTTATTCAAAGTATTATCAGATATAATACTAAAAATTTTATTTTAAATATAATATTCCTTAAAGATATTTATCATATACTCATATATGATAGAAAAATCATGATGACAAAAAATCTCAAAAAATCTTAAAATTTTTTTCTATTAAGTTCATTTAGAATCTACATAATAACCAATGAGCTATATAATGGTACATAATCATGATTAATTTATATATCAAAAATTATAGATATTATTTTATTATATTTCCTAAATTCATTGATTATATATATATATAGATCACATCTAGACAGATAGATAGATAAACATATAGACATATTATTAGTTTGATAGATATACAGATAGATATCTGTCTATATATTTATTTATCTGCCTATATATCTATATGAGTTTATATTAATTAAGTTGAACTTATTCCAACTTCAAAGGCTCTACTACGCAATTGAGTTTTTCTAAAATCAAATATAACATATTTTTTAGAATATTAATTGACATGTCTTTAAAGGTAGTTAGTGTTTCTAATACTCCTACATGTATATATTTTTTTATAATATATATATATTATACAATTCTTGTTCAATATGCCTATAATTTTTATTTTTTATGTTAAAGTTTATCTATCTAGACTATTGAAATTCACTTAATTTTAAGATTTTTAAACAAATAAATTGATGTCGTTGAAATAAACCTAGTTTTTAGCATCGAATATTTTCATCGAATTGTCATTATTATTTATATCTAGGTCATAATTATTATTATTAAAATCAATATGTCATTTTTTTATTTTATTTATTATTCTGAATTAAAAAATTATAATTTTAAATTTTTATAAATTATAATACAAACTAATAAATAAAAATTAAATGCATAACATAACTTTAAATATACAATAATCCACCACTTTTTGATTTTTTTCTAAACAAGCAACATAGCAAGGTGTAAAAATAAAATAGAGTAGGAAAGAAAAATAAAAAATGAGAGAAGATGAGAGAAGATAAAAGCAGAGAAATAAAATTGAGTAAATATAAAAAAAACTCTATTACATTTTTATCGAAAAAAGCTGCCATTAAAAAATTGTTTTTAATTTTTTTTTGATTTTTTTAGATATATTTTGGGTAGAGATCTAACAACAGTCACATTTCGGCTAGTAGTAGTGATAAACAGATCTAACAACTAGAATTTAAAAAAAATTATTTTTTAACATTATACGACACCGACAACAACAAGACAGTGTCACAGTGCTTGTCACTAATGTTATTGGGGTAGATGGACATTGGAACCCATTATGTTTAGCATAATGGATCAGAACTCAAATGAGGGAAGCTAGATTTTTTTTAAAAAAAATTCATGCTTGCATGGATCATGCCATAATGCCATGCACACTTGTCGTACCTAGCCCAGCACGATGCATGGTTTGCCCCAACCCAACATCGCACAACCATGATCCAGCCAATTTTCTAGAACATTTCATATCGAGCCTAGCATGACTATTTCTAGTTGTATCTCATGACGTGTCCGGGCCACCCAACCCACTTAACACCTCTAATATAACATAGATACTCCTATTTGGCAATAGTATTTTAAACTATTTTTTAAAAAATATAATTTAAATTATAAATTATCTCATCAATCAAATATTATAATCTATAATTTATCAACATGTATTCTTTTCTACAAAGAAAAATCACTTAGAATACCTCTCAGAGTAAATGAAAATACTTGTTTTTTTCATGATTTATCTCCAACAAGGGATAGGTCAGTACATAAGATCTTGGGATATATCTTTTTTGAATATTCTATTATCTAAAAAGAATAAATATTTTTTTACCAGAGATTAATAAAATTTTAGTGAACACAAATATTATATTAATCATATAAAAATCATTTTTTTGAGTTTGAAAAATAAAAGTCTAAAAGACACATTAAAACTCATTATATTTCCTTACTCATATTTATACTTTTATACACTATAAGAGATTAATTTTGGGATTTATCTCCAATAGTCTAACTTAAACCTCTAGCTATAAGAGAAAGACATTTATAAACTATATTTAAACTTTTTAAAAAACAATCTGATGACATTCCTATAAATCTATTATATATATTAATAAGTACAAATCAAGTTAACTTTAAATAGAAAGATTTCACAAAAGATAAAATCTTACTCATATTTGGATGACACAATAAGAGATTAATCTTACTCATATTATATAAATTAATAAGTACGAATCTACTTCAATTCAAACTCATGATAAACCATAAATTATGAAACTTGATCACTTAGAACTTTAATATTTATATACACAACTTGCTCAAATCTAAAAAAAAGTCTACCAGGGAGCCAGATAATTCAAATATGACCCTCTGTCCTTCTTATCTTGACCTTCTAATTATTCTCCAAAAGGAACAAATGAATGATACTCAAC
The DNA here is from genome assembly GCA_029783825.1 of Sapria himalayana. Classification (NCBI taxonomy): domain Eukaryota; kingdom Viridiplantae; phylum Streptophyta; class Magnoliopsida; order Malpighiales; family Rafflesiaceae; genus Sapria; species Sapria himalayana. Next base: position 825,648 of record JAREIK010003224.1, read on the forward strand.
ATTTGATCTCAGAAATATTATCGTACACATGTTTTCTTCTTTTATTTACTTTTTTATAATTTCTTTTAATAGCATTAGGATATTAAAGTCTCCTTTTGAAGTATTATCTATCCTAGAATGACTTGGAAACTAATACCACAATCTACAAAAAATATATTTTTTGTTGAGTGTGTATTCACTTTGGAACTAGTATCAGGAGTTTACTAAGGAGGGTATTCAGATGTTTAGGGTGGATTACCACGATATTGTCTATCGAGTGGCCAATATATTTTGCATATAAATTCCTATTTCCCTGGTAATATCTCATAGACAAAGAATACACTAGCTAGAAATAAAGAATATTTTTTTTATCAAAATCATGATGACATATATATAGTAACCACTTTGATTTGTAGCAACACAGTCATATATAATTTATAGCTTATAAGATATATTATATAGTTTTGAAATAATCAGTAAGAGTCTAATTTGATAAGTTTTCACAAAAAATTACTTCTTTCGAATTACACAGATGTGTTAATTTTTATTTTATTTTTTTCAAATGAATTATGATACCATATTTGACTTATTAAGTACAATAATGATATTTTACTTAAAAAAATGATGATTTAGAAATCACTTAATACAAGAAATACATTCAATCACAACTTTAGATAAAAGACTCTACGAAAGTAAGATATTTTTTTGGATTAAAAAGTATTTATCCTAAGAAAGAGAATATTTTGACATATTAGATGTATGTAGTAGATCTTCTTACATAGTTTTGCAATTTATAACCATGCATTTTTTGTTTATTTTTTTAATATTATTTTATGTCATTATTAATGAAAGCACCTCACATGTGAGATGCCCGAATCCATTAGCCATTATAGGGCATTGCTTTTATATTATCTATTATTGAGCACTATTGATATTATTTTTCTTGTTTTTTTTCAATATGATATTATATCTAAAACCTTAGGAGTACAAAAACTTAGGACTACATGCATTGTACCAATACGGTGCATGTACTTTTTCTGCAATTAGTACACTGCCATGTGCGTAGCAGTGAAAGATGTTGCACACCCATTATGTGTGACAATGTGGACACCCATTATGTCGATGGCATGAGGTGGTGAATGTGCCAACAAAAACAATAACAATAGAGGTGTTTTGGTTTGGCAAAATTTGTGAACTACATAAAATATAAAATATTTCAACCAGAATTGTTAGACCACCCGAATTGGATAGCAAATCTGGGCAAGAAAGTAATTTAGCATTGAAAAACATAATTTTGAGGCAGATTCAAGAAACCCAAAAAAAGATATTTTATTTTATCATTGGAAAACAAAAAAGAATCATCAAAAACCTAATTTGTGATATTTTCACAAAAAGTCAACTAATTTAGTTTACAAAATTGTGTTAGGAAATTTTTTTTTAATTTTACAAAGAAACTGTAATGACAAAATAATGTTACTTCTTGTATACATAAATAATATTCTAGTTATGAAAAATTAAATGTTAGAGATTACTCAACTCAATTAATATTTTCATTTATAATTTAGATAAAATATCTTAATAGATTCAAATATTTTTTTTTGAGATATAAATGATTTACTCTAGAAAATATAGAATCTTATCACATAGAAAGTAAGCACTTGATACACATACAAACATTAACTATTTTTGTATGATATAACTCATCAAGTAGACTGTGTTGATTATATAAAAATAATAAAAAAAATTAATTATTTTATTATTATCAGACTAAATATAATTTATGCAATCAGTATAGTTAATTATTTTCTAGATATTTTTCAACATATAAACCATAACATAACTCTTCATATATTTATGTATGCCAAAATCTCCATAACTTAAAATCTTTTTCAGCAATTACAAGTACTTATATTTAATCAAGTATTCAAATTTAGACACAAGCTTACACCGAGAAAAGATTTATAATAAATTTTGAGAGACAAGTACTTATATTTAATCTCCATAACTCTTGTCTATTACCTACGAGATATTTTAAATCCAATACCTACTTGAGAATAATGGATATTTAATGTCTTCTCATTACTATTTTCAATGACACTTAAACAGCAAGACATATAATCTCAAATCTTATATTTCACTAATAGACAAGATACATAATGATTGACTGACTGTTTATCTAAAAAAAATTAGGATGAAAACAATATTAAACATGAAGTAAAATGATTTTCAACCATGTCTTTTTTATTTTTATTTTTTTATTAGTATTTTATTGTTTTCTATCATTTTTGACAAACAAGAAAGCCATTATGTTGGGTCAAGCATGACCCAATTTGGAAGTCAAGTTGTGCCAAACTTGCACATTTAATAAAGAGGGTAGTTCAACACCGAGGGATAACCCATTGAAAACCTAGATAAATAAAGGTATCAGACAAGCTATGTCGAGTCAGCACAAACCATTTCTAGGCCCAACTAGAACACCATGTCATGCTCAACATGGCATAATTTTTAGCAAGGGCATAAAATGGGCAAACCGACACAATCCATTGGCCCACTAGCTACCCAAATCATGTCAAACCCAATACACCCACACACTAGCCTAGGCATGGCTTGAACCCAAGCTAACATAGGTTTGTTCCATGATAGCCCAAGTTCATTTTAAGCTGGCATGGGTCATATCTAGGTTAGTCTAGTTTATTCCATATTAGTCTAATTCATTTCAAGTTAGTCTAGGTAATGATCATGTTAGCCCAAGTTGGCTAGTTGGGACAAAACTAGCTCGCACAAGCTAGCATATGGCATGCCAAGCATGCCTTGCCATGCCATTTTGCATCCTCCATGGAACACAAGCCAAAAACCCTAGCTCAACATGGCATGAGCCATCCCACAGGTTGGCCCAAGCCTTTTTCCAAACACGTGCTTGGCTGTGTCGTGGGCTGGTTTTCCCAAGTCGTGCTTTGGTCATGCCACAGGCCACCCAGCCCATTCAACACTTCTATCAGAGTTATGTCTCGCAATGGGCAAACTCATCACAATCAAAGTTCTAGGCACAATGCACGAGTCATCCCTAGCCTGAGTTCATGTCAAGCTAGCCTAGGTTCTAGTTTGGTCCATGATAGCCTAAGCTCATGCTAGGCTAGCATGTGCATGGATCAACTGCTACCCCTAACTCAGCCCAACCAAACTAGACCTCACCTGTCATAGTTATTTTTTAAAAAAAATAGCATGAAAGATTCACACGCCAACTAAGGTAAATATTTCTACCCAATCCGAGGCATGAATCAAGCAAGCTTTGTCACCTGAACTGACTATGGCTCGTGCAAACCAATTTTACCACTCATGTTGTGTCACGTGCTATTGCAAAATATGGGCCACACCCCACGACCCAACACAACCCAAGTCAAGCCACCATGCTAGCTCATGCCTATTCTAAGCCCAAGTTTATTTGTTTCGGGCCATGCCTAAGCTATTTTTTACATGTAAAGTTGTAGGTCATACCAGTATTACCCAGCTCATTTTACACCACAAATGTGGATTATCTCAATTCATTGATCAATAATATAATAAAATTACTTGTATGTTATTTACTACTAAGTCTCATTGATGTTAATTTCTTTGGTTTGTTCTTTTACACAAAGATTGGCATCTTAGATGATGCTCTATCAAACACTCAATGACCCATGTATAATTTTCTTATCTAATATGACTCTCTCAATTAACTCAATAATTAATCGAAGAATCATTAGAATAATTAATTATTTAATTACTATCAAATAATATTAATATGTACAATTAATATAATTAATCATTTCATATATTCTCCTTAATAAATACCAAAAACATCTCTTCGTATGCTGAAGTATGTAGAGATATTATCAGGACCTAGAATCTCTTTTAATGATTACGAGCATTTGCAGTTAGTCAAGTATCAAATTCCAATTGGATTCCAATTTATGCTAAGAAGAGGTCTATAGCATTTTTATTTTTATTTTTTGATAAATAAAAAAATTTATATTAGGATGAAACAAAAATAGCAACTTAAAAGAAACAAAAAAGAAAAAAAAAACCTCCCTCCAAAAACACAAAACCACCCAAGCTGCATAAAAAGCAGCCCAACCCAATTACATCTTGCTCAATCAATAAACCAAATAGATTTGAATAACAATAATGCATAAATTTCATTACTCCTATCCAAAGAAGAAATACAAAAAATCCTCCCACTACATTAAAAAATAAACTTTTAATTAAAAATCATCTTATTCTTAATCTTCCACATTGTCATAAACAAGCAAAAAGGTGATACTTGCCACATCTTTTTTTCATTTTTTGTCTATGAAGTCAAATTTTATATTTTTTAGAAATAATTTTATTTTAATATTTAGTATAAGGTTGAATATGGAGAAATAATGACCATTACCTATAAGATACTTTGAATTCGATAACTACTTAAGGAGATAAAATATTCACTTTTTTCTCTTACTATTCTTTACTAGAACAGTTAGATAATAAGATATATAATCTTCAATTTTATATTTCACCAGCAAATAAAACACATAAAGATAAAATACTTCTTTCTTAAAAAAATACATAATGAGATCATTACTAAAATATATAATCAAATAGTATAGTAGTCAACTAATATATTCACAAAAATCTTGAAAAGATATTAGTTTATAATACTTTCAACTTAACATTGTATTATATATATACACACACACACACATCAGTTTGAAGAGAATGTTATGATTTACAATTTATTACTTTATTTTTTTCTATATTATAAATAATAGACTCAGCATGTAGGATGCCCCAATTCAACAAACTCTTTATATAAGAACTTAGCTACTATACATTTCTTGCATGATTTCATTATATATTATTTTCTCTTAGCTTGTTTATCTACACCTTAATTCATAAGGACATAATGATTACCACTTATGATAATTGTTATTATTTTGCCTTATTTATTTATTGTACAAATTATTTCTATTTTTATTATTTACATAAATTTTAATGAGTAATAACATTTTTGTTTACATGAATTTTTATTTAATTTTAATGAGTGATAATATTTTTGCATGTATTTCATGAAAATTTACCTCTTACTTTGACAATATAAAAATGAAGGCTACAAACACAAAACTAGAAAATACTATTGTGATTTACAATTTTATTTATTTAGTTTTACATTAAAAATATTTGATAAGAACAACAATATACTTTTCATTATAAATTTTAACAATGATATCAAAGCATTGTTATAGAGCATCCCACAACCATGAAGTATGAGAGCATTGTATAGAGCAACCCATTGTCAAGAACTATCATACCAACCTTTGTTGACTACCATGAGAAATGATTTCAAGTTTATTGGCACCATCTAGACTAATATTTTATGACAATCATTTTTTCTTTTTGAATGAATTCATCAAAAGCCACTTTGAAAGAATTTTGATTCATTTTTGCTTTGGCCCACATCAAATTTTTTAGATCAGGATAAATTTGTTCTCCATGATGATTTGGTATAAAATAAAAAATTAATTGTGCCAATGAATTTTTTAAAAATAGATCATCCAAACAAGTTTTTAAAAAAATAGTTGACTGCATTTTTTAGCATGATTAACACTATTATATATAATTGTAAAAATTAAAATCATAAAATCATAAAACCATAAATCTAAAATCTCTAATAAAAAATTCAATAATATCATCAGTGAATAATGAGAATATATAAAAAAAAAATTAGATTTGCATAGCTCACATGTTAAATATTCTCATCTATATAACATAAAAAAGAAAAACATATATAAACTATAACACACTCCCCTCAAACTATTATGTAAATATATAAGACAGTTTAAAATAAATAAAATTAAATTAAAATATCTTCAAAACCTTCATAAAAATATATGTTGGTTAAATATGCTACAAAAATATCTTCAAAACCTTCAAAGCCTTTAAAATTTTGAAAGAATTGAAGTCATTTGTGAATTATTTGCAAGAATTGATAGAAATGATGTTTGAGATAGTCCAACACCAATTATGCACGCAAGAACCAAATTAAGCTATTCAAATCAAAGCTCACAATCACTAATTTAGCGAGGAAGAAAAGGTAAAACTACTTCCATAATTCAATGAAGATAATTCAACTCAAACTTCTCTTTTATTTCTTTCTTTTCAAACATCTATATTTCTATCACAAATATTAGAAAATTCACTAATTTCTTGTGCGAAATTTTTCATCACAAAATATTTACAAACAGCTTTCTTTAAATGCAAACCTACCAGGCTACCAACATTTATGGTCTCTTGGTGTTTCAAACCCGTACTAATACCTAAAAAATGATTATTTTTATAAAATCAAAACGGACTCACAACAGGTTGAGAAATGCTGTCATCGATGTCACCAGATTTAGTCAATTCCATTAGAGCAACCTCAGCAGCTGATTGCTCTGCTGCCTTCCTATTGAAAAATCCAGGCAAAGAGTCATATCTAGTGTCACCAACACTCACTGTTGACCTGAAGAGTGGTTCATGTGAAGGGCCTTCTTTAATTGTCTCATAAACAGGCGCCAACAATCCAACTTTTTGGACATACTCCTGTAATCGACTCTTAAATATGTAGCAATTTGATACACCTATGCAAAAGAAAAACATGTAAGAGAAAATATCCAAACCTAAGGTAAAAGAGAAGGCTGATGGCTATCTCTCAAGCTTAACCATATTAAGTATCACAATTAAATATCCAAATCATGAAAACAGAGCAATCACTCCCTCGCAAATGTCATCTGACAATGTTATTTAAACGTAGGAAGTTCAACAAAAATGTAACGTGAAATGTTGTTTGGGAAATTTTTGACTCAGGTAACAAATTTTGGAAGTCTAACCCTAGAAAGAGCGTTAAAATATTTCAACTTTGAAGTAATCACAAAGCAGTTGAATGAAGCTGGAGTAGGTACAGGACATACCTGGTAAGCCTTGGGTGCCGGGCACGGAAATCACCATGGAGTTCACTCCCGTAAATGAGGTGCTAGTCTAATTTTTAAAATTTTACTGTGCATTACATCTCACTAATAGCATCTCCAACTCCAACCACACTAAATAAAATAACTAATTGAAAAATATTTAAATATTTAATTCAGTATTTTAGATATCAACACTTCAAATTTTAATCCAACCAATCTCGGCAAAGTACGTGCGAAGTTGAGTTCCGGTGTCACTGGAACTAGTAAATATCGAAAATGGTAAGAATATTTTAAGATAAAAGATAATTTGTTGAGCGATAAACGCTCGCTACATTTGTTGAGCGAGAAGACGAGAGAAAAAAAATGTGAGCGGGATAGCGAGTGCGTTGAAGCCTAATTTTCTAACACTCAACAAAATATCGAAAATTCTATTTTTAGCGAGCATGTTGGAGATGCTCTAACAAACCCATGTTTAAAAGGGAAACATGAAACCAGAGCAATCATTCCTCATCAACGTGTCATCTGAATTCTAAAAGATGTGGAATAATTTTTGAGAAATTTTTTATGCATGTAAAAAATTTTGGACATCTATGTTTTACAAAGAGCATAAAAATATTTGAATTTTCATTCAAAGCATGTATTTTTAGAAAATTACTAATACCATTCATTTGAAAACAAACCTAAAAATGTCACAAGCATGACAGTGAGGCTTGAATATATGTTACACAATAGATACTAAGAGCAACTCCAATGGAAATTGCCAAATATGAGGTGCAAAAAACTATTTTGGCACCTTAGATAGTATTTTGGTACCTCAAATTATTTTTTTTGCTCAAATGATAGGTGTCACAATGAGATACCAATTTAAAAAATAATGGAAGCTGTACATTAGTATTTCATTCTATTTTATAAAATAAATTAAAATATATCCTTTAAATAGATACGTTGAGATGTAAGTATCCTAACTGCTATTTTGTATCGTATATTTTCTCTCTCCAAGTTTGCTATTTTTGGCACCCAAATTCACTGATGTCATTTTGCCACCCCCAATGCCATCCCCATTGGAGCAAAATAATAATAATATTTTGGGTGCCTTTTTGGTAGTTACGGGGATGACACCCCATGTAGCATCTCCAGGTTGGAGTTGCTCTGAAGAAATCAAAATGTCTGAAGTACTCAACAATTATAGTTCTAAAAGTTCAAAATTTATCGAGAAAAAGTAAAATACTGAAACATTCTAGAAAATTTTACCCATATTTAATAGCTAGGACTGTGACAAATGACATAATTTTAGTTATCCATGTATGAGATTTCCTCTATGTAGGAACTATTTCTCTCATTTCGAATCATTGAATCTCAAAAAGAATGTGTTTTAAAAATAGAACTTATATAATAATTTGAAATAAAAAATTCAACCTAAAACAATAAAATAAATAATACAATAAATAAAATAGAGTTTTGTACGCAAATACTTCATTTTAAATAAAAAATCTAAAATATAATACATATTTCAAAAATATGCCCAAGCTAGTGCGCATGGAAACTGTGGTAAATGTCGTCGTTGTGAACGACAGTCATTGCCACACTATTGATTTTTTAAAATCATAGGCCGGCATTGTGAATGTAGATTATTGAAAACATTGTAGGAATCACATTACGCCTCTCGCCCCTCGCTCCTTTGTGAAGCTCACTGGAGCTCTGTCAAGCTCCACATCGAGCTCCAGCAAGCTTGACGAAGCTCCATGATGGAGCTCCAGTGAGCTCCATGAAGGAGCAAGGGGCGAAGGGAGTGGGGCGTGGGACAAGGGGCGTAATGGGATCCCTACAATGTTTTCAATAGCCGGAATTCACAAAGTCAGCCTATGATTTTTAAAAATCAACAGCATGGTAATGTCTGTCGTTCACAATGACGGCCATTGCCACGCTATTTCCAAACGCACTAGTTTGGCATATTTTTGAAACATGTATTATATTTTAGATATTTTATTTAAAACAAAGTATTTCTGAACAAAACTCAATAAAATACAAGCTAAAAGAGACTTAGAATTAAGATATATTACAAAAAAAAAAACCCTTTTTTTATAGAATAAAAGATTAAAAATATTAAATAGTAGGCAATGTGAAAATTTACCAACCCACTTAAAATGTATTTTGATAATATATTCTCTTACTTACAATTTAATTTCCTCACTAACTTTATATTTGCTTATGTTCTTTCTAAGCCATATAATGTTATACACCATACAAATTTGTCAATATTAATCAGTTTCATTATAATATCTATTCGGTTCTCAATAGTATGATTTTTTTGCATATCCACACTTTGCTTCTTCTATTTTTTTCATACAAAGTTATATTGTACTCTGATAATTTTTTTTGAATAAAATATTAGATTTTTTGCTGAGTGTAAAGCATCCTGACTATCACAAAATAAAATTATTTTATTTTATTTATGGCCAAGCTCTTCTAGTATAATTTGTAATCAAATTTCTTATTTACTAGCTTATATAGTTGTATTATACTTTATCTCTATAATATAAATTGATACAATAGATTCTAGATTTGAAACCTAACTTATAATTCCTTTAGCAATAGTGAAAATATAGTTCATAATTGACTGCTATTATCAATATCTCTGATATAGTCTATATCAACGCCTCTAACAATATGGTATGGACCTCTACAACAAAATACAACAATTGAGATTTTTCTAATGCATCTGAGAACCTGTTTCATAGTATTCCATTGCTCTCTCTACTAGAATTTATCATAAATCAATTAATCATTATCATTGCTCGTGTAATATATAGTCTTGTACAAATCATAGTAAATATCAACTTCTCACTAATAATGTATAAGGTTATCTAGACATATCTTGCATCTTTTCTTATGTGTTATGGTACATACTTGATGATAACTTAAAATTAACATAAAGTGTAGTAGAAATTAGCTTACTACTTTATATTTTGAAGTATCATAAGATCTTGTTAAAATAGTTTTCTTATAAAAAGACAAATTTTTATGTTATTTCTATCATAGCAAATCTATATCCCAATAATTTTTCGAGTTAGTCCCAAGTCATCATATCAAACAACATAACCAATTCTATCTTAAATTCTTATATTTGACAATTGTTTTGACCTACTACCAACATATCATCCATGTATAATAATAGAATGATAAAGTCATTTTCATTCTCAAATCTCTTGTAGTATACATAATTATTTGAATAGAGTCTATTGTACCTTTAAATTAATGATGAAGGAATCAAATATCTTATATCAATACCTCAATACATGTTTGAGATTATATAAAGATTTATTCAACTTGTAAACCAAGTTTTCTTTGCATATTTTAACTAAACCTTTTGGTTGGAGCATATAAATATCTTTGAATTCCCCATAAAGAAATATAGTTTTGACATCCAACTACTCTAAATATAAACCAAACATAGCACATAAAGGTATCACAACTATGATTGTTGTAAGACAACCCACTGGGGAAAAATCTCATTTAATTCAATGCATTTTTATTTGAGCATATCTCTTTGCAACCAATCTTACACAAAATTATTCTATTTAATCATTATTATCCCACTTGATCTTGCAGACCTATTTTTTACTAATAGATTTTTTTCCATGTGGTAATAGTATTAGTTCCTATGACTTATTCTTGTATAGAACTTCAATTTCTTTCTATATTTGTATCATCCATAGAGGTACATCTAATCTACTTCTATCTTTATGAAATGTTAATGGTTCTTCATTCTATGTAAAAAAATAATAGGTAATGTTTCTCTCCAACACATACTAGTGCTAAGTTAGTGGTCTTATATCATGAGTTGGTCGACTAACTCCTATAACCTTAGACTCAACTTGATCTTATACCCCGTGCCCTGGTGTTTTCTTCGTAGATACTAAAGTTTCTTGTGTTAAATTATTTTTCATTTATATAGTTAAAGTTTCTAAAATATTTTTTGATGTGTTATTATTTTCATCCATTCTTTCTAGCTAATTTTCTATAAAGAATGTATATCTGATGATAATAACCTTGTGGGTAGTAAGATCCCATATGTAATATGCTTTTACTCTTTTAGCATATCCTAAAAATATAAACTTTCTAAATTTTGGATCCAACTTTATTATTTCTTAGATATTGTACATCACATATACATGACATCCAAAGAAATATAAAGTAGAGTAATCTATTAGTTTCTTAGTCCACGTCTTCTTCATCATCTATAAATCAATGGTAGTTGATGGTCACTAATTTTTCATATAATATGCAGTATTAGCTGCTTCCACCCAAAAAAAGTTATGTAGATGTATAGTCCTCAACATACCTCTCACATGTTATATAAAAGTTATATCCATTTGTTTAACTACTCCATATTGTTGTGGCATATACGTGACTATGAAGTATCATTTGATATCAACTTACCTGCAAAATCCAACTTCTTCTTGATTATATACACCCAACATCTCATTGAGTAATCATCAATGAAATATACAAATTATTTGCTTCTCCTTGTGATATTTTTGGTAAATCTAATATATCAGAATGAATCAAGCCTAAAATATACTTACATCTGACAATTGATCTACTAAATACCAATTTACACTACTTACTAGTAACACATTATTCATAAAAAAGGTAGATCTACTAATTTGAGCCATAAAAGTAACTTTCTATTAAAGAGAATCTTTAAACTTTGTTTTGACATGTGATCTAGTCTGAAATTCTACATCATCATTGACTTTTCTCTTTGTTAATTGATGTAAAACATGCCTTAGCTTCTTCTATTGTTTCCATTATAAGCATGAAAATATTTGTCATGATTTTTTCTCCTTTCATATATAAGTGAACCTCTCATAATCCTTATCATCTCATTCTCAACATGAGTTTTGCTTCTAATACAATCTTTTTGTCCCAAAGATAATAGATTTTTCCTTGAGTCATTCACACATCATACCTCATGAATGGTATGAACCATAGAATCAAATATTTTTATTTTAATAAAACTAATACCAATAATCTTCAAAACATGATCACCACTTATGTGCACAGAATCTCCTTAGATTAATTCATATTTGTGGAACCATTATTTTCAAGATATCATATGTAATGATGATCCCGAGTCTAATAACTAGACATCAACAAACTACCTTTTATTTTTAATTGTTGGTGTTGCCTTGCTGTATAAAATATTTTCATCATCTTAGGTAGTTATTATATTTTCTTGAGTATTTAATAACTCATTCATTCATATTCTTTTTCTTATACCAAAAATCTATTTTTAAATGTCATTTATTACTATAGTTGTAGTACTTTATATAATTCTTACATCTTGATTTTTATCTCTCATAATTATAATTCCTATTAAAGATAAATTATTTTGATCACCCTTGTATCATCATCAAATCTTTTAATTGCTATAAACTTGCATATTAGTCCTCCTTATTTATGATTCTACTTTCTTCTTCTAATATATTAACTTCAATACCATTTAAGACTAGATAGTCCATAAGGACGTCATTCATCAAATTAATAATAAGTTGATTATACAAATCAAGCTGACTTTGAAGTAGAATCTCAACATATTTAACTTCTTCTATTTTATGATTCAACTTAGTAAATTAAGAAAATAAGGTATTCCATCATTATAGATTCCATCATTAAAAAAATAAAGTCTTCTCTTGACGAAGATCTTGTTGTGAAGTTACTTTCTCTCATGCAATTTTGTGAAAGTATCCGAGATTTTCTTTTACCATATACATTTCTAACATACTAAATAATACTCTATCAACTAGTACCAAACACATATTGGTAATTGCATTATCATTCATCTTATTTCATTTATCTTTAGTAATCTTAATGAATCTTTTTCTAATGATATCTAAGTAATTATCCTTCCTTAAAAAATCTTTGATTTTTATTTTTTATGATAAAAAATTATTCTCTTTTAATTTTTCTACTTCAAAGTTTGATATTTGTTATTTCACCGCCCTCTTAAAATTTGTATAGTGAATAATATATGAGAATAGTAGTAATTATTTATATTAATATACCAAAAAAGTTTCTAGGTAAATGAAGAGGTTCGATACCCTCTTAAAAACCATAGACCTTGAGACTTTAATCATTCTTTTAACAGAATTTTCCTAGATATGTATTAGCCATAAAAATTATTATCTTAGACCATACCTTTGATATCATTATTATAAAAATAGAACATATAGCAATAATTAAAAATAAAAAATTTTACTTCAAAGCAATAAAAAAATAATAAAATAAATAAAATACAAGCTAAAAGGATTCTAATGTGGGCAAGGTGGAATTTCACCTACCCACTTTAAATACACCTTGACATTACACAACATATTTTTTATCTATAACTTGAATATATTTGTATAGCATGAGAGGTTTAAAGATATTCTTATAAAAAAAATAAAAATCTAACATAATTCCTAATAGGAGAGTAATTTTTAGTCAAGGGAACACAAAGTAGTACTTAAGCTTGTGACCTATATATGACAAGTGATATATAACCAAATTTTTTTGTAGTGTTGACTTTTGAGATCTGAACTCATGTTCAACATTTCCATGAAGTAATGGGTAAATAAAGTAAGTCTAGTTTGAAGGATATCATGTTTTTCACAAAAACTCACTTATCTAAAGTAGAGTTAGTCATTAGGAAAATAAAACTAGTTGGAAGATTTTGTGACTTTATATGACACCTAATTTTATTAGTTAGGCAATATCAAAAAAGCTCATTAATAAGAATATCTTATCAACTGATATCCATAATTACATAGATCATATAAATAGTAAAATAAATTTACATCTTGATATTTATCACATAAGGATTGTATCAGCATTTGATTATTCAACAATGAGACAATCCATTTTTAGTAAAATGGTTGTTTAGATTATTAGATAATATTTGGTTCAAAGTTTATTCATTCAATCTATGTAATAATTTATAAGTTGCTTGACTTATATTATGTTAGACACAAAATAAAGGTTAGGGTGTTGTGTAATGACTCATTGTCCTAATAGCATATAAAGATAGTTGTCAAAATTATACTCATATTAATGGTAGTCCCCTCATAGCTATCCCCTTGGTACATCACCATCAAAATAATAATTTATCTATACTTGAGAGTCATTCATAGTCTTATATTTTTAGACAATTTTATCAATTTATTTTGATAGTTACTTTATATGTGCACTCATATTCTCCAATCTCAAACATCATAAAGACTGAAGATTGATATGATTTATAAACATTTTTATGTCTGGCTTCATAAGCATCATACTCGCATAATTAACATATATTTTCTTTAAGTTTTATCAATGGTAAACATACAAATAAAAGTAACTCACATGGGTTATCAATATCTTGTGAGTCATAATATACTTATGCATGTCTCGAGTGTTACCTATCATCTTCCTCCTTGGTGTTGATATAACTTCGACACTAATGGTGAACCCCTTGAAAGAACACCTCATATAGTGTTCATCCCTATTGAAACCCATTTTTTAAGCATTATACTCGTAATGATTAATATACCTAAATTTTGGTTTTTAACATATAGGTTTAACTCATACATCATAGTTGAAAAGATTATCACTTCCTTTCTATTGTATGTATAAGTAAACCTCATGATTTACCTATCACCGCTCACCAAAACAATCTTACACAAACCTTCCAATAGTCAAAATCCTAGTTTAAGTTCTATTTAATCATTATCCATTAATATTTATAACACAAAATAAATCAAATACATTTATTCATTAATTAAAAACTAATTCATATCACATATCTCAATTTAAATAAACCCTAGACTCATGCTATTTTGATACAAATTTTCAAATCCATCCTTAGAGAAAAGGGACTAAGTGTCATATCTCCCAACTCTAAAAATTAGCATTAATCTTGCATCCTTTTCTTGGTTAGGGAATCCCTAGGAAGTAAAAAATTTATCTCTAGGATTTGGTAGTTTTCATGACTTTGCTTGTTGAATGAGAAAGAAGAAGAGGAAAAATGAGAGATCTTTTGAAATTTTTGTATCTTTTACTTGTAAACTCATGTGACCTTGTATATATCTAAGTAGAAAGTCATGATTTTAAGAAATAATCACAAATTCAGTATTCATCTCTTTGGCTTGAGGTTGAAACTCTAGAAAATGATTGCACCTCTAGTATATTTCTTGATTTTTTTGTAACATAAAGTCATAGTACTAATAATGACCTTGGCTTTGGCTTAATGTCTCTGAAGAACAAATTCATGGCATTAGTAAAGCCCATTACTTGAGTCTAATATCTTTATAACATAAAGTCATTATGATGTGAAATGGTTAAGACTTCATACCTTTGTCCTTTTGTCATCCATAAAGGGCCAAGGCACTAGGGAGTGGTCATGGAGCGGTGATGACTTCTCATTTTGGCATATAGTCACAGTGAAATGTAGAATTTGTGAAATTGATAATGATCATTCTTGAGTTTTATATGGTCATGTTGAGAAGGTCTTATGTGTGTTGGTCATATTGTGGTGCTAGGAATTGACAATGACACCACATTTTTCCTTCAAATCTCTCAAGTGTTCAAAGTAATATGGGTGGTCATGATATACTAGCCTTATTTTCTCTTATCTATTATATTGTAATGACATTGATAATTAGCTTGAGCATATAAGTCATTGTTATGCATTCCTTTGAGAATAAGAGTTATGTCCTTGCAAAAAGTCATACACGAGTAAAGTCCTCTATAATATTTAGTATCCCAATATTTGTGGCTTTAAATAATTTTTGTGACTTTGGAATGAGTAGTTGTTTCTCAATAATTTTGTATAACTGAAAAACCTTAGGTTTGTAAAAAGGTCACAACTCTTACTTGAGATTATTGAACCATATAAAAGATAAAGTCATAGTGCTTAGACCTGCCATAGAAATTTTAATTTTCTAAGTTATGTATGGCTATGACTCCATGATAATATTGTATCCACTAAGAATGTGTCACATAGTAAAAAGATTGTACTAACAAGTTGGTAGGGTCTTGACTATTGTAACTTTATTAATGCAATCTAATTTTATCGATTAGGTAATATCTTAAAAGCTAATTAATGAAAGTATCTCATCAACTAAGATTCACAAGTACACAAATCATATATGTAGTATATTAGAATTTTTTCTAGATATTGATCTCACACAGATTGTATCAATAGTTTGATTATTCAACAAAGATAACTTTTTTTAGTAAAATAGATACTCAAATTATTAGATAATTTTAGGTCCATAATTTATTCTTTTAATTTATGTGATGTTGTTTAAGTCGCTCGACTTATATTACATTAAACATAGAAAAAAACTTGGGGTGATGTGCAATGACTATTTGCTCCAACGACATACAAAGTAGTTATCACTAATGGGCTTATCTCAATAATGGTCTCCTCATAGTTTTTCCCTCGGTACATCACTACTAAGGTAAGAATTTATTTTTGCTTGAGAGTCAATCACAATCTCATACATTTTAGGCAATTTTTTCAACTTTCCTAAATGGATACTTTGTATGCATTCTTCTATTTTCTAGCCTCAAACATCTTAAAGATTATCGATTGACATGGTTTATAAGTATTTATACTTTTTGCTTCATAAGTACCATACTCATACAATTAACATATATTTCTCTCATGTTTCATAAATGAGAACCATACAAGTAAAAGCAACTCATAAGGGATCACTTCTTTGTGAGTCACAGCATACTCACATATCTCCCAAAAATTTCATGTCACTATCCTCCTAGGTAAAGATGTGACACTCATTATAAAAGTGAATATATTGGAAGAAATTCTATGTAACATTCATCCCAATTAAGGATTGGTTTTTTAAAGATTTATATAATGAATTAACATGTAAAAGTATTCATTCTTTTAGTTTTATAGGTGTCATTCTCACGATAATTAATATACCCAAATTTTGGCTTTCAACATATAGGTTTATTTTATGCATCATAATTAGAAGAGTTGTCACTTCTTTCTTACCATATGCATTAGTGAGCCTCATTGTCTACCTCTCACCATCTGATAAGAGAATCTACTACAAACCTACTAATAATCAAAACTATAGTATAAGTTCTAATTAATCATCATCTATTAATATCCATACATAAAATAAAACAAATATCATTTACTCATCAATAAATAAAATCAATTCACATCACATATTTTAATTTAAAAAAACCATAGACCCATGTTAGTTTGATACAAATTCCTAAATATATCCATAGAGAAGATGAGTTTGATAGTCATGCTCCCAAGCTATAGTGCAAGTTCTTTTTTTTTTCTTCTTATTCCTCTTTTTCTTTTTTCTCTTCTTATTTCTCTTTTTCTCATTCTTCTTCATCTTCTGCTTATACTTCTTCTTCCTATTATTCTATTTCTTTTTTTTTCTTCTTCTTTATCTACCTTTTCTTTTTCTTCTCTTCTTCCTTCTTTCTATTCTTAATCATCTTCATTTTGTTCTTTTGTTTATTTTCTTCTTCTTATTCTTTTTTCTTCCTCATATTATTATTATTATTATTCTTCTTCTTCTTCTTCTATCAATTCTTATTATTCTTTGTCTTCTTCTTTTTAACTTTTTCTTCTTAATCTTTTACTTCTAGTTCTTCTACTTCTTGTTATTTTTCTTTTTCTCCCTCCTTATCTTTTTGTCATCATCTTAAATTCTTCATCATCTACTTTTTTTTATTCTCCCCCTTTTACTTTTTCATTTTATAATTTTTATTCTTCTTATTCTTTTTCTATTTCTTCTTCCTCATGTTATAATTTTCTTTTTCTTCTTCTTATTCATCATCATCATGATCTTCCGCTTCTTCTTTTTCATTTTTTTAATATTTTGCTTCTTCTTCTTCTCATTCTTTTTATCTTCATCTTCTTCTCATTCTTTTCATCTTCATCTTCTTCATCATATTCTTTTTTTTCTTCTACTTCTACTTTTTCTTCTTATTCATCATCATATTCTTTTTCTTTTTTTATTCTTCATTTTTTTTGTTATTTTTGTACATCATCATCTTTATATTCTTTATGATCATCATCATCTACTTCTTCATTTTTTTCTCCTCCTCCTCCTTCTCCACCTCCTTCCTCTTCATCATCATTATTATCCTGTTCTTATTTTTATTTTTTTATCTTCTTCCTTTTAATCATCTTTTTTTTCTATTTTTTATTTCTTTTTCTTTGTCTTCTTATTATTATTCTCCTTTTTTGTTGTCGTCTTCTTCTTCTTTTTCCTCCTCCTCTTCTTTTTAGACTTCTTCATTTACTTCTTATTCTTCTACTTGTTCTCCTTTTTTTCCTTATCTTTTTTTATCATCATCTTAAATTCTTTATCTTTTTCTTTCAATTCTTTCTCTTTTAGTTTTTTTTATTTGTATTCTGATACTTATTGTTCTTATTTCACTTCTTCTTTCTCATTTTCTTCATTATCTTTTTCGTCTTCTTTTTATTCATCATCATCATCATCATTATCTTCTCCTCCTTCATTTGTTTAATCTTTTACTTATGTTTCTTCTTATTCTTCTTCATCTTCTTTAACATCATATTCTTCAGTTTCTTCTTCATATGTTCATACTCGTTCTTCTTATTCATAGTCATCATTTTATTCTTCTTTTTTTATTCTTTTTTTTCATGTTATTCATCTTTTTCATCTTTCTTAACTTTATCATCATCATCATCATTTCATTATTCTTATTGTTATTTTTTATCATCAATATCATCATCATTATCTTCTTCTTCTTGTTTATATTTTTATTCTTTATCATCATCATCATCATTTATCTTCTCTTTCTCCTCATCTTTCTTTGCCTCATTGCTTTTCTTATTCACAATCATCTTGTTCTTGTTATTATTTTTCTTCCTATTCTTATTCTTTCTCTTCATCATAATATTCTTCTTTTATTCTTTTTCTTTTTCTTCTTTTATTCTTCTTATATTCCTTATCCTACTTTGGTCTTCTTCTTTTTTCTTATTCTTTTTATTCTGTCTTCTTCTTCTCCTTCATTTGTCTTATTTTTCATCTTCTTCCTCTTCCCCCAGCTCTTCTTCTTCTTCTTCTTCTTCTTCTTCTTCTTCTTCTTCTTCTTCTTCTTTTTCTTCTCCTTCTTCTCCTTCTTCTCCTTCTTTTATCTTCTTCTCCTCCTTCTTTTGTTTTATTTTTCTTGTTCTTCCTCTTCTTTTTTCTATTCTTCTTCTTAATATTTGTCTTCTTTGTTTTCTTATTCAACTTCTTCTTCTTTTTCTTATTCTTCTTATTTTTCTTATGTTTTCTTTCTCATTCTTCTTATTTTTCTTCTATTTCTTTTTTTTTTTGCTTATTCTTCTTTATTATCTTTTTCTTTTTCATCTTTTTATTTTTCTACTTCTTCTTCTTGATCTTCTCCATTATCATCATCTAATTCTTATTCTTCCACTTCTTGTTTAGTTCTTCTTTTTCTTTTTCTTTATCTTCCTCTTTTACTTCTTATTCTTCTGCTTCTTCTTATTCTTTATCTTCATATTCACCTTTTTTTTACTTCTTTCTCTAGTTATTCCTCTCCCTTTAGTTATTCATATTCTTCTTCTTCTTCTTCTTATACATCTTATTATTCTTCTTTTTATTACTTCTTCGTCTACTTTTCTTATTAATCTTTTTTTTTTCTTTTTCTTACACTTTTTCATCATCTTCTTCTTATTAATCTTGTCATTCTTCTTCTTCATCATATTCTTATTTTTTTTATTTTTCTTCTTTTCATCTTTTTCTTTCTCTTCTTTTTCATCATCATTTTCTTCTTCTTCTCATTCTTCTTCTATTATTATTATTATTATTATCCTTCTTGTTTTGCTTCTTCTTCTTCTTCTTCATTTTGTTTTTTTGTATTTTTATTTTTCTTCTTTTTCTTTTCTAAATCAATACCTTCTTCTTGCTGTTCTTGTTCCTCTCCTACTTCTTCTTCTTCTTCTTCATTATTTTGTTCTTCATCCTACTAATAGTCTTCTTCTTTTCTTCCATTTCGTCTTCTTCTTCTTCTTCTTCTTCTTCTTCTTCTTCTTTTAATCTTCTTCTTATTTTTTTCATCTCTTCATCGTCATCATCATCATCTTCTTCTCATTCTTCTACTTTTGCTTTTTATTTTTCTTCTTTTTCTTATTCTTCTTTTCTATTTTGTTTTATCTTCTTGTTTTTTTTTCTCCATCTTCTTCCTCTTTTCAACATCTTCTTCATCTTCTTTAATTCTTATTATTATTCTTTTTCTTCTTTTTTCATCTTGTTTGTTTTGTTTTTTTATACTCTTCTACTTCTCATTCTTCTTATACTTCTTTATCATCATCCTCATTCTTTTTATTGCAATTCTTCTTTTAGTTCTTATTCTTATTCTTTTTTTTCTTTTTTTTTCTTTTTTTTTTTCTTTTTTTTTCAACTTTTTTTTTCAACTTTTTTTTTCAACTTTTTTTTTTCAACTTTTTTCTTATTATTATTATTATTATTATTATCATTCTTCTTCTTTTTCTTCTTATTTTTTTTCTCTTCTTTTTTATCATCTTCTTATTCATCTTTTTTTTCTTCCTCTTCATATTCATCTTTTTTTTCTTCCTCTTCATATTCTTTTTCTTCTTCTTCATTTTATGCTTCTTCTTCATTTTCTTCTTCATTTTCTTCTTCTTCTTCTTCTTCTTCTTTCTCTTCATCCTCCTTTCTCTTCTTTAAAATACTAATTTCTTTTCATTCTACTTTTTCTTCTTCTTCTTCTTCTTCTTTTTCTTCATCTTCTTTGTCTTCTTCTTCTTTTTCTTTTTATTCCTCTTCTTTTTCTTCTTCTTTTTCTTCTTTTTCTTCTTTTTCTTCCTCTTCTTTGTCTTCTTTTCCTTCAAATTTTTTTATTCTTTGTTTTTTATTCTTTTTCATCATCATCTTCTTATCCTTCTTATTCCCTATCATTTTTGTCATCATCTTAAATTGTTCTTTATCATATTCTTCTTTTTTTTCTTTTCTTTCTTCTTCCATTGTCATTTTCGTCGTCAACTTAAATTTTTCTTCATCATCATCTTCTTTTTTTTTCCTTCATTTTCTATATTTTCATCTTTTTATTCTTATTCTTCTTGTTCTTCTTCTACGTCTTCCTTATTTTCTTCATTTTCTTTTTCTTCTTCTATTTATTCATCATCTTTTTCTTCTGCTTTATTTTGTTATTTTTTTTTGCTTCTTCTTCTTATTCTTTATCATCTTCTTCATCATCATATTCTTATTTTTTATTTTGCTTCTAATTTTTCTTCTTATTCATCATCATCATCATCATCTTCTTCTTATTTTTATTCTTATTCTTATTTCATTCTTATTCTTATTCTTATTTTCATTCTTTATCATCATCATCATCTCCTCCTCCTCCTCCATCTATACCCCCTTCCTCATCATCATCATCATCATATCATATTGTTCTTGTTTTTATTTTTCTTCTTCTTGTTCCTCTTCATCGTCTTATTATTCTTTTTTTTCTTTCTTTTTTCTTATCTTCTTATTTTTCTTATTATTATTATTATTATTACTCTTCTTTTTGGTCTTCTTTTTCTATTTATTCTTCGAACCCTTCATCTTCTTATTCTTCTTTTTTTTTCAACTTTTTCTTTATCATTTTCTCATTGTTGTTCTTCTTCATCTTTTAATTTTTTTTCTTATTCATCATTATCATCATCTTCTTTCTATTCTTATTCTTATTCATCATCATCTTCATCTTATTTTTCTTCTCCTCCTCAAATTTAGTCTCATTCCTCTTCATCATCATCATCCTATTCTTGTTTTTAATTTTTTTCTTCTTCATATTCATATACATCTTCTTTTTTCTTCTTATTCTTTTTTGACTTTGTTTTTGGTCATCTTCTCCTTTTCTTCATATTCTTATTCTTATTTTCTTTCTTCTCCTTATTTTTCTTATGGTTTTCTTTTTGTCTTTTTCTTCCTATTCTTTTTTTTCTTCTTATTTTTTTTCCTCTTCTCATTCCTCTTCTTATTTTTCTTCTTCTTCCTCCTCCTCATCTTCTACCTCCTCCTCTTCTTCTACTTCATTTTCATCTCCTTATTCTTCTTCTTCAACTACTTCTTCAAATTATTATTATTAATATTATTATTCTTCTTCTTATTTTTTTACTTCTTATTTTTCTTCATCATTTTCTTCTTATTCATATTTTCTTCATATTCTTCTTCAACTTCTTATGGTTATTTGTCTTTGTTCTTCTTCTTCTTCTTCTTCCTCATCATCATCATCATCATCTTCTTCTTCTTCTTTGAATTCTTCTTCTTATCCTTCCCATTCTTCTTTTTTTTCATCTTTTTTTTTCTTCTTATCCATCCTTTTTTTTCTTTATTCTCCTCCTCTTTTTATTTTCATCATTTTCTCCTTCTTACTTCCTCTTCTTCTTTCTTTTCTTTTTATTCTTCAACCTATTCTTCTTTTTCTTCTCATTCTTCTTCTTCTTGTTCTTCTTCTTCTTTCTTTTTATCTTTTTCTCTTTTTTATAACTCATCTATTTCATCTTTTTCTTCTTCGACTTCCCCTTCTACTTTTTTTATTTTCTTCTTCCTCTTCCTCCTCCTTATCACCTTCTACTTATTCATCTTCCTCTCCTTTTTCTTCTTTATCTACCTCTTCTATTTCTTCTTTTTCATCATTGCCTTCTTTTTCTTTTTCCACTTTTTCTTTTTCTTGGTCCACTTTTCTTCTTCTCCCTACTTTCCTTTTTCTTCTTCTTCTAATTTTTTTTCTTTTTATTTATTTTCTTCTTCTTATTCTCTTTCTTCTTTGTATTCTTCTTTTTTTTACATCATCATCATCATCTTTTTATTATTATTATTATTATTATTATTATTATTCTTCTTCTTATTCTTATTCTTCATCTTCATCAACTACTTCTTTTTTCTTATTTTTCTTGTTCTTAATCTTGTTCTTTGTCTTTTTTATTTTTCTCATTTTTGTTGATGTTCTTCTTCTATTTCATCTATTTATTCTTCTTTTCCTTCTTCCTCCTTTTCTTGTTTTCTTATTTTTCTTTATTTGTTTCCTCTTTTTCTTTTTTTTATTTTTCTTTATCATCATCTTCTTATTCCTATTCCTCTTCTTGTTCTTCATATTCTTTTTTTTTCTTTTTATTATTTTTATTTTTCTTCCACTTCTTCTTGTTCTTCTATGCTACTTCTTATCTTTTTTCTTTTTCTTCCACTTTTTCTTCCACTTTTTCTATTTTTTTTCTTGTTCCACTTTTTCATTATCTTCTTCCTCCTCTTCCTTTTTTTCTTTTAGTTCTTTTTCTTATTGCTCATAATGATCTTCTTTTGTAGTTCCTCTTCTTTTTTATTCTTCTTTATTATTCTTTTTTTTTTCTTTTTCCTTTTCTACTTTCTCTTTTTATTATTCTCGTTCTTCTTTATTTCTACATTTTCTTCTACTTTCTATTATTATTATTATTATTCTTCTTCTTCTTCGTATTTTTCTTCCTCTTTTTCTTCTTCCTCTTTTTCTTTTTCCTCCTTTTATTCATCGTCATCATCATCATCATCATCATCATCATCATCATCTTCTTCTTCTTCTTCTTCTTCTTCTTCTTCTTCCTCTTATTTGTCTTCTACTTCTTTCTCTACTTATTTTTATTCTTTCTCTGCTTCTTCTTCTTCTTCTTCCACTTATTCTTTTTCTTCTTCTTCCATTTATTATTATTATTATTCTTCTTCTTATCATTTTTATCTTCTTATTCTTTTTCTGCTTCATCTTCTTCTTATGTTTCTACTTTTTGTTATTCTTTTTTTTGTTGTTTTTTCTTTTCATCATTTTTTTCTACATCTTTCTCCTTATTATTATTATTATTATTTTTCTTCTACTCTTTGTTATGACTTTATTATACTATCCAATTTTATTGGTTAGATAGTTTCCCAAAATCTCATCAAGGATGGTATCTCATTAATAAAGAATTTTGGTTCATATAAGCAGTAGAGAGTACTTTTGTCAAGATATCGATCCTATAGGAATTGTATCTATAGTTTGGTTGACAAATGGTGAACCAACACAGTTCTAATAAAGAAGATAATTAATAATTTTAATATAACTCTTAAATCCAAGGGTTTATCCACTTAATTCATATGAGCCAAGTTATAATAAATTTGACTTATATTGGGTTTGCAACTAGATTACAGATTGGGTTGTAGTGGAATGATCATTTTTCTTAATAGCATACAAAGTAGTTATCACC
Organism: Sapria himalayana; assembly: GCA_029783825.1. Lineage (NCBI taxonomy): Eukaryota > Viridiplantae > Streptophyta > Magnoliopsida > Malpighiales > Rafflesiaceae > Sapria > Sapria himalayana. The sequence continues at coordinate 849,855 of JAREIK010003224.1, forward strand.
ATTGAGCTTATCCCAATGAATTTCCTTTTTTGTTATCCCATGGTACTCTACCACTGATACAATAAATCATCTTTTCTTAAGAGATATTCTTTAGTTGATATCTTTTAAGCAACTCGTCAACTATGTTTATTCTTTGGTCATAAACACCAATAATTAATATGGTCTTTAAGCATTTACACTTTTAGATTTGTAAGTGTTATATTTTCATAATTAACTTATACTTTCTTCAACTTTTATATGTAGGAACCATATGAGTGAAAGTAACTCAAAGAGATGTTATAACCTTATGAGTCATAATATACTCATGCATTTCATGTTATTACCCATCAATATCCTCTATAGTGATGATCCGACTCTCATACTCAAGGTGAAACCATAAAAAGAATTTTTTATAAAATATCTAACTCAATTTATTTTAAGATATGTATAATGGATTGGTGTATAAAATTATGAATGCTTTTGGATTTGTGAGTATCGTATCGCATTGATCATCATACCTAAATTTTGAGTTTCAACTTATATGTTTATCTCATGCATCATTGTTAGAAGTACTATCACTTCCTTCCTATCATATTTATGAGCGAGTCTAATGATTTATCTATCACTATCTAATACAATAATATACATAAACCCACCAGTATTCAGAATATTGGGAATGGTTATGGCTTTGGTATGGGTCTCTCTTAATCATCATATACATGTAGTATTAGAAATAGTCTCTCTTATGTATAATATAGCTAAATCATAAGAATGGACACAATGTTGGAAATAGCCTCTCTTGTATATAAAATTGATGTAGTATTATAAAGGATTATAACTTTGGCCTTGACCTTTCTCATATATTATATGGTCATAGCACTATGAATGGATATAGCATTGATAATAAGCATGTATATCAAAGTCATGGCTTTGCCTTCTCTAGAGGGCAAGAGACATGACCTTAGGAAGTGGTAGTGCTAGAAAAAATGACCTCTATAATATTTTGTCAAAAAGCTATGGTATTGAATAATTTTCATGGTTTTGACCTAAGTGGTTTTAGCTTTGTAACTTTTTGTAACTCAAAAGTCATAGCTTTGTGAAATGGTTGTGGTTTGATATGATAATTTAAATTCTTGATAAAGAAAAAGTCATGGTGTTAGGAAGTGGCCATGACTTTTAGCTCCAGTGGTATACTTGATTATTATGATGTGAAATTAATGTCATAGTTATTTAATTATTATGAGATAAGTATGGTTATGACTTCATGGTAATATCATAGCCAAAAAGAATATGTTGCTTTATTAAAAAATTATACAAAATGAGATGGTTGATCCATGACAAAAAAAGATTACCTTGACTACAAAATTAATATTTCAGCCAAGAACAGATGTCAAAACTCTTAAATGGCCTTATAAAACTGTCATCAAATGCCTCCAAAAGCATATCAATTTCATAATTATTCGTCAAAATTCACCTAAAACTCCAAAAGTCGTGACATTGATCAAAGGACAGTCATTTCTAAACATCATCTAGTAGCACAAAAAATAAATAAGAATATTTAGTAGTTTACATTCTAATAATCTTTAATACTAAAACTATTACTCATCACCAAGCAATAACTTTCTACTCATTAAAAATAATCTATATCTCAAAAAATATTTGTTTTTCTATGACTAAGTTTGGTTATTATAGTATATTAAAATAGTGAAACAACTTCTAGTAGACATATTGATAGTCAGTATTAAGTTTGAGCTCCATGAATTTACTTATGAGAAAGTTGACTGTGTATAATCATTCATGTGATGGATATAAGATATTTATTACATTACTTCAACTGTACTAATTTACTTCTCTATCATCCAAAGAGGTATTATCATATTTATTACCTTACCTCGCCGCATGAGAAAAAAAATCCATGGGTAGAAGCTCTATATTTAACATATGTAGCTAGACCATCAAGATGACAATACCTCATCACCTTTGTTATTGTTTTCTGTTATCCATGCTAGCTTTTCAGTCTACTATTTTTCTTTTTTTTTTTTGTTTCTTCCGTCTGTCTTACTTTAGCTACACTTTCTTCTTTGATCTTTTCTTCTTTGATTGCTGTGGCTTTGGTGAATTCCTTGGCTTATTCAATAGTTTTAGTTTGACTCAGTTCTTTCTATATCTCCAAAGTCAGTGCTAAGAATAGCGACAACTTTGGCTTTTAGCTTTTCTTGAAGTTATAATAAAGTTGTGCTCAATATAGCTTTTCAATAACCTAAAGTTCATGCTACTATGTGTTTAATATTTAATTTACCAAATATTCTTGTGTATTTTTGTAGTTGATAATGATGTGTAGATGTGAAAATAAGGCCAATATATATAAGTTTCATGATTTTTTTTGTCTTAGAATTTTACATAAAGTTAATGAGTTTTTTGAGGTATTTAGTAGAAAAGATAGATCTATAAATCTTTAGTAGTTTCAACATCTATTCTTGGCCAAAACTTTACTTAAATCATTAGTGACAATTCTTGTATGCCACAACCCTACCAACTCATTAGCATAATCTTTCTACTATATGATATAATTATAATGGTTATGATATAATTATGGAGTCAAACATATTTAGTTTAAAAATTTTTAATAGTTGCAACATTATTTTTCTATTGTAGCAATCAAGTACCGCACTGGTGCTCAAGATCATGACTAATTTCATAGAGTCATGACATTATCTTTATATAACTTGGTAATTTAAAGTTAAAGCATGGTAGTTTAACAAATCCATGATTTTTGAGCTAGAAATATTAAAAAGCCACAAATACTCATGCTAAAGCCTTAATAATTATTCAAAGTCGAGGCCCCTGCTACACTCTATATTATAGAGGCTATTATTAAAGTATGATTATTTCCAAAGCCATGACACTTGTCATTAAATGATAACATTACCATAACTTGTATGTACAACCCAAATCCATATGTCATGGAATTCTAAAGTATCACGACACTCTATGGACTATAAATGGATGAAGGAATGAAGCCATGGCCATTTCATAACACTACAACTTTTTGTTACAAAGAGATGAGGCCCAAATCATGGACGTTGTTAGCACTATGATTTTGTGTTATATAAAGATCAAAATATTAAATAGAGTCATAGTTATTTTTTAGTGTCATGACTTCAAGATGAAGTGATAAAAGCCAAAGTTATGACTTTCTTCTAAAAGTCACAATTTAATACTTAGAGTAATGCAAAGCTACCTGAGTATAAAAGAGGAAGTTAGAAAATTCTTGAGATATATATAATTTCTTCTCCTTCTCCCTCATACAATAAGCAAAACTATGAAAATTATAAATCTTAGGGGTAAATTTCACACTTCCTAAGGTTGTGCGGCTCTCAATACCCAAGAGTTGAGTGGTGTGGATCTCAAAACTCTATCCTCTAGAGATAAATTCAATAATATGTATGAAATTAACATGATCTTGAATTATTTGATCTAATTGGGTTGGATTAAGGATGCATTAATGATTTGATTTATTTTATATTATGGATATTGATGGATTGTAACTAAATAAAACTTGAATCAGGGGTTCCACTACTCTTTAGGGGTTATATATGCTAAGCCATAATAACTACAAATCCTAGAAGTGAATTTCATACTTCCTAGGGATTCCACAAGCAAGAAAGGGATTCATAATTTATATCAATCCCTAAATTTTGGGGGCATGGCTCTCAAATCCCTCCCTTCTAGGGAAAGATTTGAGAAATTATATGAAATTAGCATGGACTATTATTTGTGTAATTTGAATTATTTGATGTAATTAGTTTCGATTTTTGATGTATTAATGATTTAATTTATTTTATATTATGGATATTGATAGATTATGATTAAATTGAACTTTAATTAGGGTTTCAATTAATTGTGAGTTTTTATGAGGTTGTCGTGATGGACATTGATAAGTAAACCATGAGTATCACTCAAACATATGATATGAATGTAGCGACATCCCTTTTAATTATGATGCATGAGATAAACTTATATATCCGATGCCAAAATTTGAGTATGTTAATTATCATGAACATGATACTTACGAAGCTGAAAGTATAAAATTTTTTATATATCAATCGATTATGCACATCTTAGAGGGACTGGTGGGATGGATATTATATAGAATATTCTCTCAATGGTTTACTTTTAATATGAGAGTCATATCATTACCGAGGAAACTCAAAGAGAGCATGTGTTAATTATGCAAGCATAATGCTTATGAAGATTAAAATATATATACATACAATCTATATTAATCATTAGCCTTTATGACAAAGAAGGTAGGTAAACAATAGTGTGCAGTTGAAGGTACTATTATGGGTAGTTGATAAAGTTTTCTAAAAGTATGAGATCGTAAATGACCCTCATGCTGAAATAAAGTATTATTTTAGTAGTTATGTACTAATGGGATTACTATGATAATACTACTATTGGGAATAAACTCAATGGTAAAAATATCCTTGTATGCTTATAAGACAAGGGATCATTGAACAACACTCAAATATTTGTTATGTGTCCAAGATAATATATATCAAATGAGTTAATGGAATTACTTAAATTAAATAAATGAACCTTAAACCTAAGATTATTTAACAATATAAGTATCCATTGTACTAAAAATTATTTCTCTCTTGTTGGATAGCTAAACTATCGATATAATCTTAATGTGATCGATATTTGGATAAAAGTATATTATACTACTTGTATAACCTATGCATTTGTGAATCACTTATATTTTACATAGTTTGATATTTGAATTAGAGTTTCAACAAATGATACATTTACTTATAATTTTCAAAATATGTTGAGATATTTCTCAAACTATTTATCTAATTTCTCCTTTTTAAAATATTATAAAAATTAAAGATTTATTAGAAACATTCCTTTAACTTCATTTTGATTCATTTATTTATCTCTAATGCCTTATATAACTTCCATTTTCTCCTCTATTTCTTTACAACCTTCATTCACAACAAGGAGTAAGAGTTGGGCTTGTACTTCCACTAGAATCATTGCATTGTGAGGAATTGTGGCACTACAACTTTCACCTATAAAAAATTTTTCATTGGGAGTCATGACTTTGGAGAAAATTTTTAGTTGGAGCAATGCCTTTTGAAAAATTTGCGACGTCATCAACTCCAAAATTTTCAGAATCATTTTGCACCACTTGATCTTCCTCAAACTTTTTTAACTTCAAAACAATAAGCACTTCTTTGGATTTTCTTAAATACCACTTTGTAGTTCATTAACTCACCCTTCTTTCATATTCCTCATTGTCGAACTCATGTGATTCATTCTCACTTCAAGCATCTCTTCTTGGAGGTTGATAATTCGAGTTTGATCCTCGATTATTATACCTCACCATTTTTTTTTCAAATTTTATTGGAGCTTTCCTTAATTTTATAAATCACTCTCATAGCCTCCATATGAAATTTTTACTGATTTCTCATATTTATATGATAATGCATCAAGATATTATTATTAGGTCAAAATACATATCATTTGCTTTGCAATCCATTGACATCCTCCATTTGATAAATGAAATCTTAGTTCATCATTTTATTTGATTGCAAAATAGTGACTTCTCCTAGTCCACTTCTTTTTTTCTCTTGGGTTTCAAGATTCCTTAGGAAATCCTCTCTTTTTATTACCATTGAGGTGATCTGATCTAATTCTAATACTCTAACTTATCTTCTTCAAAAAGAACAATTAGTGAGGTAGCTATTATTTGTTAGCTCCTCAAATAAGTAATATGTCTCCTTTAACAATTTATTCATATTCAAATTAACATTGGATGCATCAACCATACATCTCATCATATAATTTTTTTCATTGTAAAAAAGTTTAGTGTTGGAACTATATCTCTAATCCATGTTTAGGGTACCTTCTCAACAACTCCTTAAAAAGCTCCAAAGAAACATATAAAGTTTCTTGATCATCTTGCTAGAATTACTTATCCTACTCTGTAACAGAGAAGTGATTTGAGGTAAAAAAAACTTAGTGAGAAAGTCTCTCAAAAGCTCATCTCAACTCTCAATGGATCTGCAAAATAGGGACTAGAACAAACTATGTTCCATATCCCTTAATGAGAATGGGAATAGACATAACTTTGTTATATAGAGGCTAACTTCAATCATTTTTATCATGTCCCATAACTCTGAAACATCATGGCATGTTATTTAGGATCCTCCAATATCCTTCCATTATACTAGTGCTATTGTACCATCACTATTAGATTTTTCTTCAACTCAAAATAATTTTCTTTAATTGGTTACATCTAAATACCTAGATAATTGTCTATTATCATTGGCCCTTAATAATATTTTAATGTGTGGTGGTAGATGAGTTATTGGACAACTTGCCCATTTTCATTGTGGAGCTCTCTATTACCACTAGTTCCCTTCATAGTTTATCTCTAAGCACACTATTTTGAAATAGCTTTCATGGTTAACTCAATTTATAACTCTATAGATGTTAAATCAATCATAGAGCTTCTACTCATAAAATATGGATAAAAAAAATAAAAGGGACAAACAGAATACAAAATAAAATAATCCATATTTCAAACAAGATAACAACACAAGCTATTAAATCTAAGAAAACATATCAAAAATAGTACTATCTAGACTAATTAAAATGAATTATCTTTTCTCAAACATAATTACATTAACTCATGTTTATTAATCAAACTAATAATCTCATGCAATAATACCAAATGCATGTTATGACTTTGTTATGCTACCCTTTTTTATTAGTTAGACAATATCCCTAAAGCTCATTAAAGAAAGTAGTTTATCTACAAAAATCCATTAGTATATAAGTCATATAAAAAGTATAAAGAATTTTCATCCATATATTAATCTCATAGAAATTATATCATTAGTTCGATCAACCAACTATGAGATAACCTATTCTAGTAAAATATATAATTTGGAATTTTGTATGACTCTTATATCATAGGGTTTATCCACTTAATTCATTAAATGCATGTTCAAATAAATTCAAATTATATTGGGTTTGGATGCAAAACAAAGATTGGGTTATTATGGAATGATCATTTTTACTAAAATCATAAAAGATGATTATCACCATTGAATCAATCCCAATGATAATCCCCTCATAGATATCCCATTCATACATGACCACTATGACAAAATTATTTCTGATAAAAAATCATTTATAAGCCAATATCTTTTAGGCAACTCATCAACAACCCTTGATGATTGCTTTGTATATATATTTTTATTCTTTAGCTTCAGGTATCTTAAAGACCAAGAATTAATATGGTTTATAAGTATTTGAATTTCAGATTCATACGCATCATACCAGTCTAATTGACTTATACTTCTTTCAAGTATCACCGGTATGAACTATATAAATGAAAGCAACTTAAATGGCTATCACCACATTGTTAGGAACAATACACTTATGCATATCCATTGGATTAATTGTCATCATTCTTCATAGTGATGATGTCTCCTACACTAAAGGTTAAATTCTGAAAAAAATATTTTATAAAATATTATATCAATCAAGAACTAGTTCTTCTAAGACAAGTATAATGTAGAGGTATCAAATGGGCCATGTCCATTTTGGTGGCCCAATTAGGCCTCCGTGCCATGCTTAACATGGCACAACTTGAGAAGTGCTAGCCCAGAATGGTCCGACAGCTTGCCTTGTACACGGTTTAGGTCGGGTCATGCCTAGACTTGCTGGATGAGGCCCGAGTCGAGTTGAGCCGGACCATTTTGGCCCATTTAGAATTTGGGCATCCCAAACTTAAAAATTATTATAAAATTTAAATTTTAATACCAAATTAATTAATTAATTTATTAATTAAATTAATTACTTTATTAATTAAATTAATAAAATAAAAAAAACAAAATTACTATCACTGGCCACAAGTCACAATTCACAACAACTAACTAAAAACATGTACAAATTACAAAATAATAAAGAAATATTAAATTATTAAAAGATAAAAAAATAATACATTAAAGATAAACTCATAAATATAAAACAATGAACCCGTAAGTGTTTGAATAAATGAATGACATAATAACAAAAAAAGTAACAAGATCAAAGTTATATGACAAAAATAAATAAACAAAGATAATCCAAATATGATAAATCTCGTTAGCATATGATATGATGGTATTAATATCACTAGCTATAAGCCGTAGCCAGTATAGTAGGCTTAATGCCTCAATCTCATCTCAGTGGTCAATCGTCATCAAAGTCCCATGAATTATCATCATCAACCAATTTCTCCGTTTTTTACTATAGTTGCAGCATGATCTTGGATACCAAAGCTCGAATCCTCCTAATCCTTCGTGTATTTTAAATGTCTTAACAATATTTGGTCGTAATCTTGATCTTCTATCTAAAATCATATTCATTGCAATAGAAAAAGTAGACTTCGATGCTATGCTCAACACTAGAGGAGTCAGTAGATCTTGTGTCATCTTAGACAACAATGTGATATGTGGACTCATGATTTCTACCACTATAAAATATCCAAATTCTTATTATCAGTATATGATAAGATTGAGTAGTAATTGGTATCTAAGTACTGAGATAGCTCACTCCTATTTGTTGGTCCACCCCATAGTTTCCATCTTGCTAATTGAATGGAGAAGTCATCATTTTCAAATATGGTATCCATGTCCATACTCAGAGCCGCACTACTACTACTAAAATACCTAGTATCATAGTACATAATTAGCTAAGTCAACTTCTCATGAATGAACCTTTTAGCTTGGTCTTCCTAGTTTTTGCATAAGAATATGTATGTCAAAATATTCTTTACTACTTCCACCTTAACCCTAGTGTCTATGTAGGGAGACTGATAATAAAGAGATAGAATAGTAGACTAGTACTTTAAGTATTTGGTTTCCATCTCTACAACCATATTGCTAAATATCAGGTCATCTCTAAACTTCCTAAACATGCTGCTAATGTTGCATATACACCTTAGTGCAATACAAGTGGTGGGAGTATAAATTAGCGAACACATATTTATCGTGTCATAAAAATCTTCAGAATTTTCATAAATGAAATTCATGTAGCCGAGTCAGTATCGTCAAAAATAAGTTCATCACTCTTACTATTGACCTAGTCGGATATCACGTGTTCGTATTCGACACGACTCCAACATCAAGTATATGTAATTCCAACAGTGTCTCATATCCAATTAGTATTTCTTCTTCTTTAGACTCCCAGATAAATAAAGACCACCAAACATTTATTTTTTACGAGGCATATGAAGAAATTTTAGTAAGTTACGTATGTTTTCTAAAGTGGGGAAAACAACATTCATCCTTACTTGTACTTTGAGGTTAATGACATGACACATACATCTAACATGGAAAATCTCTCCTAATAGCTCATCTATAATAGTCCTAAGAAATATGTTAATGGCTACTCCATTTTTAGATGCATTATTGAATATGATACTTTATATTTTATTTTGAATATTATATACTCTAAAAATTCTCATCAAAACACTCATAAATGGCCGGGTCATCATGATTATGGAGAATCTCTAAGAAACCTAATATTTTTTTAGTATCCATTTTGAATCTATATAGTGGGCGGTGAGGCATGCATAAGATGCATCATTATGACTAGTCTAGATATCGGATGTCATGGACATCACTCCACAATATTCTCTAAATTCATTAATTATTATTTCTTTTTCTAAGTTATAGTTTTTAATATGTTGTTACTAAATGTAGACCTAGGAATCCTATGATATGCAGGCTGAAAATAAGTCTATATAATACTGACTACCCTTGGATCCTCCGAAAATCGAATCGGAAGATCCATCGTGGTGATTATTTTGGTTATGCCTTCCCTCCTTAACTCATTGTTGTATATGAAGGGAGTCAACATTGTGGCTGAATCAGATCCAACCTCAAAGAACTCATTATTGAGTTGGATTTGCCTGGGATCTAATACACCAAGTTTTTTTGGTATATTATTCGGCATACCTTTTAAGATGCACAGTCTCACATGAACTCTTACAAGTTAATGTTTTTTTATAATATTTGCATTGGGCCAATTATTCATCTACACCTCTAATATTTTTATGTTGTATTATATTAAAGTGAGTACAAACTATTAATTTTCTTCTAGTTTATTATTTTTAGATGTTTGGATCGAGAAGACTAGAAAAAATAAAGTTTAGGCAGCTTTGAACATTTTCATAGGATTATCATTATCCATATTAAAATTTTAAATATTTACATTTAAATTTATTTTGTTATTATCATTAAAATTACAATTTATAATTTTAATTTTTTATTAATTTATTAATTATACAGTATTTTTTGTTTTTAAAATTATATATTAATTAATATTAATTAGACTAAAAATTTTAAGTAAAATTAAAATTTTAAAAACTAAACAAAATTTAAAAATTAATACCCATAAAGCATAAAATCTCATTTGCTTTATTATGTCTGCACTGTAATCACCAGTCCTCACTCCTCACCCGAGTCTTGAAAGTCAAAATCAAAATGAGAGAGAGAGAGAGATGATACTTGAGAGGAAGACAGAGAGAATGAGATTATGAAAGAGAGAGAAATAGATCAGATACAAATTAAGAATAAGGCAGGGGGTATATATAGATTTAAAAAAAAAATTTTAAATCATTTTATTTCATTAAATTTTTTTTTTGATAATTAAAGGGGCATAATCACGCTAGTCATCAGATTTTGTCCATAGCTGCTGGGGTCGACGAATCCAATAGCTTAAATATAATAACATAGTTATTTTAATTTTTTTTACCTTTGGGTCGGTTTGATTATCGAACCAATTCAACGATCATAAATTCCAAAAGCTTCAGCTTCTGGAATCAGTAGACTGAAGTCCAAACTCCGAAGGTTGGGCATCGGGGTTTGGGTTCGATCAGTTGGACTTTAGACTCGAGCCGTGCCTCAAGCAAACCCAGCATGGTTTTGGACTGTGCCTTGTCGAGCTAGGCATTGGTGAGTTGGGTCATGCCTCAAGCTAGGCCAGGGATGACCAACCTGTTTGACACATCTAGTATAATAGATTTACATATAAAATTATTCATATTTTTGGCTTCGTGAGTATCATACTTATAATGATTAACATATCTAATTTTTGAGTTTCACTACATAGGTTTGTCTTTCACATCACATTTAGAAGGGTTGTTACTTTTTTTTGTATGTATGAGTGAACCTCATGGTTTACCTATCAATATCCACCCAACAACATTCAAAAATTTATCAATAGTATACTTAATCTCTAATCTAAGTTCTATTTGAGTATTATATCTATCAATTTCTATTCCACAATATAAATCAAAGATATATATTAATTACAAAACTATTCATATATTACATATAAAAATTACACAAATCATAGACCTCAATTTAACTTAACATTGAAAAGAGATTCATGAGATACAAGAGAAAAAGTCTAGTGAAACTTGAGTTCCCAATGACATCCCTCATGAAAATCTAAGACATAAATCCTAATTTCATGTTATTTTTTTATATTTTCTTGAATCCACCCTAGGGGGAATCCCTCAAGTAGAAGAGGAGAGTCACGCCCCCAAATCTAAGGTTTAGTTAGAGTCTTGTGTCCCTTTCTTGCTTATGGATCTCCCAGGGAGTGTGAGAATTGCCCCTAGAGTTGTTTGCTACTTTTACTTTGTTTTGGTGCATGGAGAAGGAGATGATCCATTGTGATTTTTTATCTTTCCTCTTTTATAATATGATATATTTTTTGCATTTCTTTAAGTATAAAATTGTGGCTTTTGAAAGATATCATGAAGTTAGCGTTGGCTCAAGGTCACAACTTTATAAAGTGGCTGCAACTTTGGAATGGATCCTAACCATTCTGTAATACAAAGTTATGATACTAGGAAGTATTGTTGTCTTGTGTTTTTTGTCTCTGTAATATAAAGTCATGACATACTGAATGGTTGTGGATTTGGCATTAGTCTTGACATATGCATTATATCTTTGTGATCATGGTATTAAGAATGGTTGCGGTGTTGGGAATAGCCTCTATTATAAATAATATGGTTGTGATATTAAGAATGATCACAACACTAAGAATGATCTCTATAATATATAAAATGGATATGACACTCGCAATGACTATGACTTTAGCCTTAACCTTTATCATATATCACATGATCATTACAATGTGAATGTCCATGACATTAGTAATTAACCTGTATATCAAAATTGTGATTTTGCCATCTATTGAGGGAAAGAGTCATGGACTTTGGAAATGGTCGTACTTGATTAATAGAGCTCTTTGACATTTTGTGTCCAAAAGTCATGCTGTTAAATAACTGTCATGACATTGACTTGACCAGTTTTTGCTTTGTAACTTTTTGCAGCTCAAATATCATAGCTTTAAGAAAGAGGAATAACTCTAACTTAAAAATATGAAGCCTTCATTAAATTAAAGTGAAATACTAAAAACTATTTCATAAAAATAAAGTGTAATACAAAAAAGTGGTCATGACTTTTAGCACTAAAACAATACTTGATTATTATGACATGAAATTAATGTCATAACTATTTAATTGTTATGTCCAAAACTACATAAGTAGTTTGACCAAAAATTGATGTTGAAACTACTTGATAACTCAAAAACATCAAGTTGTCAAATACTTCCAAAATTTTATATCTTTCATAACTATTCATCAAAATCCACATAAAACTTCAAAGTTATGAAATCGTTCTAATTATAATTATTTTCATGCTTACAATATTATTTAATGGTACTAAAAATACATAAGAATGCTTAATAGTTTACATATTGAATACTTTTTTTCTTATTCCTCATTTTCTTCTTGCCCATCTTCATATTCTTCTTATTCATTGTCATCATCATCATCATCTTCTTATTCTTTTTTATTTTTTTTTCCTCTTATTCATCTTCTTCTTCATTCTCTTCTTCATGTTCCCCTAATTTTTCATCTTCTTCTTCATCAATTTCTTTTTCTCATAATTATCTATCCTCTTCTCCCAACTCTACACCAATCATCATCATCATTTTCTTTTTCTTCTTTTTTTTATTCTTTTTTTCTTCTTTTACTTTTTTATATTCTGCATCTATTTTATCTTTATATTCTTTTTATCTTTGTCTTCTTATTTGTCCTCATCTTATTCTTATTAATATTTTATCTTCCTATTTGTTTTCTCTTTCTATTCTTTTTCCTTCTTCCACCCCACCCCCCATCTTCTTTTTATTCTTTTTCCTTCTTCCACCCCACCCCCCATCTTCTTTTTATTCTTCTTTCTATTTGTATTCTACATCTTCATCATTATCATTATCTGTTTTCTTCTTCTTCTTCCTCCTCTTATACTTCTTCTTTCTATTCCTATACTTCTTCTTATCCCCCTTCCAAGTTTTTTTTCTTCTTCCACTTTTTTATCTTCTTCTTCCACTTTTTTATCTTCTTCTTCTTCTTCCTCCTCCGCCTCCTCTTCATTTTCTTTTCATGCTTCCTCCTCCTCCTCCTCTTCATTTTCTTCTCATGCTTCCTCCTCCTCTTCATTTTCTTTTCATGCTTCCTCTTCCTATTGCTTTACTCTTTTTCTTCTTCTTTTTCATCATCATTATCATCATTTTTTCTACCTTTTTTTCTACATATTTTTTTCATCTTCTACTCTTCTTCCTTCTCATTTCTTTCACATCATCATCATCATCTTCTTCTTCCTCTTTCTCCTCTTCTTCTTACTCTTCTTCTTCCTACTCTTCTTCTTCCTACTCTTCTTCTTCTTCTTCTTCTTCTTTCTCTTCTTCTTCTTTCTCTTCATCTTCTTTCTCTTCCTCTTCTTATGATTCTTTCACTTTTTCTTCTTTCTCATTTTCTTATTCTTTTTCTTCTTTCTCATTTTCTTATTCTTTTTCTTCTTTCTCTTTTTCTTATTCTTTTTCTTATTCTTTTTCTTCTCTCTTTTTCTTATTCTTATTCTTATTTCTTTTTTTCATATTATTTTTCTTCTTCCTTATCTTCTGCATCTTCACCTTCTTCATTATCAACCTTTCATTTTTTTCATTTTCTTCCTCGTTTTTATTTTATTCTTTCTCATCATCTTCCTCTTCTTAATGTTATTTTTTCTCTTCTATTTATTCCTCTTTTTACTCTTCCTCCACTACTTCATCTTTCTATTCATCTTCATCATCATCTTGTTCTCTCTCTTCATCTTCTTCTTCATCTACTTCCTCTTCTTTTTTTAATTCTTATTCCTCTTAATTATTTTCTTCTTCTTCTTCTTCCTCTTCTTCTTCTTTTTTATTCTTCCTCTTATTGATATTTTTTCTATTGTTCTTCTTTTTTTTTTCTACTACCTCTTTTTCTTCTTTAAATTCCTCTTTTTTATTTTCTTCTTCTACTTCTTCTTCCTCTACGTCTTTTATTTTATCTTCTTATTATTCTTAATAATCATCTTTTTCTTCCTCTTCTTATTGTTCTTCATAATCATCTTTTTCTTCCTCTTCTTATTGTTCTTCATAATCATCTTTTTCTACCACCTTTTCTTCATATTATTACACTTTTTATTTTTTTTTCTCTTCATCTTTTTCTTCATTTTTTTTCTTCTTATTTTTGTTCATCAACTTCTTCTTATTCTTCTTCTTATTTTTTTCATCTTCCACTTCTCCTCCTTCTTTTTCTTCTTCTTATTCTTCTATTATTTCTTCTTTCATCTCTTTCTTCTTCTTAATTTTTTCATTCTTTTTCTACTACTACTACTACTACTATTACTTCTTCTTCTTCTTCTTCTTCTTCTTCTTCTACTACTACTACTTCATCATCATCATCATCATCTTCTTCTTCTACTTCTTCTTCATCATCTTCTTCTACTTCTTTTTCTACTTCTTCATCTTCTTTTTCTTATTCTTCTTTTTCTTCTATTTTTTCCCTCTTTTTGTTCTTCATCTTCTCCTTCAATTTCTTATTCATCTTCTTTTCTTCTTATTATTCTTTTTCTTTTTCTTCCTCTTCTTCCTCTACTTCATTTCTTCTACTTCTTATATTTCATCTTTTTTTATATCAACTTCCTCTTCTTCATTTTTTCTTCTTCTTCATCTTTCTCATCATCATCTTCTTCTTCCTTTTCTTCTTTTTATTATTCTTTTTCTTCTTCATCATCTTCCTCAATTTTTTCTTCAACTTCATTTTTGTTTTTCTTATTTTTGCTTCTATTTTTTTTATATTCTTCTTTTCTAATTCTTCTTTTTCCTCGCTTTCATTCACTTCATCTTTTTCTTTCTCCTTTTTCTGTTCTTCTTTTTCCTCTTTTTTTTTATTCTAATAATTCTTCCCTTTCTTCTTGCTTTTCTACTTCTTCTTCTTAATCTTATATTTATTCTTCATTTTATTCCTAGTTTAATTCTTCTTTATTATACTCTTCTTGTTATTATTCATCTTTTATCTTTATCTTCTTCATTATCTTTTTTTTACTCTATTTATTTTTATTCTTCTTCCCCATCCTCTTCTTTTTTTTTCTTCCTCCACCGCCACCACCACCACCTCCTCCTCCTCTTCTTCTTTTTCTTTTTTTCTTCTTCTTCTTCTTTTTCTTGTTCTACATGTTTATCTTTTTTCTTTTCTTCTTGTTCTTCTTCCTATTATTTTCCTGATTTTCTTCCTCTTCTTCTTGTTCCTCTTGTTTTTTTTTCTTCCACTTTTTTTCTATTTCTTCTTCTTCTACTCTCTTTTTTCATTCTTTAACTTTATCTTCTTCATTTTTTTTATTCTTCTAGCTCTACTTCTTAGATCATCTACTTTTTCTACATCTTTTTCTTCTTCTTCTTATTATTCTACATTTTCTTCTGCTTCTTTTACTCCTACTTTTTTTTGTTCTTCTTCCACTTTTTTTTTCTTCTTCCACTTTTTTTTCTTCCTATTGTACATCTTCTTCTTATTCATCATCATCATTATCATCGTCATCTTCATTTTCTTCTTTTTCTTCTTTCACTTTGTTTTCTTATTCATCTACTTTTATTTCTTCATATTCTTTTCCTTCTTCATCCTCTTGTTTTCTTCTTCACCTTTTTCCTCTTCACCTTTTTCCTCTTCTTCTTCTTCTTCCACATTTTATTCTTCTTTTGCTTCCTCTTATTTACCTTCTTCTAATTTCACTTCTTCCTCTTCATCTTTCTTCTACTACTACTACTACTACTATTACTACTACTATTATTTTTATTCATCCTACTCTTCTTCTTTTTCACTTCTTCTTCTTCCTCTTCCTCTTATTGTATCTTTTTTTTTCTTCCTCTTCTTTGTTTTCTTCTTCTACTTCTTCTTCCTCTTATTATTTTTTTTCTTCCTCATCATTTTTCTTTTTCTTCCTATATATTTTTTTTCTTCTTCAACTTTGTCTTCTTCCCTTACTTCTTTTTTCTTATTATTTTTTTTTTCATCATCTTCTTCTTCTACTTCTTATTCTTCATCAACATCATCATCATCATCTTCTTATTCTTCTTTTTTTGATCCTGCATTCCTGCTCTTATTATTATTATTCTTGTTATTGTTCTTTTTATTTTTCCAACTACTATTTGTCTTGTCCTCTTCCTCATAATCTTGTTCTTCTTCTTTATTTTTTTCTTCTTTATTAACTACTTCTATTTTTTTCTTTTTCCTCTTCTTCTTCTTCTACTTCTTCTTATTTTTTTATGCTTATTCTTTTTTTTTCTTCTTCTTGTTATTTATCATCCTCTTCTTTCAATTTCTATTTCTTTTTCTTCTTTTTTTCTTCTTCTTCTTCTTCTTCACATTTTTTTTCTTTTCTTCAATTTCTTTATTATTATTATTATTCATCTTATTCTTTTTCCTCCTCCTCTTATTCTTCCACATCTTCTTGTTCTTGTTATTCTTTATCTTCTTCTTATACTTCTTCATCTTTTTTTCTTATTCTACTTTTCTTCTTCTTTTTCTTTTTATTCCTCTTCTTCTTTTTTTTCCTCTTCATCTTACTATTATTATTATTATTATTATTATTATTCTTCCTCTTATTATTATTATTATTCTTCTTCTTCATGTTCTTCTTCATCTTCTACTTTTTCTCTTTCATCATCTTTATTTTCTTATTATTATTATTATTATTATTATTATTCTCTTCTTTTTCCTCTTATTTTTTTTCTTTTTTCTCTTCTTCATTATTTTCTTATTTTCCTACTTCTTATTCAGCTTCTACTTTCTCTCTTTCTTCTTCTTTTTTTTTCTTCTACTTCCTTTTCTTCTTCTTCCTCTACTTTTTTTTCTATTCGTATTCTTCTTTTTCCTCTTCTTGTGCTTCTTCTTATTCATACACTACATCTTCTTGTTTTTCTTCCTCCTACTCCCTTTTTTTCTTCCTCCCACTCCTCTTTTTTTGTTATTCCTCTTCTTTTTCTTCTTATTTTGTTTCACCTTCCTCTTCATTTTTTTTTCTTATTATTCTTCTTGTTCTTCTTTTTATTCTTATTTTTTATCTTCTTTTTCCTCCTCTTCTTATTCTTATTCTTTTTTTTCTTTTCTTGGTTTTGTTTTTCCTCTTCTTTTTCTCTTCTACTTCTTATTTTTCCTCTTTTAATTCAACTTCCTCTTCTTCATTTTCATCTTCTTCAACTTTCTCAACTTCATCTTCTTCCTCATCTTTTTTCTCATCTTATCTGTCTTCTTCTTTTTCATCATCATCATCATCTTCTTCATCTTCATTCTTCTTTTTCTTCTTCTTCTTCTTGGTTTTTTCTCCATTTTTGCAAATAATAAAAAAAATTCTATTCTTTTTCAGCCTTAATTTCATCGTGGCATGAAAGAGTTTAGTATATTTATCACTCTCTTTCAAGTACCTTTCTTGATTTTTTTTTCTCAAGAATATTATCCTGCCTCATGGAGTTTCATAAGATCATGCTTTAGAGAAAGTTCCTCTTCATGCCTAGAATCAATAGGAGGATTCTTGATGACTTCCTCTTAAAGAATATGGAGTTTATTCCTTGCTAGGATGACTCTAGCCAAGATATGCCAATGGTTCAAGTTGTTAATAGTTTTGAGCAGGCTTTTGAGTGATTTAAGTTTCTGAGCCAATTGATACATCATAGACACTTTGATTTGGATGTTGCAAACTTTCTTTAGGATAGAAAAGAAGCCTTCATTATTTAGCCACATATTGCAAAACTTGAAAGAAACTCTACTATGATTTGTGTGAGAAGTAGAGGAGAGTGTGGATAAATAGTAATCTAAAAAATGCCAAGAGGGGAGAAGTAAACATGACTATCTAAACATATGTTGACCTAGTCATGATTACTTAGTACCCTATCTATCATACTAAATATTTTGTCATTTTTCCATGTAAAATAATAGGACCTAGGAGATGGAATATCTTCAAGGCTTAATTTCAAGCAAAAAATCAATAAAGTCTACCATTTATAATTCGATACATATCATCCTTCTTGTTTATCAAGTCTAGATAGTATAAATTTAAAGTCACCCAGCATTATCCATGGGTTTGGGCTAGATAAGCCTAGTGAAGACAAGGATTCCCATAAACGCCTTCTAGGCATTATCAAGTGTAATCTATAAAAAAAAGTTGCAAAAAATCACTTGTCTTGTTCTTTGTTCATAAAAGATAAGTGAATAAATTGTGAGGATCATCCCAAAATAGAGATTTCAGCTCGGGATTAATCCCAAATACTTATGATTCTCTCATTCTGATGCTGTGAGAAATGATTTACATAATTAAGGCCTTTAAATTTAGATATCATTTGCCAATTTATTTTTTATGTCATTTTGGCTTCTCAAATTCCAATAAAATCGATTATGTTGCTCTAGAATAATCATTGGATCTCCTTATGCTTGATTGAAAAATTAAATCTCCTACTATTCCAAGAGAATTTCTTCATATACAAATGCATGACAATGCTTACTTAGTACCTTTCCTTTGGAGTATATACTAAAGTCTAAGAATCCATAAGAACCAAAGAAGGATTGGGAGAACATATCTCAGGTGTGCACATGATCTAGGGACAAGATCATTGCTATCCAAACTCCAAGATACATGCATCCATTAATTGAGGTAGCCATGTAATCTCTTGTGATAGGTTGTTGTATCTTTGTTAAGGTACTATAATTTGTCGTTTGAGGCATGGCTCCATAAGCTCATTAGGTGATTGATTTTGTCCAACAAAGATTTATAAGAATATGAGTTATATAAGTAGTAAAGTAGATGTAGGTCTATATATCAATCCCATAGGAATTCAATGAGCAATTTTACCAACTAATAGTGAATTAACTATTTTTATAATCGAGAAGGTAAATTGAGTCTTAGATTGATACTTAAACTCTATGATTAGTTTACTTCCTTGTGTATGATAAGGTTTTAATATAATTTAACTGATATTGTGGATGATTAATGGATGAAATATAGAATTATGTATATTTCTCCCTTTTTCCCCTTAGCATATAAGTTATTGTTAATCATTGACTATTACTACCAAGAATGATCCTCTTATAGTTATGCTTTTGGTATTTCATCACTAAAATTATACCGACCTATTCATAGGTCATTCACACTTATACTCCACTCCTATTAGGCAATATATCAACTACCCTTAATGATTATTTCGAATACATATTTCTATTGTCCGACCTTAGTTATCATAAAAAATAGAAAATAATGTGGTAATAATAGTGTTTGACATTTCATCTTCAAAAGCATCATTATGTTAATTAACATATATATTTCTAATAATTTTACATTTGGAAGTCATACAAGAAGAAATCATCGAATTATTATCATTACCTTATGAAGCACATCGACTTGCATGTCCTATTACTTACCTATCACCTTTCACCATAGCTAACATATAATTATCACACTATGGTAAAATCCTTAGGTTATACATTCTGTATGACCCTTATATCAGTTGAATGCTAGTTCTTATTGAATATGCATAATGGAATGGGCATAAATCCATGTGTACTTTCTACTTAATGAGCATCATACTCATACCAATTAAACTTACTTAAATTTAAGGTTTCCACACATGTGTATATCTCATGAGGTAGTGATAGAAAGGTTGTTACTTCCTTCATATCCAATCTCATTAGTATGTCTCATGACTTATCTATCACCATCTGTCATAGCCACCACACATAAATCAATCTTAGATCCCTACTTTGCCTGACATTAGGTAAGATTTCTTGTGAGAGGTTTGATGCTTCATCTCATTGAGTCAAGGGTTTCCAATGATAATCGGCATGAGGATCTAAGTCTCGGTTTTGGTTCTCAATTATTCCTTGGTCGAGTTCATCTTGAATGTGTCCCTAATTAAAAGTTGGAATTTATGCCCTTTTAGGTTTATCATGTTCTTGGCCTCAAATCCAAATTCCCCCTAGCTCTTCTTTGAAAATCTCTAAGTCCCCATTTTAAATCATCAGGGTTTTGTCTATTTGATGTGTATATCTTAAAGTTGAGATTCATAACTTTAGGTTGAAGTTGCATCCCTATGTACTTTTTGAATTTCCTCTAGAGTATAAAGTCATGGTAGCATAGGAATGAGGTGATCAAGATAATTTCTTTCTAGAAGCAAAGTCATGTTAGTGAGAATGGCTATGATGGAGAAAGTTCCTCTCTAGAGTACGTGGTCAAGGTGATATGAATGCAATGACTAACATAATTATGCTCTAGGGCTAGAAGTTTCAACCGGGCAGGGCCGGTCCAGTCCGACACGAGGCACGGCAGCATTCGGCCGTGCCTAGGCCGGCCCGGCATGAAAATTTTTCGTGCCCATGCTGGTGACGTGCCTGTCCACAGCACCAATCGTGTCATGCCATGCCAAGGCCAACTAGGCCTCGTGACGTGCCTGGCCCGGCACGATACCGTGGCCCGTGCTAGGTTGACCTCCATAGAATCGTGCCAGGCCATGCACGATATGGTACAGTAATTGTGTCGTGTCTGGCCCGACACAGAAGCACGGTCGGGCCGGCAAAAAATGGGCCAGCCCAGCCCGACACTTCTCGTTCGACAGCTCTTTCTAGGCACAATGTCATGTGAAAAGAATGGTTGTCACCAATATAATCTATCTGAAGTACAAAGTCAAGGTGCCAAGAATGTTATGATGAAGGAAGTTCCTCTCTAAAACAAGTGGTTGTAATGACAAGAATATCATGAATGAGGTAATTTTTTTATAGAATAGTTGATCATGGTAGAAAAAGTTATTCTGAGTAGATATTATTTGGTTTTTTGTGATTTTTGGCTTTATAGTGAATATATCATGGTACTAGAAAATACTATGACTTTTTGTACTAGTTTGTACTTGATTTCCATGGCATAGAAATAATATTATAGTTGAATTTGTGTTTTAGAACTAATACAATCATAACTCCAAGATAATATCACAACCACAAAAAATATGTTACATAATGATAGATTGTGATGACCATACGATAGAATCAGAACATATAAATATTATTGTGACTCATTTGTAGTGTTGTGGCCAAGAAAGGCTACCACAACTTCTCAAAATGCATGTGCTGATATAAATAAATCATACTATTAAAAATATCATGACTTTTCCTTGTTGTATTATTATGTAATTCAGCTTTCCATCAAGTCTCAAAATTATACTCAAAATAGCTCAGATTTCATAGCTATTCATCCAATTCCATAATAATCACAATTCTATGAAATCCGTTCATTTAAGGCCAAATTAATATATGTTTTCCTCAAATCTTACTAGTGAGAACTAATTTAGTATAAGTAACTCAGAATTGTCACCACCTTGTGGGTCACAACTACTCATTCATACCCTATAGATTACCTATCAATATCCTCTATAGTGATGATATGACTCATATCAAAGGTAAAATATTTAGAACCTTCTATAAAATGTCAATATCAATCAATGATCAATTCTTCTAAGATATGTAAAATAGAATAGTATGTAAAATCAATCATGTGTTCGACTTCATGATTGTCATACTGAATGATTAATATATCTCAATATTGAGCTTTAACATATAAGTTTATCTCACTCATCATGGTCAGAAGAACTACCTTTTCCTTCATACCATATATAGAATTGAGTATTATGGTTTATATGTTAGTGCCCACTACAACAACATGATTAAACCTGTTGGTAACCATGACCCTAATTCAAATTCTATTTTATCATAATTTCTAAGAGTTTTCATTCCATAAAAAAATCAAACACATCCATTAATAACAAAAATTTCTACATCACATAAATTATAATTAGACAAAATTTAGAGCTCCATTCAATCTAACATTGGAGAGAGATTCATACAAGGTTCAAGAGAAAAAGTTTCATAAATCTCGGGTTCCTAATGATATTCCTCATTATAATCTAGGACATAAACTCTAAATCTGATACTATTTTGAATCATTTCTCAAATCTATCCTATAGAGGAGTTTTAGAGTCTTGTATTTATGGATGCCCCCAAATCTAAGAATTAGTTTTTATCTTGTATTTATTTCTTGCTCATGGATGCCCCAGGACTATGAAAATCTTCCTTAAGATTGTTGTTGCACTTTCCTTTGGTCTAGAAGAGTGGAGAAGAAGAATCTAATTTAGGATTTTTCATATTTTTTTCCTCTTATTACTTTTATAGTTTAAAATGTAGCACTTGTCCAATTAGAAAGTCATAGCTTTGAAAAATGCCATGACTTAGGTCTTCATTTCTTTGATGTTTTGGGTCAGTGGGGTGGTCATGACTTTGGATGCCTCATAATCTTTTTCTGATGAAAATTTATGGTGCTGGGAAGTATCTACAACTTATACATTTTGTGTTTATAACACAAAAGCATAGCTTTGTGAATGAATCATGGCTTTAATTTTTTTTTTTTTGCTTCAAATAACCATGGCACTCAAAATGAATGCGAATTTAGCTTTGGTTTTTGTTATGAATCAAATGGTCATAGTACTGAGAGGTAACTATTTCTTTGACATTGGTCTTGCTTATGAATTAAATAGCCACATTGATAGGAATGTTCATAATTTTGGCTTTGGTCTTTATTGTGAATTACATAACGGCAACACTAAGAAGTGGTTGTGGCTTTGGTAATTAACCTATAACTCCGAATCAAAACTTTGTCTTCTCTTGAAGGTGAAGAGTTGTAGCTTTGAAAGTGATCGTGCTCGAGTAATACCCTTTATAATATTATGTGTTCAAATTCATGACTTTTGATAATCATCATAGTTTTGGCCTAAGTAGTTTGACTTTGTATTTTTTTATATTCCCAAGGTTATGACTTTCTAATTTTCCAAATCGCAAAAGTTATAGTTTTGAGAAAAGGTCGCGACTGTGACTTGAGAATGCAAAGTCTTGGTAAAAAGAAAACCATGATAATGAGAAATGATCATGACTTTTAGTATCAATGGAGTACTTGTGTTGTATATGTAATTTATTTTTTGATAATCTATCTGTATAACTAAATGTTTTTTTTGTTTTAATATTTTTATGTAAGTGCAGGAAAGGAAATATTAAAAGGTCGAGGATGCAGCAGTAGCATAATAACGGAGGTCCCGCCATCCGGTCAATGAGCCAAAATTTTTGGAGCATAGCCTGACCCGTTCCATGATCCGACCTGTTCTGGTTAAATGAACCGAGAGATTTTTTTTATATAAAATATTCTGTAATTTTATTTTCGGGTGGCTGTTTTTGGACCCATGGAATTGTTCATCATCTCTCTCTCTTCTCTCTGCGTGATTTATTATAACTGCTATGTGTGCTGCATACTATAAGACATTTCTGTTGATTTTATCTGTAACGCATAAGTATTTTCTGGTGGATGTAGCTAGTCGTACTGAACGACTAGCGAACCATGTTATTTTTGGTGTTTATTTCTCGTTTTATGATTCTTTCATGGATGGTTGCTGGATTGGGATATATATATTGCTTGTTTTCTGTGTTTCTGTTCTTTTTGTATCTTAATCTCACTACCGTGGAAGTGCAATTGCCCAACAATTGGTATCAGAGAAAGGTTTGAAGAATTTTTCGAGAAATTATGCTTTTAGGGTTTGAGATTTTTCTGTACAAGTGATATTCTGTTGAAATGGTTGGAACCCTATACACCATGATTGAGAAATTCAATGGCAGAAACGGGTTTAGTATGTGATAGATTAAAATGCGAGTGCATTTGAAAAACTTCGATATTTGGAGTCCTCTGGTTCAAGGCTTCGGTCCACACACTGCTGCTGCTCTAGGAATATCTGAGGCTGAGGCTTGGAGACATGAAGAGAAAGTATACTCTACCATTCTGTTGAGCTTGTCGAATGAAGTCATAGTTGAGGTAGCAGATGAGGAATCTACTACATGACTGTGGTCAAAGCTTGAGTCACTGTACATGACTAAATCATTGAGGAACAAGCTTTTGTTGAAGAGAAGGCTGTTCACACTGAGGATGCAAGAGGGAACCTCTTTAAATAAGCATCTGGATGACTTAAACAGCATCCTCATGGACCTTAAACATGTGGATGCTAAGGTGGATGATGAGGATGCTGTATTTCTACTCTTAGTTTCTCTTCCTCCTTCCTATGAAAATTTTGTTGAATCTCTCATTGTGGGAAAGGAGGAGATTACACTAGAGGATGTTCATGCTGCCCTACACTCTAGAGAGATGAGGCAGAAGGCAGTGGTTGAAAGACTTGAATAACATCCTGCTGGATTGGTGGTGACAAATAGGAGACCACAACCTGTTTCATTCAAGAAGAAGAGAAATAAGCTTCAGAAGAGATCAAAAGAGGGTGATAGTTGTAACTACTGTAAACATAAAGGGCATTGGAAAACTGAGTGCCCGAAGAAGAGAGCAAGGCTGGAACAGCAAGGTCAACCTAACCCCCACCTGCTGCTACTGTGACTTTTGATGATCTGGATGATGGAGAAGACCTTGTGTTGGTAACCTCCACAACGAGCGCAAGATCAGATTCTTGGATCCTGGATATTGGTGCTTCCTTCCATATAAACACTCACTTGGAGTGGTTCAGCAAATATGACATGAAGGAAGCTGGCCATGCCATGGTGAGGAATAGCCAACCATGTAAGTTGGTTGGAATCGGCACAGTCAGACTGTGAACTTGGGATGGCCGAATAGTCTCACTTTCAAATGTGAGATATGTCCCTGAGATGACAATGAATCTCATTTCTCTTGGTATTCTAGACGATCATGGATATTCATTCAGTGGTAAAGAGGGAACACTGAATGTTCACCGAGGAGATAATGTTGTACTGAAGGGGCAGAAGACTGGAACGCTATACACACTGATATGTTCCACAATGATAGGGGTTATTGCTGTCACATACGGAGAGCCAGAATCGGAAGACAATGTTGAACTTACCAAACTGTGGCATATGCGGCTCGCACATATGAGAGAGAAAGGTATGAAAATTCTCTCTGATCTTAATCTTCTTGTTGGTCATAGAGTCAGTAAATTAAATTTCTGTGATCATTGTATTTTTGGTAAGAAACATAGAACTAAGTTCGGCAAAGCCATACACTGTACAAATAATATTTTGGACTACATCCATGCTAATTGTTGGTGCCCTTCTAGAGTCACATCTCTTGGGGTACTCAATTTTATTTATGTTTAGTTGATGATTACTCCAGGATGACCTGGGTTTTCATGATGAAACATAAATTCGAGACTTTTATAAAGTTTAAGCGGTGGGTTAGCTTAGTAGAAAATCAAACACAAAAGAAGGTAAAACTGTTACGAATAGATAATGGTCTAGAATTCTGTTCGTCTGAATTTAAAGAATTCTATAAGGACAAAGGTATAGCTAGACACAAAACTGTTAGGGATACTCCTGAGCATAATGGCATTACTGAAAGAATAAACCAAACTCTTCTGAAGAGAACTATATGTATGCTCTCTCAATCATGCTTAGTCAATGAGTTTTGGGCTGAAGTTGTTAATACAACATGCCATCTGATAAACAGATCGTCACATAGTGGAATTAATTTTAAAATTCCATTTGATGTGCGGACTGGTAAACCTGTAGATTATTCTAATCTTAAAGTTTTTAGGTGTGTTGTCTACTATCATATAAATGATGGTAAGCTTGAATCATGAGCAAGAAAAGAAGTATTTGTAGGATATGGTGATGGAGTCAAAGGATTCCGTATCTGGTCACCATCTGAAAAGAGAGTGATTCTCTCTAGGAGTGTCACCTTTGATGAAAGTGTCATCTTAAGACAAGTACCTTGTCCTATTCAGTTACCTGATGTTCCTCAAGCTGAACTTAAGGTGGAGCTAAAATCTTAATCTGTAGCTCCAGGAAGGATGCATGTTGTCTCTAGACAAATAATCGCTAATCATGAAAATGATGTTAAATCTATTACTAAACCTGATCCTGAACCTGCACACGAAGAGTCTATTCCCTATTATATTGCAAGGGATAGACAAAGGAGGGTGAATGCACATCCTCCTCTGAGATTCGGCTTTGATAAATTTATAGGGTTTTCCCTACAAGTTACCGAAGAGATTGATATTCCTGAACCATCCTTCTTTAGGAATACTGGTAGATGTCCTGAATTTGAGTCATGGTTAGTTTCCATGAATGAAGAGATTGAATCTCTTCATTAGAATGGTACTTGGCTTATTGTACCTAAACCAAAATGGAGAAAGATAGTTTCTTGCAAATGGATTTTCAAGAAGAAAAATGATGCCTCTATAACTGGTCGTGTAAAATATAAGGCACGTTTAGTTGCAATAGGGTTCAGTCAGAAAGAGGGGGTTGATTATAATGAGATATTTTCTTTTGTAGTTAGACATACCTCAATCAGAGTGCTTCTAGTATTAGTGGCATATCAGAACCTTGAACTTGAGCAACTAGATGTTAAAACTGTATTTCTTCATGGAGAACTGGATGAAGAAATTTACATGAGCTAGCCTGAGGGTTTTGAGGTATCAGATAAGGAAACCCATGTGTGCAAGCTTCTGAATTCCCTTTATGGACTTAAGCAGTTCCCCCGTCAATGGTACAAAAGATTTGACTGTTTCATGACTAGTCATGAATACAATAGGTGTGACCATGACTGCTGTGTTTATTTCAAAGGGCACAAGGATGAGTCATATATCTACTTGCTATTATATGTAGATGATATGCTTATTGCTGCCAGAAATAAATCTGATATTCATGAACTGAAAGATCTTCTCAGTTCTGAATTTGATATGAAAGATCTTGGAGGAACAAAGCAAATTTTAGGTATGGAAATATTCAGAGATAGAATTAAAAGAAAATTATTTCTTTCACAGAAACAATATATTCAGAAACTTCTATCTAGATTTGAAATGGCTTCTTGTAAGCCTCTATCCACACCATTTGCTTCTAACCTCCATCTGACATTAGAATGTTATCCTCAATCAAAATCTAACAAGGAACAAATGTCTAAGGTTCCTATTCTAGTGCTGTCGGGAGCCTCATGTATCTTATGGTGTGCACCCGACCTGATATTACACATGCAGTAAATGCAGTGAGTAGGTTTTTGATAAACCTTGGTCAAGAGCACTGGAAAGCTGTTAAGAGGATACTTAGGTACCCCAAGTGGACTTCTTATGTTAGTTTGATATTTGGTAATGAATCTGAACTCTTGCTGGCAGGATATTCTGATTCTGACTATGTAGGAGATATTGACAGTAGACGGTCTATGACTGGTTATGTCTTCACTATATGTGGTTCTATAGTTAGCTGGAAAGCCACACTGCAATCTTCTGTTACTTTATCTTCTACTGAAACATAGTATATGGCTCTAACTTAGGCTGTGAAGGAATGGATATGGCTGAAAGGTTTTCTCAAGGACCTTGGTCTTTATGAAGAGGTTGCAACAGTTTTCTGTGACAACCTCAGTGCTATCTATTTAGCAAAAGACCAAGTGCACCATGAGATGACAAAGCACATTGATGTGTGATATCATTTCATTCGATCTGAGAAGATGGTACAAGTAAAGAAGATTGTAACTTTTGATAATCCAGCTAACATATTTACCAAACATGTTACTCTAAATAAGTTAAGACACTGTCTTGACTTACTGAACACATCAAATCAGATGTAGTCTTTTTGGACTAACTATTTATAGAGAGTATCTCTTTATCTGTATACAAAACAAATTAAGGTGGATATTGCTGTATATGTAATTTGTTTTTTGATAATCTATTTGTATAACCAAATGTTTTTTTCTGTTTTAATATTTTCATGTAAGTGCAGGAAAGGAAATATTAAAAGGCCAGAAATGCAGTAGTATCACAATAACGGAGGTCCCGCTATCCGGTCAACAAGCCAAAATATTTGGAGTAGAGCCTAACCCGTTCCATGATCCGACCCAGTCCGGTTAAATGAACCGAGAGATTTTTTTATATAAAATATACTGTAATTTTATTTTCGGGTGGTTGTTTTTAGACCCGTGGAACTATTCATCGTCTCTCTCTCTTCTCTCTGCGTGATTTATCATGACTGCTCTGTGTGCTGTAAACTGTAAGACATTTCTATTGATTTAATCTATAACGCATAAGCATTTTTTGGTGAATGTAGCTAGTTGTACTGAGCGACTAGCGAACCACGTTATTTTTGGTGTTTGTTTCTCATTTTTTTGATTCTGTCGTGGATGGTTGCTAGATTGGGATATATATATTGCTTGTTTTATGTGTTTCTATTGTTTCTATATCTTAATCTCACTACCGTGGAAGCACAATTGCCCAACAACTTGGTTACTATGATATGAATTAATATCATCGTAATTAAATTATTATGACATAAATATGGATGTGAGTCTAGAATAATATCATAATAAGAAAAACAGTATGACATAGTTGAACAATTATACTGACAAGGTGGTAGCATTATGGTTTATAAAGATTGTCATGACTAAATATGTAGAGTTTTGGACAAGAATGAATGTCAAACCAACATCGATAAACTCATACATTACCAAGTTACCAATTCTCTCCAAAAATATAATGATTTCATGATTATTCATCAAAATCTACAAAAACTTTAAAATTATGAAATTGATTCAATTATAACTCATTTTTATACTTATATATTATTTAATATCACTCCAAATATACTAGAATATTTGATATTATATATACTGAACAAAAACCTATCATGATTCTTCTTTTTAATTATTAGCTAGAAAAGTGAGATAAACTCTATAAATCCCCACACATGCACAAAAAATTTCTTTGCTAAGATATATATCATTCATCTTTGCACATTTCTATCAAAAAAATATGTTCGGGCACCTTACAACACAGTTGACTTTCTCTATTCTTGTTCTTTGCTTCGCAATGGGAGTTTCTTCATCCATTGAATATTAGAATTTTAGCAATGGCCATTATGGCATTTTTGTTGGTAGTGGGAGAAGGAGTAGAATACTTTTTTGAAAAAAAATGGTATTTATGGGGTTAGGGTTTAGTCATAGTTGATAAAAAATTAGTGGAAACTTTGTGCTTGGCCATGATGCTTCTTTAAAAGTATAGTCATGGTTAGGTTTTAGTACGATGAGCCCATGACTTCTTTTGTTTGGGTATAAAATCGTGACTAGGTTCCAATATTTTGACTTCTTATAGTGTATGTATAAGTATTTAAGTGGAATGTATACATAAAAATACAATGAAAGAAAATTACAACACATAATACAAAAATGAATCTTGGGTTATCTCCCAAGCAGTTCTATGTTAAATCTCTTTAGCTATACCAATTTTTTGATCTTCATTTTAAACATTAAATCATCAATCCAAGCAATATTTTTCATATAATTTTCTTTTCAAAGTGTCTTTTAAGCTTCTCTTTCAACATTAAGCTATCTAATAGGTTCCTTTCTTCAATATATTCATTGGTAGATATCATGACTTTATTAACTATCATATCATAATTCAATGCGATCCCCTTCACTAATGGCATGACTTTTTGTGAAGTTGCAACATTGAAATTTGTTCGCTTGAATAGTTGTACATTTTAAATAGTTATGACTTCCTTATGTATAACAAATTCAGCATCCTTTTCTTTTTAATATTTATTGATAATGGTTTGTGCTTCATCTTTTACTCTCAATATATCATACATTAGTAGTAAACTTTTCTTCTCTTGTAATTTTTATCTGGTCTAAAGAGCTCCCTCAATTATTTCTTTATGTTCTTCACGTAGGAATTTGGTTGTCTCAACTTCTTTCATAACTTCAAGGAAGTTTGTTTTTGGTTCTTCTTCTATCATGACTTTGAGAAATGTTACGACTTAAAAATAAGTTTCTTTATCAATGCTTACTGTAACTTTTTCTTCTTTTAGGAATTCTTTTGGTCCATCATCTTTTATATTTTCTTAGGGCCAACAATATTTCAGGAAGTCTTTCCAACTAAAATTTATAGCCTGTCTTTTTGTTGTGAATATGAGGCTATCTATTTTCTAATAGTTTTCCTCATCATATTCTAGAATTTATAAGTTTTTATATAGCTTGAATTTTTTTGCTCTTTACCTACATGAAGTGTAAATTCTCCATTCTTAACCTCCATAGACATTATCCAACACAACAAAGCTAATAAAGAAAATAAACTTTTTAATCTTGACTAGTACATCTTTGATAATCTTCCTTGTAAAACTTTATTGATCGGTCTTTTATCTATAGTGAGAGAAAAGTTGGAGTTATTTCACTAAGATTCAACTTCTACACTATAGATAATAGCATCTAGTTTATACATCCTCCCAAGTCGTATAATGACTCCTAAAAGATATGCTCCCTAAACATTATGTGGGGTATCTGAGAAAAGGCTTTGGCGAGGGTATGTTGACATCTAGCTTTCTAAAGATTCTAAGTAATCAATTAAATTACTTATCTAGCTTTCCTTTTCTGTTTTACTATGGAAAAGAAAAATTGGGATGAAGAGTTTGTTTACTATATGCATAATCATTATTTGGCACATCATAATTCTGTTTGTTGTTTTGGTTCATCTATATCTCCTCCTCTAATTTCACTTTTTGTGTGTGACAGCTAGTAACATATGTTAGGTTGTAGGATATTGTAGTGCCAAGGCTTAAAAAAATGTTATGGCATTGGATGTTATATTATTGGATGCCAGGACTTTAGAAAAAGTCATGACATTGTTTATCACAACTTTATCTTCTACATGAGCAGCCCTTTGGATTTTTTTTATCTTTTTTTCTTCTAATTCTTTACCACTTCAGAGTGTTATGATGATCATCCATCTTTTAAAATTTTCCTCTAGTATCACTTGGTAATTCATTGATGCTCTTCTATTTCATTATTAATGCTAATTTTTCAATTTGATTCTTAATAGCCTTCATTATTGTATCTATGTGATTTAACCATATTTCTATTCATTTCTTTCAGTTTTCTTATACAACATTCCTTTTATTGGTTTCCATGAGTAGCACAAAAATATTCTTTTCAAATAATATCTTTTCTACTCTCTTCTAGTTTTTATAGTAGAAATTCAAAGCTTCTTGTATTTGGTATCCCATTGAGTTGCTTCCAAAATTATTTTGATATTATCTTATATTCTTCTACACATTCCCTTGGCTTCTATATGATTAATATCCATGATTTTTCAAGTTCAAATAATAATTTGTAGGAGAATTATTATTGGGTTTAAATACATGCTCTTTATTCTATAAATGTTGACGTCCTATACTTGAAAATTTGGATCAAATTTTGCTAATTCTTGTTGTTACAAAAAAATCTTTTCTCTCACACTATGCCTTTTGTTATATTGGGCTACAAATTTATTGAAAAAAATATCAAGTTTCACCCCCATCACAATTAGTCTATCCAACTCCAGTATTTTAGCTTTCTTCCTTTCACTTACTATGTTATTTTGAGTTTGAGAGTTATTCTTGCCTAGCTCTTCAAATAAGAATTGGACCCCCTTAGGTGACTTGTTCATGATATAGTCACATAAGGTTGTATCAATTGTGTACCTCATCATTTAGTTCAAACTATTGTAAAATATCTAAGCTTAGAACTATACTTAAAATCAATGTTGTAAGCACCTCCTCAATAGTTCTTTGAATAGCTTGTTCAAGTTTATTTTTTTTTTGTCTAAACTAGTTTATCTCTCCTTTTATCTAAGATGTGATTTAAGGTGAGAAAAATGTGGTTAGAAAACCTTGTACAAGTTTGTTCCAACTCTCAATAGAAACTTTTGATGAGTAATGGAACTAGCTCCTGACTATGTCTCTCCAAGAAAATGGGAAAAATTATAATTATATTTCATTAATGCTAACTCTATTGTCTTCATAGTATCGCACAACTCTAACAATGATGTCATATGATTATTTAGAATATCTGAAAATTATTCACCATACATATGTTATTGTACTATAGTTATAAGGCTATGCTTTAACTCAAAATGATTCACATGTATCGGATCATCTGAAACCTAGATTAGCTATCCATTAATGTTGGTATCTAATAATCTCCAAAGGTCCGAAGAGGAATCATCTATTGAATAGCTTATTCTATACCCACTTGGTTATTTCTATTACTTTTATTATCTTCCTTGTTTTCTTTCTCAACTCTCTGTCTCAAAAAAATTTTCTTGTTCTCTCAATTTATAGGTCCAAAGTTATTATCTCACTCTCATATCTTTGGTTCATAAAGTATGGTAGCTACAAAAAGATAAAAAAACAAAACAAAAATCATAAAACAAACATTAAGCAAAAATAGTTATCCAACCAACTAGAATTAGAATTATCTCTTTTTAAATATAGTTATGTCAAATCAAGTTAACAAATCAAACTAAAACAATCATCAGTAATGATGCCAAAATTTATTTGTGACTTTGTAATTGATAAAACTTGTTGTTTGTGTCATGGATCCGAAAGCTCATTGGGTGATTTATTTCATTCATTTGAGATCGAAAAGTTTATTAGACATACAAATAGTAAAGTAGACATAAATATAGATATCGATCTCATAGTATGGATTATATAAGTAGTTTAACCAACCAATAGTAAAATAACTACTACTTGAGTCGAGAAGATAAACATGAGTATTAGATTGATACTTAAACTCTATAATTGATTTAATTTTTTATATATGATGAGTTTTATTTACTATTAAGGTGATGTAATATTTGATTGTTAGACAAAAGGTATATTGATGTGGATTTTTCCCTTTTCCCCTTGGCATATAAGGTAATTGTCAACCTTGGATTGTCACTACCAAAAAAGATCTCTTTGTAGTTATGCCTTCAATATTTCGCCACCAAAAGCATACTTACTTTGTTTGTGAGTTATCCATATTTCTACTTCTTTTAGGCAATACATCAATTACTATTGATACTTACTTTGAGTATGTATTTTTATTCTTTAATATTAGGTAGAGGTGTTAAATGGGCTATGTCGTACTGATATGGCCCATTTTTTCAAGGCACGGTCATGCCACCGTGTCATATCACACATAGCATGGTCAAATTCCCATGACGTGCCAAGCATGACATAGTGGCATTGCAATGCCAAACTATTCCGTGCTCTGAATTTGCATGACTACATGTGAAAAAAAATCCGTTGCATAAAAACATGATGGATTACTAGCCAATTATTTTAAAATAATTAGACTGCCCTATGATGGGGTAGTTTAATTTTTTAGACCCTCCCATCACAGACATTGTGTTAGAGTCTAACTATTTTAAAAAAAACAAACTGCTCGAGTGATTGCATACCATTCCTTATAGGGCCCCCATTGGGTGGTCACCCATGCTGGTTTATCGGTGCCACTAGGCTAGGCACATGGGTCATGCCTAGCCTAGCATGAGGCATGACTCATGCTGACCCATCATGACATGAACCATACCATGGGGTAGCCTAGCTTTGGCTGTAGGTCGTGCTCTAGCCGCCCTACCCATTTGACACCTCTAATCTTAAGTATCATAAAATACATGAAATAATATGGTATTAATCATATTTGAGCTTTGGATTAATAAACATCATACTCACATCATTTAATATACATCTCCTAAATGATTTCGCCTATGAAAGTTATATAAGAGAAAATAATCACAGGGTTGTCATTACCTTATGAAGGATATTCCATTGTATGTGTTTCATGGCTTGCCTATCACTATACATCACAACTAACACATGACTCCTATATTATGATAAAACTCTTAGATTAGATATTCTATATAATATCACATTATTTGAAGGCTGGTTCTTCTAAAATATGTATAATGAATGGGTATAGATCTATTTATTCTTTCGGCTTTATGAGAGTCATACTCACATTAATTAAACTTACTTAAATTTAAAATTTTCATATATAGGTTTATATCATGATGTAAGAATAGAAGGACTATCACTTCCTTCATATCTAACTTTATGAGTGTATCTTGTGACTTGTCACTATTCACTATGCCTTACACGCATAAATCTATATTAATGTGGAACCCTAATTTCTATTCTAATTAATATTCATACCATTAACATTCAAAGCATAATATTTCTACAATAAAATATCATATAACCATAATCAATTTATCCATATGCAAGGGCTTATCAATGCAACTAGTAGCTTTTCCCAATTCAATTAGATTCTAAAGGTGAATTTTAAAGTTAGGAAACTTTATACATATAAAAATTTTTGTCATTTCGTAAGCTCTATGATAATATCCAAGAGGTAGGGGCATAACATAAAATGGTCTCCCAAAATGAGATATGGCTTGAAATTTAGGATATTTTGAATGCCACTTGTGTTTTTAAATTTGAAAAAGATCCATCCACTAAGGTGTTGGGTGGCCTGTTATGGGACTTACCATTGTTCATCCATAATTTTTTTGATTTGTGATTGGTCAGGATGTTTGGAAACAAGGTACCCTCCCAAGTATATATATTTTTTTAGAATGCTTGGTCGGGATGTTTGAGTTTCATAATTGTTATAAAATAAAAATAATAATTTGTATAAATACATAAAGATATATAGAAACACACATATAGCTATATATATATATATATATAAGTATATGTGTACTAAAATTAATTAACCTGATTTTACCCTCTAAAATTTAGAAAAATAAACTTAATTTAATTGATTTAGAAACCAATAACCAAGAAACCACATTTCAAAATTCAAAAATCATAATTTTTAGAAACACAAAATTATAACTATACAAGGAGAGAGAGGGATTTGAACCCAGGCCCTCCACACTACAAAAATACACGCCTTACCATTAGTTATACATTCCAAACTGAGTGCCTCAAAAATTAATTATATATACACACATAGATATATAGAAACACATAAACGGCCATCTCATTTTTTTAATCACCGACATGCCAGACATAATATTTTCATATTGACCTATTATAGGGCATCAAAACATTAATAATATTTGTTTTGTTGTCCTTTTTTTCTAAATTTTAAAAGGAGGGCTTTTTCATTATTATTTTTAAATTGAGGTCGATTTACATAATTTTCCCTATTATTTTTAACAGAAATTATGCATTGATGTCATAAAACACAAATTAAAATAGAAAGGCCAAAGGATTAAAATAGGTTGGATAAAATTAAGAATGGTACCCAAGGCCAGTCAGCCTGCACAGCAACCAGCCGGCCTGCACAGCAACCAACCGGCAGGCCAACCACAAGCAAAATGCAACAGTCCAGCTCAAAGGGAAGTTATGGGTGATGCAGGACTAAAAAAAGATATATATAATTTCCTACAACAATTTCAAAGCATCCAACTCATTCAAATCCTATACCAAAAGAGTCCAGACACACACATGGATTCACACGCTATTTGGGCACAAATACATCCAATGCATTCTATTCCATACAATTACAACAAAGTCTAACAGGGAAAAATAGGCAGGCATTGCCAACACCAGAGAAATTTACAATGCGTTACAACACCAGTTTGCTGTGGGGCACAGGATGACACCAACGTGAAGAAACTCAGGGCTGGGAAGCATCACGGGCTAAATAAAAGAACATCACATGGTTCCAGCGTGCCGTGCTTGGAATGAATTTTCAGAACATAGCTTATCCCACAGCTGCTCACAGGGAACAGGAAATAATCCTGCAGGGACAGAACATAGATTATTAGTTCATGTCAGTTAAACAGAAAACAATACATACGATAAGGGGGGAGGGGACTTTCCATTTTGCCCATACCAGAATAGTGTGAGTGCAATAAGAATAACAACATAGAAAAGCTTGAAAAGGCGCACTTTCTTTTCCTGTGGGAGCATGTTGAATATCTCCGTAACATCTACTAGGTGCTGCTGTTGTGTATATCTGGAAGCAACAAAAAGGAGCTGAGGACAGGCTTACCATAATAGCTAATAACACATGCATGACCAAACAATTTGGATAAAAATGTTGTTCTCTATGTTTTTCTCTGTCTTCTCAAATATTTATGCAAATATGCTGGTTGATTCATACATCTTTTGCCAATTCAACTTGAATGGGAAAGAAAAAAATAGGTTAATATCTTCCAGGTAAAAAAATATTTAAGACTCGATTTCTAATAATGAATTTAGCAGTAAGGAACTAGTTATCTGAAATTTTCCAGGTAAAAAAAATGAAATAATTCAATATTTCATATTATTTAAAAATAATAATAAGAAAAATGAAATTTTGTTAGTTCACGAAATATAAGATTTAAAAATAATATTTCATATTATTTGACTATCATAACAATGATGCTGATCCAGGCACTAAAATCTTATTTTTCAAAAAAATTCTATATTAAAAACAACCCACAAGCAATAATAATCTCGAATTTGTACTTTATTTTTTCTTATTACATTTTGATTGTTTTTTTCTTTATCCTATCTTTTTCCTTTTTGATTCATCGTTATGTTATGGATATAAACACCCAACATGTAGATTACCACAATATGATTAGCGCATTATATAATAGCTTCTCTTATATATCATTGCTACATTGCATTTTCTATTTTTTGGAGTATTGTTATTTTGACTTAATTTTCCATATAATATCAGAGTCAAACCTTAAGTAGACAAAATAAATCAAGGTTTGACTCTAATAAAAAAAATTAAAAAAATTAAGCAAAAAAAAAATATTTAAAAAATAAAAAAATAAAAGAATAAAAAAATAAAAAAATTCAAAAATCAAAAAATCAAAAAAAGAAATCAAAAAAAATAATAAGAAAAAAATAAAAAATAATAAAAAAAAATCAAAAAGAATCAAAAAATTAAAAAATCAAAAAAAAAAAAATAAGAAAAAAAAATAAAAAAATAATAAGAAAAAAATAAAAAAATAATAAGAAAAAAATAAAAAATAATAAGAAAAAAATAAAAAATAAAAAGAAAAAAAAGTAGAAATACATCTTTTAATTTCCTAGAGAGCAAAGGAGAAACAAGCACTACAAC
The DNA here is from genome assembly GCA_029783825.1 of Sapria himalayana. Taxonomy (NCBI): domain Eukaryota; kingdom Viridiplantae; phylum Streptophyta; class Magnoliopsida; order Malpighiales; family Rafflesiaceae; genus Sapria; species Sapria himalayana. The sequence continues at coordinate 887,213 of JAREIK010003224.1, forward strand.
AACAAAGTATGCAAGTGAATCCATGGGTAGCCGTGCAGGTGTGTTCACTGTAGATACACAAATAGTGGACACACATACATGCACCTGACAGACATCCATTGTGCGACACACATCAATGAACATGGTGAACTGTGTGAGCAATGAGGGTGTGACGTGTGTAGAGGTGTCAACCGGGCCTCATGCCATGCCTGACCTGGCACGGAGGCCCGTGGCAAGGACCGTAGGCACGGTCGGGGTCACCTTTCACACCCAGCCCGGCGTCCCGCACCTGTAGTCCCGCACCCTCACGAGTCACATGTCACGATGGGTTCACTGTGACTCAGGACACTCGGGCCAACGGCAAGCCCTAAACGTCTCGTTCCACTTCCCTCAAAAAAGACTGCGGACCGGTTCCAATCAGACCCAACCAGCGGTCCCCCGACCCGACTCCCCCCCCCCCCCCCTCCCCCCAACGGCCAAAAAAAAAATTATTAAATTGTAGCCGTTGGATCTCGCCTTCAACGGCTAGGGGGCAGAATCCAATGGTCTTATGATTCTGCCCGCTAAAAAATTAAAAAAAAAATAAAAAAAAATGACTTTTTTTAAAAAAAATTATTTTCATTAATCTATAAATTTCACCCCCCCTCTCTATAACATTTATGTTTTTCATAAACATTTTTTTTCTCAAATCTCACATTTTCTCTCTCAAAAATCTTGCTCCTCTCTCTCGGGACTCGGGATTTCGGCATTCAGCTTGAATTTTCGGGAATCTCAACTTGAGTTTTGAACTTTGAGCTTGACTGTGATGCACCGTACACGTGACCGACCTCACTGCTTTTACCGGGTAATTTATTATAAGTTTTTTTAATTTTCTCTCTCTCTCTAGTTTTTCTCTCTAGACCAAAAATAGAAAATATTAAAATCAGTCTTTCTCTTCTAGTCTCTAAATAACTATTCTGAATAACAAAAATCCTAAAAAATGATAAATAATAATGAAACATATTTAAATTTTGAAAATTAAAATATTACACATAGGTCTGAGGCTGCTGAAACTTTAGTTTCTCCAGTCGTCTCAACCCAAACTTCTAAAAAATAAAAAACTATAAAAACTTCTATAGTTTGGACTCATTTCAATATAATAAAACAAAAAAATATTAAGGGTGATGAAGAAGAAATGATACAGTACAAATATTGTATGAGACTTTTAACATGTAAGAGTTCGTTTGGGACTGGGTACCCTAAGAGGCATGCCGAATTATGTACCAAAAAACATGGTCAATTAGATCCTAGGCAAACCTAACTTGGCACTGTATTTTTTGAGACTGGATCGAGTTCAGACTCAAAGTTTACTCCCTTCATATACTCCAGCGAGTTGGGTAGGGACGAGATGGCCAAATTTACCACATTGATAGGTCTTTCGATCAGATTTTCGGAAGATTCAAGGGTAGTGCACATAATACAGATATATTTTCAGCCTGCTTATCGTAAGATTCCTACGTCCACATCTAGAAATGACATACTAAAATTGTATATGTTAGAAAACAAAAAATAATTAATAAATTTATGACATATAATAGAGTGGTGTCCGTGACGTCTGTATCTAAACAAGTCACGATGAATCATCTTATGCATGTCTCACCAGCCACTATGTAGATTCTAACTGGACTATGAATAAAAAAATTTTAGAATTCTCTGAGATTCTTCATCCTCATTATGGTCCGGCCATTTTTGAGTATATGATGAAAATCTTTAGGGAATATAAACTTCAAAATAAAATTTAATATCACATTTGATAACGGATCTAATAATCGAGAAGCGATTAACATGTTTGTTAGGAATATTAAAGACGCACCATTAGGAGAGATTTTTCATGTCAGATGCATGTGTCACGTGATTAACCTGATTATTCAAGTGGGTATGAAAATGTGTTCCCCCACGTTAGATAATATACGTAATACACTAAAATATATTCACACTCCTCACAAACAACAAGAGTTTGGTAGTCTCTGTTTGTCTGTGAATCTTAAGAAGAAATTCTAATCGAATGTGAGACATCGTTGGAATTACACGTACCTAATGTTGAAATCATGTGTTCAGGAATTTCATTTATGAAATTCCTGAAGATTTTTTATGATACGACAAAAATGTGTTCGTCGGTTTATACGCCCACGACTTGCATTGCACTCCGGTGCATATGAAATATTAGTAGCATGTTTAGGAAGTATCGAGCTGACCCGACACTTAGCCATATGGTTGCAGTGATAGAAACCAAGTACTTGAAATACTGGTCCACCGTTCCATCTCTTTATTGCCTTGCTACATGTATAGACCCTAGGATTAAGGTGGAAAAGATAGAAAACACTCTGACTTACATTTCCTCGTGCATGAACCTGGAAGAGCCATCTAAAGGGTTCATTCACAAGAAATTAACTGACCTGTTCACATACTAAGATATTAGGTATGGTGGTGATAGTGAAACTGTGATTACGGACATGGATACCTTATTCGGAGATGACGATTTTTTCATTCAGCTAGTGAAAGAAAGACATAGGGATGGACCATCACATAGGAGCGAGTTTTCTCGGTACTTAGATACCGATTACTACTCAATCCTATCACATTCTGATACTAAAAATTTTGATATATTACGGTGGTGAAAATCATATGAGTCCACATTTCTCGTGCTATCTAGGATGGCACGGAATTTACTAACTTCTCCAGTGTCGAGCGTAGCATCGAAATCTGCTTTTTCTGTTGCAGTGAAAGTGATTTCGGATAAGTATTCGAGATTACGTCTAGATATTGTTGAGGCCTTGACTTGTTTGAAAGATTGGAAAGATTCGAGGTTTAGTATCCATGATCGTGCTTGAACTAGGACTGGGACAGGGACTGCAGCCACATCCACTGTGAAAGCGGATGAGTTAATTGATGATGATGCTCATGATATGCTGATTGACAATTGATTATGATCTATTGCTTTTTGATTTCGATGTTTTGTTTTTTATTGATTCTACGCTTTATTTATACGTTATGTTGAAATTTTAATTTGTTTGGTTCGGACCTTCGGTATCTAATGGCTAATTGGTTATTTTTCATTTGGTTCGATTATATTTTTTTACTTTTTAATTTTTTTTAACAAAATTTATTGATTTATTGATTTTTTTGTTTTATTTTTTCATTTAAAAATTTATAACTCTATTATTTAATTCTAATAAATTATAAACTAATTATATTTTACATTATAAAAAAAATTTAAACTTTGTAAATTTATTATATTATACATTTTCTATATTTTTATATATAATTTAATATTTTATATAATTAAACTAAAATTTAAAACTATAAAATTTTTAAAAAAAAAATTTTACCTAGCCCGTATGGCAAGGTTAGGCCCGACCGGGCCTGGCTTTTTATAAATCGTGTCTGGCCCAGCAGGAAAGCACGGCCGTGCTCTAAAAAAATGGGCGGGCCCAGCCCGGCACGGTCCATTTGACACCTCTACATGTGTGTGCGTGAGACAGGAGGTGTGTGTAGTATGAGTAAACCATAACCATGCATAGTGGGTGTAGTGACCCTGCAGTGTTGGTGCACAATAGGAGTAATGTTGGTGCAGTTTGTGCAGTGTATGTGCAATGATTAGGTTTGCTCCTTGGCATGTTGCATATTTATATGAAGATAAATTTCTGGTGATACTCTATAAAAATTTAGGCACTGTGATATTTCACAATGGGTTACAAGAGTTTGGATGTAATTTTGTAATCAAAAAAAGATGGACCACCTAACAAATAAATCAACTAGTGATTATACGAATAAGAAGTGAATACAAATTACATCACATCTTTTCATTGCCAGATAGCATTCTATTGAGTCATAGTTAATATCGATTTTCTTATCGTACATTTCATGCAAGATACAATAAAAATTAACAATATCATTATATTCATCTCAGACGATACAAATATGCAAAATAATTTCATAATTTATTGGTTCGATACAAGAAAATCCTACAATACCTAATCAAGATACTACTCACTATTCTAGTATCTCTCAACTTGCTACATGGTTCTTATAAGTTATGCTGGCAGAATTTGATATGTCTGAGATAGAAAAAAAATAGAGAGATGAAATGACTTATTGGTATGATATTTCAATAACTATTACCAGACAATTTTTCATGATTCCATAAGTAGGTCATGGGCGATCAATAATTTCTCAACAGACTAAAGTTATATTACTAATTAGTCTTTCTTATACAAGACGTGCTTATATTTATTGAAAAGACATCTCAATTAGCTTATACTAATAGTAGATGGAGTACTATACTTGTCATAATAAACAGACATAAGAGCCTCAAATGAGGAATGCAAACTAACCACCGGAGTCATTCAAGAGTTCTCACAGAATTCTTCCTCAATGACTCTTACTAAAGAATAATATACATAATTTCTTACCAGTACGAAAACAACAAACACTTATTAGTATTAAGGTGTTATTTGTGTCATGACACGTTTTCAACTTCAGACTCCCATGTTATTGAATTAAGAGCAAACAGTCACATTATAAAAAATTATTCTTTTTTCATTAGTTTTTTTTTCTTATACAATTTTATAATAGTCAAAGACAGGTCATCCAAAATCATTAGTAATAATAATATTCACCTTAGTTCTTTATTACTACCACTTAATATATTCAATAATGGTTATCCACCTAGACTTCTTTTTATGATTTACTTTTCTAGCCAACTCAACTCTAATTTTATTTTCTTTTACTAATTTTTATTTGTATGATTATAAAATTTCTAAGGAAACTCTACAATAACATGTATTTAGGCATGATGAACTAAATATTTTTATTTCTACAATTGAATATCTTACTAAATATTTGAATGTCATTGATCATGTGCCCTATCTTTTTAAACGACCTCTGATCAGTATGGAAATATCCGAGATCATTTAAAATCCTTTTATAGTAAAGGAATAAAACCAGACTATGACTATGAGCTAATTTCAACCATGATCAAACTATAGACTAGTTGAAGTAAACCAATTTAAACTAGAATCATGAATCAACTAAAATTTGGACAAGTTTGAATTATAATTAAACTATAAACAAACTGAAATTTGAATTAGAGACTACATGTTAAAGTACAATTCAAAAAAATAACATCAAAGAGAGTATCCAAGAAATATCTTTTCTAGAACAATACAAAGCATCAATTAACATAAGTCAACTTAGTCCCAAAAAAGTAACTATGCATGCCAGTATATCATCATAAATAATGACTGAAAATACAAATTGAGTTGAACGATTCTCAGCTCGTTATCTCTCCATAAATGTGCAAACCTAATGAGTTAACCATAATTAAAATTTTGGCAAACTAAGTTATTCGAGACTACTTTAGGCAATATGAGGCCTCTTGTAATATGCAACCTAAATCTAAATACTGTCTCAACTTGAAAACTAAGTGGTTGCCTTATATATATATATATATATATATATATATATATCAATTTAAGGTCAATATGAAAAAAAATATGCTTTACACCTCAGGGTTATAATATCCAATTGCGAAAAGGTACAAAAATATGAGTATCAAAATTAATGTAATCTTCATTATTGAAAAAAATATTCTAATAATCAAACTAGAAATGCTAGCTCTAGTTTTATTAGAATGAAAGATATTTATCTTTTTTATCATTGACTGACAACATATTAGATAAAATAATATCGTAGAATGAGACTTGAATATCCTAATATTATTAAAAAAAATAAGAACAAACACAAAACAATAAGATAATTAGGATTAAAACAAAATCTATGAAATAACATGTTGAGCAAAACTTCTATATTTCTTTTGAAGAATAATTAGAAAATTAAAATTAGAAGAGATATCTATATGATCTTCGAGTGCTACTACCTAGGTGATTAAGACGGTGTAATATGTTTTCTATTACAATAAACTTGAAAACCTAGGTAATCAAGTCTCTCAACTCCCAACTTATTTGGAGTTGAAACTATAATAGACTCAAAGACTATTATCTCATCTACAATAGGAGAGGATTGTTTCTCTAAGAAAACTTAATTCTCATTAGAATCAATTTATTAAATACTTACTAGTACACAAGATAACAATATAAAAAATCAGTATAATGTGATTAAAGAAGTTCAAAAGTAGTCAATGAATAAATCTCACTCTAAGCTAGAGGCCCAAAAGAACTTCAAAAAATAAATAAATAAGAGATTCATGACTTGATAAGATATGACAAAAAAAGAAAAGACAAATATTTGTTTGATCATGTTGTTTGTGGTTAAATTTGTCTCTCGCCAAAATTACATATAACACTTCTATTATAGATAAATATTATAATTATCTCAACTAAATATCTATTTTTTTTTCTAACCTCATTTTATACAAGTATATTAATACAATAAATCAGGCAAATAATTTTATGATCAATATATTAAGTACAAAGGTTATCAGATATATACTATAAAATACCAAAATTTTTAATAATTTTAATATTATTATAATTATTTCTTTTTTATTGTTTCATTTATTAGTGATGAGAGCACCTACCAAATAGGTTGTTAAGCTAGTGGATATAAGTTTATAATATTAAGTTTTGAGAAAAAAAAATAACTTGAAATATTTTCAAAGCTTTTGTAAAGATTTCTAATAGATATTTTACTGTGTGAAAGTATGTCATAATAATAATTATCTTTCCTTATAATTCATGATTTTTGGTAGAAAAATAAGGAACAACAGGAGATAACTGAGAGAGAATAAAAGAAACAACAAAAAAATCATAAAAAAGTAAAAACAAAAAACAAAAAGAAAACTATCTTTCATTTGTAAAAAAAATAAAGAACAAAAAATAACTGAGAGAATAAAAGAAACAACAAGAAAATTATAAAAGTAAAAAATAAGAAGAAGATGAAAACTATCTTCATTAAAAGGGAAAGTAGCCAAATTTACATTGGGATTCAAACCGGATTAACATTCTTTCTAAAACTTTAAAACTAACAAAATTATTGTCATTCTTTATTATTTTTCAACCCAAATTTATTTTTGAACATATAAATAATTTTTAATAAATTTATCTCTTTTTATTTAATCAACTTAGTCAATTTACATCAATGACTAAAATGAAAAAAAAAATCTTTTTGGGTATCATACTCCGTCACACACACATTTCCTTGTAAAAACTATGAACTTCTTGGTATTTGCTCTACTAATAGTGTCACTAAAATACTTGTTATTAAAAAGGTCTTCAAACTTAGCCAACATCAAATAAACTGATATTTTCACACTAAATGTTAGCCTCTCCAAATAAATAAGTAACAACGAGAACCTTAAGATCTATCAGGACCACTAAATTTTCCATCATCTTTTTTACTAATCACACCTAAAACTTCATTGTCAGAGGATTTGGATCACTGAAAGAATGATCATTGTACTTAGAAAACTCAATTAAACACCATGCTCTTCAATACTTTTCCTCCTGCTGCGATGCCAACTGAGGAATAACTGGTGTTATTTCCCCAGGAACTATGAAATTTCTCTATACAACCTAGCAAAACATATTTGTCACTCCCTAAAAAATTTAACATGTAATTGCCCATTCTGTCATTCTTGGACCACAAACTAATATTGAAATACCGTATCAACAACTTAAGAGTTAAGAAAGGTAACAACTTTACTAATAATCATACTAGAGAATGTAAAATTTAACAAATCACACTCCAAGGAGTGTCACAAATAAAACTACAAGTAATTAATACATCAAGTATTTAAACAAACAAGTCAAAATGAAATACCACACCAACACACTTAACAGCTCATGCACACACAATGCAATAATAAAATCTTGCCTCTGATATCACTAAAGTTATCACGACTCCCGGCCACTCCCACTCTAGATCCACAATATGCTAGGTTTGATTAATAAAATTTAAAATAACTTAAAATACTTTAAAAGTTAATGTGATGGATTTTCACATTTTTAATGGTAGACTTTCACAAATTTAATAATTCATCCAAAATATATGTAAAAATAATGAAATGAGTTTATTATAAATATGAGTTCAAAAAAAATAAAATTTTACTTTTTTTCTCATGTTCTTTTCATTCTAAAATATTCTAAATATCGATGGTCAATTTCATGTTCGTTTCAAGTTCAATGAAAACAAGTTATAAAAAATTGATCAATATCTCTTATTCAATCATCTAAAATAAATCAAATTTAATAGAATATCATGAATATACATAAATCATTAAATAAAAATATTAACACAACAATAAAATAATTAATACAAAATAGCCCATTTGGTCAAATACAAAACAAAATTTCAAACAAAACTCAACTAAAGACTCAACCAAAATACTCACACAGTCATGCAAAATTCAGACTCAAATTGGTCATCAATATTTTCTACATCTAGAGAAGATAAGACTAGCAACTAGTATTCAATAGGAAAATAAAAGAATACATGAAAAGATTCATATTTTATATCCTTAACCATATTTTTTAATATATAATTTAAGAGTTTAATAATAAATTTTAAAATATCTACACACATATTTATATATACATGACTATACAAATTCATAAAATTATAACGTGTATAAGCTCTTAAAATAATTATTTTTCAATCTCATCTCATTTTTAAAAATATACATAATTAATACATATTGAGACTCCATTAAGTCACAACGAGACAAAAAAAATGTTAACATGTTAGTTCCAGCCTAGATGTCACTCCTATTGGAGAACACACATACTCACTCTCGTGATCCAAAGACCCACGAGAGATTTGTCAATTTGCAGCCCAATGGTCATTGACTCCACATAGAGGAACTCTACTACATGTGCACATGAAAATTTAGGATTATTCATCCAAAAGTATATTTAATATCTACCTCCACTCTATAATATTCTTGCAATTTGAATCATTATGATCATGACCAATAGTCACCTCAATAGCATATATTATAAATATATATTTTTTTCAAAATTATTCAAATTTAATTTGAAATATCATATGACTTCAAAATATTTCTTATAAAATTTGACATATATTTTAGTCTATTCACATTTTAATATCAATCATATAATCCATTAACCATAACGTTAGTATTATTTATACATGGTCACACATAATTTTTCTATTTTTAGAAAAATAAAATTTTAAAAAATATATAAATAAATGAGTTTCTGAATTTATTAAAAAATTATTTTATAATGCCAAATTCATAAGTTTTCATTAATTCATCATTTATCTCAATTATATAATGTAAAATTAATGAAACTTATTTCAAATAAATGAAAAAGAAATTATGACCATACACATAATATTAAACATCAAAAAATATATATTTTTAACTACAATAAAACATATAAAAATTTTACATGAATTTCTAGAAGTTTCCTATCTTAATGAAACTTTTCAAAATCTTAATCCTTAAACCCTAGCCCCAATATTCTAAACTAAGCTTTATAACCTTAATTTAACTCAAACAAAAAATGAATAAAAAAATAAGGATAAATATTTGCATAATTACAAGTCTAACTTAATAAATAATACAAGAAAATTAAAATATGTTAACTCACATCAACCATAACTTCCCTTTTCAAGTTAAGAACTTTTTTTTTTGATATTTTTGATTAAAAAAAAAATAAGTTCTTAAGTTTTATCACTTCCTAGAAAGGATTTTCACTACGAATTATGAATTAATTTGATTTCAAGAACTTTAGTAAAAAAATAAAAAAAAACAAAAAAAAAACTATGGAAGAATAAGAAAAATAGATTAGAAATCATAAAAGAAAGTGAGAAATACAAGAATAAAAAAAATATTATGTTTCATTTAAGGATAAAATGACCAAATTATTATTGGATTTTAAACTAACATAATTTTTTTCCCTGAAACTCTATACCTAGTAAAATTAATATCATTGTCATCATTTTGAATTTTTGGTTACTAATTTATTTTTGAACATAAAAAAAAAATTATCAATTATCTCAACTTAATTAGCCAACTTGATCAATTTGAGACAATAATTAAAAAAAGGACAGAACATGTTTTATTTATTTTTCTTGATCTCATAACTCTACTTTCCTTAGAAAAAATTATCTATAAAATTAAAAATATATAAATCAAAGAGATGAGGATAATCCTGCTACATCTCTTTTGAGCTTTCTTACATCACTTCCTCCACCATGCGATGTTGCCACAGAACCTTACTAGGTAAATCACCTTGTTCCTCAACTCTTTGATCTTTCTATATAGAATTTACATTGAAGCCTCTACATATATCACTTCCTCACACAAATGAATCATCACATAATCCAACATGTGACTAGAGTTTGAGTGATAGTTTCACATCATCATGACATGGAACATATCATGTACATGCATGTACTCTAGTGATAAACCAACTATTGAAAGGATACACTCGTATATTTGGTATGGATTATCAAGATATTTCTTTTTTAGTGATCAGATGACATCAATATGTATTTTTATTTTTCTTACAAAATCTCACAATTAAAAGATATTTTTTTGCATATATTCACAATGACATTGACAATGAGATGCATATAAAACAAACACATGAGTTTTGGGTAGTACAATTAAGTGTAGTTTTCAATTATAAAAGTTATTGCATGACCTAAAGTAGTCACCGAAAGTCTGAATTAAAATATTTTCACAATTAGTTATCTAATTTGGATTATACAAGTTTATTACTAACTTTTATTTATTTTTCAGAATGAGTCCGGATAACAAGATGATTTTGTTGATTTTCTATATAAATAATATTTTCATTACAAGAAAAGATGAGTTGATAATCACCCAACTCAATAAGTGTTTCTAGACAATTTCAAATAAAGAATATTAGGAGGCACAGTTATTTTTTTGCATAGAAATAAGTTATTCTACGAATAATATCATCATGTCATAGAGGAGATATGTATATGATATTATACAAAGGTTGATCTTTTAGTTGTGCTTAACAGATATTCCTATTAAGTTATGTATTGATTTTATTTCTAATGTAATCCATCTAAATTGATTATACCACTATTAGAAAATCATATGAAAGATTAATTATCTAACTATACATAGACCAACTATAATATATCAGTCAATATAATTAATTATTTCTAGATTTTTTTTGGCAATATTACTTTGATACAGCTATTCACATAAAAAGATATGTGAAGAAGTCTACAATACAAATGATATTTTTTAAGGATCATGAATAATTGTAATTAGCATGATATTCAGATTTAAGTCGCAATTAGAATGATATTCAGATTCAAATTAGGTACAAGCATACATAGAGAAGAGATTCACCATATGACTTTTCTTGGTGACAACTTTATCTCCTAAAAAAATAAAAAACAAATATTTATCTCAAAATTCAATGTAAAAAAAATTCAGAACGACAGAGATAATTATTAGTGAAATATTTTAGATGTTGCACATAGCCTGCAATCCATATTTTCACAGGCGAACAAAGCATAGAGATTGAATACTTCTTCCCAAGAAAAAAGATTCGGGATAAAATCATTACTACAATATAAATCCATATAATAGAGTAGCCAGCATATATTTTCATAAAAAGTTTGAAGAGATATCAATTTATCTTTCTTTCATTTAAGATAAGTATGAACGGTATGATGAACTTATATGCAGTAGCTTAATGAAAACTTCACAATTTTTATTCAATTAATTTTATGAAATTTATGTTTTTAATAGGAATATACAACTTATGAATTATTCAAATCAAATCAAATGAGTTATTACTCATACCAGACATGCCTCATACTATATAGTGATAAAGATATAATATTCATACTTTGATCAGTGATAAATGACCATATTAAAAAAGCATAAGAGTCTAATGCAATCAAACATCAAAAATAAAATATTTATTATAAAAAAGAAATTATAATTTATCATGCTCAATTTCAAATAAAGTCTTCACAATCTTCTGATATTGTACAAAAAGATTAATAGATTAAAGAAAATCAAAATAAAATTATCTAAAAAGAAGACCCACTAAAATAAATTGATAGAACAATCACAAATAAGCATAACATGATAAAAAAAAATTAAGATGAATAATGGCATATCTAATGACTTTAGAAAGATTATCATTAGTTTCAAAAATACTCTCTGAAAAAAAAAATTATAATGAATAGGTAATGATTATTTGTGAAGTTAATATTGACTATTAAAATTTTAAAAGTTTGAGTAGCGAGCAAGATCAACAAAACTAATAATAACTAAAAAAATAAAATTGTCCACAACTAACTTATAAAGGCATTTTATATACATCTCTTTAATAATTATCACAGTGAAATAAACTTTGTATAGACCTTTTGATAACTCTGACAATTAACTTGTCTCTATATAAAACTATCAAGCCCATCTCTGAAAATAATACCTAATTATTATTTCTAGTGTGGTTCATCATCCTACAATGTATACCCTAAAATAAGACTTTCCTACATCTAATGCAACAATTTCTCTTAAAACTAAATACACCAACTAAATTTAGAATTTTCTCAATCCAAAACTTTAAAACATATAAATTTATTCCAAATCAAAAATTATGATATCCAAACTGGATAAATCTGCCTATCACCCATGAACAGTTGACCCTAATTTGGTGGGTTTCCTGAAACCCTATTTTGGGTAAAAACTAAAAATGAAAAATCCAAAACATGTCCTAGAATCCTAATTTTCAAGATACATGAATTTTGCACCAGAAATTATATACCACCATGCACTCCACACCCCTTCAAGCACCACCAAGCTCCACCACGCACAGAAAAAAAAGTTATGACTATACTTGGTGGAGCACAATGACTATGCGCCCAGATTGTGCATGTGTGCACTATGCTAGTATAGTGCATGCATTTCTCTCTCTAGGGTTTGTAACCCTCACCCACACATGCACCATAGAATTTATCTTTCCAAGTGTTGCTCAAATACCATGTAAATACTTCTGAGCATATCGAAACATAACTCTTATTAATAAACAATATGTATTACCCTTATATAATGAGCCAAATAATTATGACATTCCACATTTTGAGTATTCCCATCGATAATAATATAACAAAAACAAAAAAAAAATAAAAAACTTAAGGATGTAATTGTAAACTACAATAACTTCCTTTTTAAGTACAAGATTCAAGATTAAACTATAGTCATAATATATATTCTTACAACAAATCAGTTTGCTGACATATTTACAAAGCCATTTAGAAGATCCCAACTTACTTATCTTTATTTTAAGTTTGATGTTCTAGATATTTATGCATCTTCTTTAAAAGAGTGTTGTGATTTTTTTAGTTTTGTTTTGTCTTTTGTTTGTTTGGTTTTATGAAATAAATTACATTTAATTTAATAATTCATGAGTGGATAAAATTCATAGAGATAAATTATTTCTTTCTCAAGTAAAAAATCTAAGATGAGAAAATAATTTCAATATATATTTATATAATAAATCAGTTTGCCGACATATTTACAAAGGTCTTGAGAAGACTTTGGCTTTCTTATTTTTCCTCTAAACTTTATGTTCTAGATATTTACACAATAGATTAAAATGAGTGTTCTAGATTCTTTTTAGTTTCTTTACTTTTATGAAAGGACCAGCTAAAATATAGGTTATCCCAAACAATTACGTCTTTGTGTAGTCTTAGGATTGTAGATGGACCCCATGAATCTTGTCCGGTAGCTATAATATCATCAAAGAGTGAAATAATCTCATCTGCATATTGTAGCCAAGTATATCAAAATTATTTTACATCCAAAATTTTCTATTAATCAAATCAATATAAAAAGTCAATTGTATTTTATTTTATTTTTTCAAAATATGAACTAAAGAAATGAGCTATACATTGCCATATTCTTCCTACTCTTCTGAAATCTAGTCAATTGTATCAGTTACTGGATTATAGCCATGGTCAGAATTTCTTATTAAATTTAACCATATCGTATATTTATGTTTTAAATAATTCCATTAATTTTTCAATTACTTTTAAGTGAAATTTAAATTTTTGATATCTTTAAAGGTTTTTGAAATTTTATCCCATGATTTAATATGCAAGCTCCTTCCTTTTTCCTAAAATATTTTTCTGGTCAAGACATAAATCTAAAAAAAATTAACTAGTGTTGAGCATTTTCAACTTGCTCTGGTAGTATCAAAAGAAGTCATTCCTACATAAGATATAGAGGTGTCAAACGTGCCGGGCCGGGCCGGGCCGGCACGTTCTTAAATAGTGGCCGGGCCGGCCCGGCACGTTCTTAAATAGTGCCCGGGTGAAGAAAATCGCGTGCCGTGCCGTGCCGGTTCACGCAGGCACGCGTGGCACTGGCTGCGTGCCACGCGTGCCGTGGCGTGAGTCGTGACCCATCCGGGCCCCCCCCCCCCCCCCGAGTAAAAAGACCGCGGGTCGGGTCTGTTTGGACCCGACCCGCGGTCTTTTCTGCCGAAACCCGACTCCCGAGTCCGATCCGAGCATTTCCAACGGCAAAAAAAAAAAATCAAACTTGAGCGATTTTCAGCCTTTGGATTCATCTCCAACGGCTAGGGGGCAGAATCCAACGGTCCTCGTGATTCTGCCCCTTAAATATATTAAAAAAATTCAAAAAAATAATAAAAAAAAAAATTTTTATAAAAAAAAACTTTATTTAGCCTATAAAATCTACCCCCCTCCCTATAACATTTATGTTTTTCAAAAACTTAAAACCTCTCAATATTTTCTCTCTCTCACATAAACCGTGCATCTCTCTCTCGGTCCTCGTGATTTTGATTTCGGCTTGGATTTTCGTGAAACTCAACTTGAGTTTTGAACATCAGAGCTTCCTGCGGTGCACCTTGCACGTGAGTGATCTCATTGCTTTTACCGGGTAATATATTTTACGTTTTTTTGTACTTTCTCTCTCTAAAGCTTCTCTCTCTAGAAAAACTTACGAAAATTAAAAAATGACAAATACACCTGACACGTATTTAAATTTGGAAAATGAAAATGTTAGTGTTACACAGACGCCCGTGGCTCCTGAAACTTTGGTTTCTCTTGTCGTCTCAGCCCAAAGTTCTAAAAAACAAAAAACTAGGAGGACTTCTGTAGTTTGGACACGTTTTAAAATCATAACACAAGTAAATGTTAGGGGTGAGGAACTTGAAATGGCACAGCGCAAATATTGTATGAGACTTTTAACATGCAAGAGTACATGTGGGACTGGGCACCTCAAGAGACATGCTGAAATATGCTCCAAAAAACATGGACCCTTAGATCCTAGGCAAACCCAACTTGGCACTACATTTTTTGAGACTGGATCTAGTTCAGTCTCAAAGTTTACTCCCTTCGTATACTCCAGCGAGTTGGGTAGGGACGGCATGGTCAGGCTCATCACATTGATGGGTCTTCCGATCAAATTTTCGGAAGATCCGAGGGTAGTGCGCATCATGCAGACTTATTTTCAGCCATCCTATCGTAGGATTCCTAGGTCTACATCTAGGAGTGACATACTAAAGATATATAAGTTAGAAAAACATAAAATAATTAAGGAATTTTTGGCATTTAGTGGAGTGGTGTCCGTGACGTCCGATATATGGACATGTCACGATGATTCTTCTTATGCATGTCTCACGAGTCATTATGTAGATTCTAACTGGACAATCAATAAAAAAATATTAGGATTCACTGAGATTCTTCATCCTCATGATGGCCCGGCCATTTTTGAGTGTATGATGAAAATATTTAGGGAATATAAAATTCAAAATAAAATTTTGTGTCACTTTCGATAATGCTGCGAATAATGGAGTAGCGATCAATATGTTTGTTAGGAATATTAGAGACGCACCTTTAGGAGATATCTTTCATGTCAGATGCATGTGTCATGTGATTAACCTGATAGTTCAAGCGGGTATGAAGGTGTGTTCCCCCGCGTTGGAAAATATACGCAATGCACTCAAGTATATTCGCACTCCTCGCAGACTACAAGAGTTTGATAATCTCTGTTTGTCTGCGAATCTTAAGAAGAAGAAATTCCAATCAGATGTGAGACATCGTTGGAATTACACATACATGAGGTTAGAACCATGTGTTGGATACGAACACGTGATATCCGACTACGTCAATAGTAAGAGTGGCGAACTTATTATTGAAGACACTGACTGGGCTTCAGGAATTTCATTTATGAAATTCCTGAAGATATTTTATGACACGACGAACATGTGTTCGTCGGTTTATACGCCCACCACTTGCATTGCACTTCGTTGCATATGCAACATTAGTAGCATGTTTAGGAAGTATCAAGCGGACCCGACGCTTAGCCATATGGTTGCAGAGATGGAGACCAAGTACTTGAAGTACTGGTCCACCATTCCATCTCTTTATTGCCTCGCAGCATGCATGGACCCTAGGGCTAAGGTGGAAGGGGTTGAAAACACTCTGACTTTCATTTCCTCGTACATGAACCTGGAAGAGCCACCTGAAGGGTTCATTTACGAGAAGTTGACAGACCTGTTCACATACTACGATACTAGGTATGGTGGTGGTGGTGGTGAGACTGTGAGTACGGACACTGATACCTTGTTCGGAGATGACGATTATTCCATTAACCTAGCGAGGGGGAAACGTAGGGGTGGACCTTCACATAGGAGCGAGTTGTCTCGGTACTTAGATACCGATTACTGCTCAATCCTATCACCTTCTGACAATAAGAATCTTGATTTATTACAGTGGTGGAAATCATATGAGTCCGCCTATCCCGTGCTATCTAGGATGGCACGGGATCTACTGACTCCTCCGGTGTCGAGCGTAGCATCGGAGTCTGCTTTTTCTGTTGCAGTGAACGTGATTTCGGATAGGAGATCAAGATTTAGCATCAGTGATCGTGCTGAAGCTGGGACTGTGACAGACACTGCAGTCGCATCCACATCCACTACGATGGCGGAGGAGCTGATTGCCGATGATGATGACCCATATGATACTGATCTTGATGCTGCGGCTGATGATTCTCATGATATGCCGCTTGACGATTGATGCTCATCTGCTCTTTTTTTCGATGTTTTTTTATTTATTTTATTTATACGCTTTGTTTGTACTTTGTACCATACGTTGTGTTGAAACTTATACTTGTTTTGTTCGGACTATTGGTTTCAAAAGCATTAATGGTAATTTTTCATTTGTGTAGTTTAATTTTTTTTTAATTAAAATTTTTACTAACTTAATGTATTTATTTATTATTTTACCATTTAAATTTTATTTTAAAATTTAATAACTTTAAATTTTAATATATAATTAATAAATTATAATAATAAAAAAAGTTAAACTTAATTGAAAAAAAAAAAAATTTTCCTAATATTTTTTTGTTTTATTTAATTTTAAATGTTATATTTTTTACAAAAAATTATATTTTTTAATTATTACTAATACTCTAAAGTATATACAGTAACTTAATAAAAAAATTAAAAAATAAAAAATAAAAAAAAAATTTGTAATCTGCCATTTAGGGCTGGCCTCCCGGGAGCCGGACCCCGGTTGACCCGGTCCCGCGTTGCGGCACCCGCCTCGCCTGCCCTGCCGTGCGCCCGTGCCGCCTCGCCTGGCCTGTGAGTGGCAAGGCGTGCCCGAGCGTGCCGGGCATGGCACGGCACGGCCTTGCCGTGCCCACGGGCCGTGTCGTGCCTGCCTTTAACTGACCGTGCCGTGCCCGGCACGGCACGGTGGCACGACCGTGCTTGTGAAAAACGGGCCGTGCCGTGCTAGGCCGGCCCGTTTGACACCTCTAATAAGATAATTAACTGAAAATTATTTTAAATATTTTCTTTTTTAAAGTAAAAGAATAAACAATAAATTCTAATTTTAAATATCAACAAACAATGTAACAATAAAACTCACATTAATGCATAAAATATAATATAAAACTCATTTAAATGCATAACAAACATAAATAAAATAACATGTGATAAAATACATAATAAAGTAATAAAAAAACTTTTGAGATACTGGACATTATCAAGCAACTTAGAATGTCGTAACATCTATGTAGCTAAACATAATTCAGGGTACTTGAAGTATTCAGGATTCATTCCAATCAGCCTAATATAATTACATTAAGCAAAAGGATAAACAAAATAGAATGTATAGATATGTTGCACAGTAATTGTGCATGAGGTCTAAACAAGTTTTTGTAATTTAATCCATTCGACATTCAATCTATCTGGGATTCAAACAAAATAGAATGAAAATAACTAAAACCAATATGAATTAAAACAAATACAAAGAAGATTAACAAAAACTATTAGAAATTCAATCTATTCGACATTCAATCTACCATTTGAGAGTCAAACAAAATATAACAAAATTATCTAAAATCATTAGGAATTCAAACAATTAGAAGGAAGAATAATTAAAACCATTAAGGAATCAAATTATTCAAGGTGAAAATCAAATATAAAGAAGAAAAACTCATGGCAATAGAGATTCAAACCAATTCGATATTAAAAAATTTTGCACAAAAATTAATGCATTGGAGATTCTAAGCAATCGGGAATTCGAAGTAATGTGATAAACAAGATGCTTTATTCGTAGTTTTAAATTTAAACATAAGAAGCTAGTTGTTCACGAAGAACTTCACGAAGAATCAGCAAATGAATTTCATCCAGTGAAAAAAACAAAAACAAAAACCGAATAATTTTAACATTGTGAATATCAAATACCTCAAACACAAAAGAAATATTAAATATCAACAACATAAACACCAATTGTGCTCACCGCAAAACCAATCCAAATACATTCTCAAAACAAACAGAACCTTTTCACGAAAAGCAGAAAAGAAATTTACATCAACAATGTCGAAGACGAAAACAAAACATGTGCAGAAATTCTAAGGACAAAATGATAATTTTAGATAATCTATTATGTTGAGCATTTTCAGCATTACACGATAATTATGTCTTTACCTACTTAAATTTTTCAATGAATTTTTACTTAAAATTTTAAATTTTCAACTCCAAACATTTTTTTTATTAAACGCACTTAAAATTTCAAACCATTAAATATTTTAATTTTCAATGGTTTGAAGATTTTAAATGCGTTATCAAATAGTCCCTAAGATATAAAAAAATATCCCCTGAAAAATAACATAAAAATATATTTGATTAAAAAAAAGATTGTGATTAAATGTATTTCTACAAAAAAGTTATAAAACATTATTTTCAAGTATAAATGTCCAAAGTATCTCAATTAGATATATATTATTCCTTTTTAACAATTTCATTCTCATAGAATGAACCAGCACATGAATTATGGTTTATAATCTTATAATTCATATAATATATACTAACGTTATCTGTTATCTTCCAATTCATTTACTTATTTTTTTTTAATATTTTTATCAAAGTAATATTTTATTACTATATGAAATATATAAAAAATAAAAAATACATGTAGAATATCATGAAATATATATATATTGATATATCTCTAGAACAATCATCAACAAAGGTGATCAAATAACTAAAACTCTCTTATTACATCTTTACTAGTTTCTCATATGTCTGAAAATATCAGATCAAATAAGTTCATACTTTAACCAAATTGACATATTGAATAATAAGCTCTAGTAAACTTTCCTAAATGACATGTCTCATAATTAAGATCAAAATACCCTTAAGATGAAATATATATATATATATATATATACATATCTTGAGCAGTCATCAATAAAGATGATTAAATTTCTAAAGCTCTCTCTGATTGTCTATCTGAAAATACATAAGTAAATAATCCAATACGCTTAAATATCTAAAAAGAAAATATTATTGTCGAAATGTATCGATCGAATAAATCTTTACTCAAATCAAACTAACGTGTAAAATAAGAAACTCTGATAAATTTTTCTAATTATTATGGCTCATACGCTAAGGTCAAAATACTTGCAAAAATAGTATAAAGTATTCTCAATTTGATCAATGATAGGTAACTAAGATGAGAAACACAAGTAAATAGTTCAGTAGACTTAAATATCTAGAAGAAAATCTTGTCATCCAAAACAAAATATGCAATCCATGCTACACAATCACAAATAAAAATTTTTTGATCCTACAAATAAATATTTATAAAAGTATAAATAGACAAAATTGAGTTACCTGAAAAAATAACTCAAATTGAATAAATTAAGAGAACAATCGAGAATAAGCAAGACACTAAAAAACAAAAAAGATAAAAATTAAAAAATGACCATATCAAATAGTTATCGAACAAGTGATATTAACTACAATAATATTTTTAGAATAAGAAAGAAATATAATAAATATAATACAATTACTATAATATGAATATTAGTTTATATGTTGATAATCCATAAGTTATAAGTGAGAGTATGAATTAAACAATTAATGATACATAATAAAATGAAAGAAACCATTGTTATCTTAAAAATGAGTTTTGTATACTCCTCTTTAGGAGATGTAAGTATTATTGTGAGTGAACATTATAAGAACCCCTAGAGAATTCTAGTAGTCAATCTATTTCTCTTAGTACTGCATATATCTTTTGGCCTCCTCTAAAAAAATAATACCCAACAATTACCTCTAATATAACTTTATTTCCAACAATGTGTATTATAAAGGAAATCTCTGATGTATATATATTAGCATGACATCACAATTAAAAAAACAAACTATCGACTGAAATTATAGTTTCTCAATTCCACAATCCTAAAAAATACAAATCAACCATAAATTAAAATAAGGGCTTATGAAACCCTAATTTTATCCCAATTTTACCAAAAAATCACAATTGCCCCAAGAAAAACACTAATGTCTAAAAAATATATAAAATTTATACCTACCGAGAAATCAACCATGTGACAAAAGCATGACCACCACGTCTTACCACATGACCACCACACCTCACCACACTACTCACAACATCAACGAAATGAGCATCAATGCCTAGTTTTGTAGCCTAGGGTCCTATAGCACATAGTGGGTGCACGTTAGTGTGAAGGTTGGTGCACAATAAATGTGCCTCATCTTATTGTGCACAGAATAAAGACATGGTAAAATTAGAGTTTCTAAGTTTCTATTCTAATTTACATACCAGGGGTTTAAGCTTCCCTATAGTGAACTCTAATACTATTTAGAAACTCATGCACAAATAATGAATAATACAAAATGATACGCTAAGAAATATTATACATCGAATATAATTACATAATAGTCAAATAGAGATTTAGGCAGTCCACAAATTAAGTATTCTCATCAAAAACATAAACATAAAATAAAAAAGCACAAAACTATAAAACAACATGGATTATTATAGAACTTTCTAAAATACTATAAAAAAATTAAAATAAATGCATGTTGCAACTACTAAATTGTGCATTGGATTAATAAATATGCAAATATTGAATGTGAGGCACATCATTTTGAAGGTGTCTCACTTAGGGGTGGGTGAAGCACTATAGCACAC
This sequence comes from Sapria himalayana, assembly GCA_029783825.1. Lineage (NCBI taxonomy): Eukaryota > Viridiplantae > Streptophyta > Magnoliopsida > Malpighiales > Rafflesiaceae > Sapria > Sapria himalayana. The sequence continues at coordinate 908,696 of JAREIK010003224.1, forward strand.
CATTTATTACTATGCTCATCACAATTTAAGATACGAATATTCTCTTATTGTTTCAAATTCTTCAATAAGAAAATATTTCTTCTTGATGTCAAAAAAAAAAACATATCGTGAACAAATGACATGATAGTTCAAAGAAATATATTTGAATGTGATAGTTCAAAGATGTAATAGTTTAAATTCTTCAATACAAATAGTGAACATGAAGGAGAAAAAAATAAAAAAAAATCTAAAATAAAAAAAAAATCCTCTATTTTTTGAGAGTGCTAGCAAAAGTGAATAATTTCATTCTAAATGAAAGAAATCTTCAAAATCATAAATAATTCTATTCAAATTTTAGAATCGTATTTTAATGATATTTTTTAATGCATGAAATATTTCAAAAATATTTTTTAACATTTAGTTATATTTAACGATGTCATAATATTTGAAGATTTTTCAATCTAATTCAACGGAAAAAAAATAATTTTATTAAAATCATAAACAATTAAAATAAATGGATAACATTAAATAATATCTAATATAATTCCACAATATTGGATGATATTCGAGCATGAAAACTAAAATTAAGGATAATTTTCTTCAAACTTTTGAACAATCATATAAATCAATTTTTTATTATATCAAATAAAGAAATCAAATATCAAACAATATTTTTTCTAGTTTCTCTAAAAAAATTGTTTAGCCCACAATTTCATAAGAAAATCAAAAAATAAAAAGTAACTATGAATTTACAAGAGAAAAGACCATAACCACGATATTTGTTGAATTGTAAAACAACCATTATATATCATAACTCAACTTCTACTAGCTTGTCATACATAGTAAATCTCTTAAATAGGCTTCACAAATATATATATATATATATATATATATATATATATAATATAATTCAAGGACTACATTGACTTATTTTTTTAATATTTTAAAGCTTAACCAATTTCTAAAGATCAATCTCTTTGTCTAGCTATTCACATATTATAAATCACAATTTGATCACTTTGAAAAAATCAAAGTAATTGTTCCAATGCTAAATGATGTTTAGTGACCCCCTAATATGTTTAAAAACTAAAAAACACACAAAACAACATCATAAATGGGAGTCATGCCTAACTCAAATACTTAGATTATTCAAGCCAGCATAATTTTTGAATAACAAATAATCTTAAGCACATATTGTTATTGCAAAGTTAATAATCTACGAAGTGATCTCTAAAAAAATATCTTGAAAACATAAATAATGCAAGACCAAATATTTTTTGAGCTATTTAAATGATCTTGAAATCAAACAAAAAAAATCACGAGTATACCATTAATAATTTGAGCATATTACAAGACAAGTGAAGTGTTAAACCAAAGATTAGAAAAGAAATCACAATCTAGGAAATAAAACCCATTGAGTAATTATTCTCATCAAGAGGTGCATTGAATGTGTTAATTGACTCCACCAAAAAAAGCTCTCTTAGCTATGCAAATTCATAATTTTAAAAGGCAATAAGCACATCTAGGTGCACCTTCATTTTATTATTAATTTACAAATGATTATTAAAAAGTCATGTTTAATATTTATTTATTTATTTTGAAAACATATATTAATTCAAAATTCAATAAAATGAATCCCACATAATATCATTTCAAATAGATGTTGAAATCTTTTTAAGAAAAATTATATTTAGGGGACTCAAAACAAACATATTTATATTTTAGTCATTGTTTTAAAAATTTTTAAAAAAATATACTTCCAAACAAAAAATATTTATGTTTTCGGGCTAAAAAATCAGAAACCTGATTTTACCTCTATAGTTTTCCATTTTAGAAAAAAAAACTAGACAATTTTATAAACAACCTATAAAATTATTAATTTTTCAATGGTAGATTTCAATTCCAAAACCTATAAAATTAATTTGCACCAAAAATCATTCAGCTATTTATATTAAATTGATTATTAAGTAAAAAATAAATATATAATATACATATATATATTTAAAAAAAGTATGCAATTAATCATTATCGCATAAGCATCTAATAGTATTACTAGCAGCAGGCTCAACATTCTTAAAGTTCTATGAATCATTATCTACCAGCAACTCATTCGTTCTTGTTCAAGCATAATCATGAATGCTCAACCTCAAATCCTTTCAATCCTTAATGCATGCTAGTGTCTCAATGATATCTGACCAAAATCTCAATCTCAATAATAATATGTTTAACACTAAATGAGTTAGTAGATCTCGTGACATCTTAGACAGCATGAAAAATATGGACTCATGATTTTCATCATTAAAAAATACCAAGATTTTTATTATCTTTATGATATGATTTAATAATAATTAGTATCTAAGTACTGAGATAACTTGCTCATATTCAACGATCCACCCCATCATTTTCCCCTCGCTAATTGAATGAAGAAGTCATCATCTCCAAATACAATGTATATATCCATACTCGAAATCTGACTACAACTACTACCATACCTAGTAGCGTAGTATGTAAATAACTCTATTAATTTTTCATGAATTAACCATTTAAATTAGTGTTCATGATTCATACACGTGAATATTTATGGCAAAATATTCTCTATCTCTTACATATTGATCCTAAAATCCATGCAGACAACCAGATAATAAATAAATAAAATAGTAGACTAGGACTTAAAGTACTTAGTTTTCATCTCAATAACCATATCATTAAATGTATTGTTAGCTGTAAACTTCCTAAACATGTCACTAATATTAAATATATACTTGAGTGCAATACAAGTGGTAGAAATATAAATAGATAAATACATATTTGTCATATCATAAAAAATCTTCAAGAATTTTATAAATAAAATGCTTGTATCATAGTCTCTTTCATCAATAATAAGTTTGTCACTTTCACTATTGATGTAATCAGATATCACGTATTCGTATCCAACACATGACTTCAACATCAAGTAAATATGATTTTGCCAATTTCTCACATCTATTTGAAATTTTTTCTTTAGAGTCGCAAAGAAAAAGAGACTACCAAACTCTTATTATTTGCTAAGCATCCGAAGATATTTTAGCAAATTATGTATCTTTTCTAAAGTGGAGGAAATAACTTTCATCCTAGCTTGAACTATCAGATTAATGATATGACACATGCATACGTAAAAAATCTTTCATAATAGCTCATTTCTAATGATCATACAAATATGTTAATAACTACTTTATTATTAGATGTATTATTAAATGTGATCCTAAATATTTTATTTTGAATATGATAATCTCTAAAGATTTTCATCATACACTCATATATGGCAGAACCAACATAAAGATAAAGAATCTTTCAAAATCTTAAAATCTTTTTAGAGTGTCTATTTAGAATCTACATAGTGGACGGTGAGGTATACAAAAGATGTATCATCACAACTAATCCATATATCAGACATCACAGACATCATACTACTATATTGCTTAAATTCATTAGTTTTAATTTATTTTTCTAACTTATAATATTATAGTATATCGTCTCTATATATAGACCTAGGAATCCTATGATATACATGCTAAAAATAAATCTATATGATACTAACTACACTAAAATTCTCTAAAAATATAATCGGAAGACTCATCATAGTGATCAATTTGGTCATATCTTTTCTCTATAACTCGTTACAGTACATGAAGTGAGTCAACAAAGAAACTAAACTAGAACCAGCCTCAAAATCTCCACCGTTCAATTGGATTTACCTAGGATCTAATACACTATTTTTTGATATAATGATCGGCATATCTCTTTAGATGCTTAGTCTCACACGCACTCCTATATGTATATATTTTTTTACAATGCTTGCATTATACTGATTCTTAAATCAATAGCTCTAGTATTTTTATTTTGTATTATATTAAAATGAGTTCAAACTACAAATATTCTTCTAATTTTTTATTATTTAGACTTTTGAGTTTGAGTCGAAACTATGAGATAAAACATAATTTTGTATTATATTAAAATGAGTCCAAACTACATATGTTTTAGTTAGAATTTTGTATTCTTCATTGACACCCCTAGTATTTTTATTTTGTATTATATTAAAGTAAGTTCAAACTACAAAATTCTTCTAGTTTTTTATTTTTTAGACATTTGAGTTTGAGTCAAGACCATAGGAGAAAACATAATTTTGGCTTCGTACTTTTTCATAAGATTATCATTATTAAATATTATCTACGTGTATATTAATATTAATTTCATTATCATTAATTTTACTATCAAATATATTTAATTTTTTTTAGTTTATAAATTATGAACTATGCACTAACTTAACAATTAAATAATATTAAAAAACTGAAAAAAATAAGTAATTTGTAGAGTAGAGAGAAAGAAAGCTACAGCCCACGCCCAAATTTTCTACTATCCATGTCCACGCCCAAATTTAAAAATATATTCTAAATCTAAAATTAAAATTTTTAACTTTAGAGAGAGAGAACCAAATTCGAGATGAGAGGGAGAAGTGAGTGAGAGAAGAATTGAGAGATTTGAATGAAAATCATAAATCTCTTATTTTATTTATATAGATTTTTTTATTAAAAATATATTTTTTTTTATTTTTAAAGTTTTTTTTAAAATATAAAAGGGCATATATATGATAGCCATCATATTTTTTTCATTAGACATTGAAATTGTATCCAACGACCCAAATCTTCAAATATTTTTATATTTTTTTTATGGGTTAGCAGTTAGAAGTCAAAGCTTTTAGATGGTCAAGAAGCTTCAACTTCGAGAGCATTGGTATGGGCTCGGGCTAGAGAGAAAGGGGGGCATATCCACATGCACTTGGATCATACCATAAGAGCAGGCTAAACCAACCACATGATAGGTTAATTAAAAAAACCTATCATGTGTACCAGGCGAGGAGAGGCGAGTTCTTATAAATATTTTAATATTTTTTCTAAGATTGGGTAGGGCAGTCATGATCCTACCTAGAGGTGTCAATGGGTGAGTCGGTCCGGACCCATCCCAAAGCCTGACACGGTTCAAGCATGCCTGACTCAGCCCAGCACACCACAATACCCTGCCCAGGCCATGCTGGGCAGACCCTCAGCACGAATCATGTCGTGTCATGCCAAGGGTAATCAACCCGCGTGTCATTCCAAGCACAACATGGGCGACCACACACCAATTGACACTCGACATGGGACGACGCAACGATGCCCAAAGGGCGACGGCTAGGCATGCCCAACAAGCGATGGTGGTGCGGCAACGCGGCAGCACAATGGCCAAAACTTTAATTCCTAAAAAAAGGCCAGATCTGACCCGAACAAACCCAAACCTGAGTTGATTTTGGGCCATGGGCCATGTCGGGCCTACCCTCCAAGAAACCATGTCGTACCAAGCACAGCAAGGCACGCCAACATTGGTGAGCCTAAAAAAATGAGACAGGCCAGGCCGGCCCATTTGACACCTCTAATCCTACCCGTTTTGAGGCCCCGAATCACGCTACCCATGCAGTTGGACCATGATTGCAATCCAAGCATCTGGATCATGCCTGGCCTAACAAAAGGCCCAACACCCCTTGAGCCAACACATCATGACCTAGGTTCATTCACAGTTCTGGACTATGTCATGCTATGTCAGGCACAACTCAGTCAAGCTCGGGTAATTCTTCGAGACATGCCCAAGCCGTCTGGCCCACTTTCCACCTCTACGAATGCCCTAGGCCAAACCTATGGCACGGCTCACACAAGGTGTCCTAGGCACAACCAAGCAAAATTAGAACAATGCCAAAAATAGGCTTGGGAGTTCATAGTATTAAAATATATGTGCTACCAGAGTCATTGAAAAATCCTCACAAAGTTCACCTATGATGACACATACCCTTACTAGAGAAAATAATAAATAATTCATCTCTTAAGACAATAATAAATCGTTTCATTTTTTCAAGTATTATTATTTGGTTCACTCGTACCTTACTACAAATTCATAAATTATCGACATAAAAACTACTACTATTTGTGAGTAATCTTTCCAAGAAACATAACATTGATTATGTTTTAATTTTTATTGATATTATTTGTATGATTGGAAGACTTTGAGAAAGATTTTATTTGTAAATGAACAAGGTTGATTATATATTCTCTCTTCGAGAGTAAGATCAATTTCTAGATATTTGAATATGAAAACTATTTGTGCATTCTCAGCTTGATCACTCATTGACCAAGTTGAGAATATTCTATCATAATCTTAAAAGTATTTTGACCCTAAAATATAAGGCACATTAGTTAGAAAAACTTACTAAAGATTCCTAACCTATACACCAGTCAATTTTGAGTAGGGACTCATTTGATCTGATATACTCAAATATTTAAAAATCTAGTGGATATGTGATTACAGAAGGAATTACATATCTAATCACTTTTAATGATGATTATTTAAGGTATACATAAATATCTCTTTCAATATAAATTACTGATTTTTTATTTTTTAAATTTTTTATAAAATAATAAAAAATTAATTTCATAAATCTATTAAAAAAATGAGAAGTAATAATAAATTAGAATATTTGTCAAATGATTTAATATTTATTTTATAGATCATGAGATTATATAATAAACATCTTGCGTCAGCAAACCCTAGAGGTGTCAAATGGGCATGGAATCTCGTGTCGGCCCAAAGCCCGACACGGTTCATGTGTGCCTAGCCTAGCACGGCACAGTACTATAGCATGCTCATGCCCGTGCCAGACGGACCCTTGGCACAAATCATGTCGTGTCGTGCCAAGGGTCTTCAGCCCATGTGCCATGCTAGGAGTGACCCGGGTGCGTGGCACGTGTGCACAGCACGGGCAATGACGTGCCAATTGATGCACTACGGCCGACGTAGCAATGCTAGACAAGGGACGAAAGACAATGAGGAACGGGCAACGTAGAACTAGCGATGCTGGACGGACGACATCGGATAAGCGACGGCACGGCATGCTCGACGGGCAACAACGGCAAGACTAAGAAACCCTAATATAATCTTAACCTGGTAAACCAACCCAACCTGAGCCAAACTAGCCCATACCAGAGCTGATTTCGGGTCATGGGCCATGTTGAAATTGCCCTACGATGAACCATGTCATGCATGGCATGTCACAAGAGCCCAATTGGGCCTAAAAAATAGACCAGACAGCCAGGCCCATTTGACACCTATAGCAAACCCCAAAAAATAGGATTTACAGAAACTGATAATAAATATCTAATTAATATAACTCATATACTGCTACTTAAAAATAATATTCTATAATATTTTTTGAGATATACAGATACAGTTTTAAAAAAAATTTACCTCTTCTATCATATCTAAATATGTACTCTTTCAAATCCTAATTCTTAGATATAGAGCTAAAAGTTATTTACCTTATCTCAGATAATTTTTATGTATATTTGTTTTGTTCTCGATTCATCTTCAGACTGGAACAAATTAGGATCTATGGCCTTGAGATATATCTTCTTTTGATACTCAAGTATTCAAAAAAAGTACAAGAATTTTAACTAGGCCTATAGAATTTTTTGTGAGCATAGATGTTATCTTTTTTGCCTATGACTCATTTTTAAATACACTTAAAAAGAATATGAATTCAAATATTATACCTAAATCCATTATTTTTCTTCACTTACTTATAGTCTTGCCTGGACTACTAGTTAGTAGATAGAATTATTCATCAGCTATATATAAGCATGTTAGTACTCAATAATAATATTACTCTCATAAAATCATGTTAACTAGTAATAAATTTAGATCATAATAATTCTAAAAATAATAAAGTTTTCGTAGTGGTGAGATCTCCTCTAGACTCAGATAATGTAGTAGTTCACAAGTCTACTAGTACAAACTCATATTGAGTCAGTAACTAAAATACTTGACCACTTAGGATTTAAAATCTATACTAAAAGAAAAATACATACTCAGTCTGCTCAAAATAGAGAAAAGTCTACCAAATAGTGGATAATCCTGCAAGCAATCCCTCTAATATTTATCTTCTAATTACTTTCTAAAATAACAAAAGAGTTATACTCAATATCCAATTTTATAGGTTTTATTGTACTCTCATTTTTTTCTTTTATTTTTTTATTACTTCTATTTATAGTATTAGGATATTCAAGTCTGCTTCTGAGACACTCTCATTTAGGATAGCAATAGGCTATGAAGAAACAAATGCATGTACTTCACTCTAATAGAACTTAGGAACTAATATCATGACCATCAAGAAGATAGATTATTGATTATAGGTGGGTATTCACTGTGAAGACTTGTATCGAAGTTATTTACTCCGATATTTGATATGAATTACCAAGACATTTACTCTTTAGTAGTCAAGATGATCTTAGTATGGATTCTTATTTATCTTACAATGTCTCATTGTTAGAAGATAAATCAACTAGAGATGAATAACAATATTTCTTAGTGACCTTCATAAAGAGATGTGTAAAGAATAATCACATAAGTTTCAAGCAACACAGTCAAATATAGTTTACAGATTATAAAAAATATTATACAGTCTGAAATAATCACCAAGATCCTAATTTGTAAAATTTTCACAATGAGTTACCTCATTTAAATTATTTCTTAGCAATGTGTTTTATACTACAAGAAGTATTATCTTGCCTCAGATGAGATATCACTTGATACTCTTGTAGAAGTTAAAATTTTAAGTTGTGCTCCAATAAATACTAATTACACTACTTATAAAAAAAATTATATGAAAAATAAACTATTTGACTATGATCAGACTAGATATGATATATATAATTAATATAATTAGTTATTTGCTAAAATCACATTGGCAAGTTTATCATGACACGGCTCTTCGCATACTCAAACATATTAAGTCTCCCAAACTTGGGATATCTTTCAAGGATCAAAGACACTTCTGGTTAGCTAGATATTCAGATTTGAGTTGGACATCAGCATGTACCAAAACAAGATCTACAATAAAATTTTGTATTTTTCTTAGAGAATCATGCCTCATACAAAAATAAAATACAAATATATTTTGAGATCAAATACAAAAACATAAATTAGAACAATAATAGCACTTGTTAAATATTTTGGATTCATTATTTACTCAAAATCAAGTATGCATTGTCTTCTCTTACTACCATTCATTATAATAGTCAAGATTGGAGGTATATAGCCACCAATCAAATGTTTCACAAGATAACAAAAGCATATAGAGATGAATTACTTCTTTCTAAGTAAGTATATTCAAGATTAGACTATCATTACAACATATATTCAGATAACAAAATAACTAGCAAATATCTTCATGAAGATTTTAAAAAGATATTAGCTTGCTTTTCTTTCTTTCAAATTTAGTATTTTAGACTTGTAAACATTAGCTTGATGGGAAGTCAACTTTTTTTATTATTTTTATTTTTTGTACATTTGATGAGAGCACGTGATATATGGATTGTCTCAATCACTTTTGTCCATTATATAATGTCATTTGATGTATAGATGTAACAAAATATTATTTACATTTATATTTTTAATATTTTTATTTAAATGATATCAATATATCATGTAGGAAAGACAATAGAATAAAAAAAATACATATAAATTATGATAAATAATTATAATAATATATAAAAATATATAACACAAATAACATAATAAAATATAAACAATATACAAAATATATTCCTCATCATTTAAATCTACAAAATTTTTATTTTGTATTATTGATACTTTGATAGCACTCTTACAGGCTTTTATATCACAACAATCTATAACATTCTTATTTATATCATTACTAGCACTTTGGTAAATTATTGTCATCCTCTAACAAATTGTTTATATCATTATTGCAATTTATTACATCCCTTTTTTTATTTTCTTTTTAATTTATAGTTTTAATAAGAAAACTCAACTTGTTACTTATCCCAATTATTTTTGTCTATTATATAAGAGCAACATTTATGTTATTTTTAGATTCATATTGAAAGTGATTATATTCTTGCATTTATTATTTTGTGGCCAAAAAATTCAATATTGTATCAAAGCCAAACAATAGGACATGTGTGTGTGTGTGTGAGTTTTATAAATCCTAGCACAAAATCATGTACGCTACACCAAGTTCCAAAAGAAGGGCATATTGTCACTATGTGCCACCTTGTATAGTTGTCAGACAACCACTATGTGAGATGCATGGTAGTTCATTTGTGTATAAAAGGTGGCATGAGAGATGATTGAAAGAAGACGAGCAATGACAACAACAAACAGATGTGATTGGTAGCAACATGAGGATGTGAATGGGAAAAATAGATGCACGTAGTGAATGGCATTAGGCTTGCGCTATAACCAATAGTATGCCCTCATCAAATAATCAATAATATTTTTTATTGCATCTCAAAAAAAAAATTATGATTTATTATTTATTTAAGATAGAAAATTCATATGGTTCTAACAGTATTTTTTGAAAACCATAATTTCAATTGGTGTATTGTGTATGGAGAGAAATTGACACAGTAAAAATAGACGAAAGAAAGCCGCATTATAATGTATTCATTGTAGGAGGCTAGATCACGTCAAAGATAGTTATTGGGTATTATTTCTATAAATGAGATCAATGGTATTACAACGAAATTGACTAACTATCAAAGTCATTCAAAAATTCTCATAAAGTTTATTCACCGTGACACTTATACTTAATAAAGAAATACATATAAAACTTCTCTCTAAAACAGCATCATATCATTTTCTTAATTCATGTATCACTAGTTATTTTACTGGTATTTTTATTTCTGACTCTTGGATTTATGACACATGAATTAATATTCATGTTATTGATAATTATACCTTATTCTCTATTTTTTTATTGTTTTGAAAATAATAGTATAGATAATGACAAACATTTGAATCATTTGATATAATATTATCCATCTTTGAATTTTGTTGCTTTCTCATATCATGATTATTTATGATTATCTTATTAATTTATTCTCTGATTTATTTTTCAATACAACTTAATTCTAACTTTGTTTTTATTTAGATTGATGTTTATCTATAGGATTGAAAAATTTTGAGAAAACTTAAAGAATGAGTAGGGTGGATTATATGTAATTTCTTCAACAATAAGATTCCTTTATAGATGGCTTAATATGTTTGACCCTTTATCTCATAGCTTAGTCATCAATTGCTAACCAAGTTAAAAATATTTTATCCTATTCTAAAAGATATTTTGATCCTGAAATGTAAAATGATTGTTAATTATAGAAGTGTCTTGTACAACACAATTTAGTCGTGTTTTGCAAGACACTGCTCGGTTCAAAGTCATGCCTAGACATGAAGAGAGACAACCCACAACACAACTCAACCCAGGATAGCCTGCAATGAACCCAAGCTAGCCTAGAATAAACCTGAGCTAGCCTGACCAGGCCTGACCCAACTTGGCATGCCCCAACACATGTCCAAAAATCATGCCAATTGATCATGTTGGGCTGCTTATTCTTAGAGTCATATCAGAACGACACAACTCATGCTAAAAACTATCGTGTTGAGCATGTCATGGTGGCCCAAATAGGCCGACCAAGCCAACATAAAATGACTCATTTGACACCTCGATTACTGGAAAAGAGTATTTTAAAATATTTTTTATAAAGATACAATTTTAACCGTATCTTACCTCATCAATCAAATATCATTTTCGAAATAAAGATTATTTAGCTCTCTCAAAATTTTTATATATACTTATTTTATTCATAATCACTCTCAAGGATGTGACAAGCTAGCATATAGGACCCTGAGATTTGTCTTCCTTTGATATACTCCAATACCCAAAAGATATACCAGTATTTTCTTATTAGAGATTAGTGAGTTTTTATTGAAAGTAGATGTTATCTTTCTCTAACAAGCTTAAGAAGTGTACGAGTCTAGAAATTACACTAGATCTATTTTTCTTTCTTAAGAGTATATAGAGGAAGAGAATATGGAGCAATTACATAAGTTTCAGACAACACAGTCAATAATTATTTACAGATTGAGGAAGACATTATATAGTCTAAACAAGTACCAAAAGATTGATTTGCGAGATTTACAAGTAGTTACCTCATTTGAGTTACACAAGTGTGTTACAAATTTTTTTTCAAAAGAAACCCTAATGACAATGTGATTTTGATAAATATCTATGTGATTAACATTCTAATTATAAGAGATGATAAATTAGATGTTACTCAACTCAAGGGGTGTCTTCAAGCATAGTTTCAAATGAATGACCTTGAAATACTCGAATATTTTCTTGATATAAAAGTTCTTTATTCTTCGAATATATTATCATAAAAAAGATATATACTTAATATTTTTACAGAGTTTAATTTTTTGGTTTGCACTCCAACATATACTCATATTGATTCGAGTATTGATGAGACATATCTTGTTGATTCAGCTACTTATAAAAAATAATACAAAAAATTAACTATCTGACTATGATAAGCTCAAATATAATATACATAGTTGATGTAGTTAGTTATTTCCTAAATTTTCTTCGTCATATTTACATTGACGTAGTTCTTTACAAACTGAGGTATGCGAAGAAGTCTCTAGGACATGACATCCTTTATGAATCATGAGCACTTATAATTGACTAAGCTAAGTATTTAGATTTAAGTTGCGTACTAGCATGCACCAAGAGGATATTTATGATAAAATATTATATTTTTCTTAAAAAAAATCTTATCTCAAAAAATATATATATAAGGCAAAAAATTATTTTAAAATTTAATATAAAAATAAAATTCAAAGTGATGGAAATATTTATTTATAAGATATTATAGATGTGTTACCTGCTTGAGGAGATCAAGTATTCATTTTCATCTCCTAATACATTTTACTACGACAGTTAAGTAGCAAGACATATACCCTCAAATCTAGTATTTCACGTACAGAGATGAAGCACATAGATGTGAACTACTTCTTTGGAGAAAAGATATAAAATGAGATCAAAGTTATCACATATATCCAAATAGCATATATCTTCAAGAAGAGCAACAAGAGCCTGAAATGACCCCATATTGCTTTTCTCTCATCTAAATTTGATGTTCTGAATATTTAGGCATCAACTTGAGATGAAAATATTTCATTTTATTACTTCACTCTTTTTTTTTTTAAATAAGAGCACTCAGCATGTAAGCTACCTGAAATATTTTCGCTCAATATATGCGAGCGACATGTATATTACTTTAGATTCATATTGATAGTGATTACATTGTTGCATTTATTATTTTGTGGCACAAATATTCAACAGTCATTTTTATCTATCAATTACATAGAAAGCATAGTCCTAAAACTAAAAGTTATCTATTTCGGTGAAGGCAGAATGCTCAATCTTCTGTATTATTATCATTATTATCAATATCACTTCACATTAGCAATTCATGCAATATCACTTCACATTGGCATATTTAAAAGCAAACTAGGAATCATTTTTGTACCTTTATGTGAATCTTAATTTTCATATTTTATCTTTTTTGTCAGTCACCTATTATTATTATTATCAATATCTATTAAGAAAAAAGAGTTGAATTTTAGTGATTGTAATTTCTCCATAATACTTGGTTATATTTAATGTATATAACCTTTTTCAAACCCCTCACTAAGCATAAACATTATACACTGGGAATGATCTTTTTCCTATATTTTTTCCACAATATTTGAATATCAGGACATTCAAGCATTGATATTATAATTTATTTCTCATGTAATTATAATTTGTAAAAATTTTAAAATTCAAAAGTAAATTTATATTGCATAAACTAAAAGCTAAAGAATTATAAATATTTTTGTCACATATTTCAAATATGTCCACGTCTCTTTTACACTCTAATGCATTACATATAAGTTTAATTATTTTATCTAATCTTTACAAATTTAGAAATAAAACACTATAAACAACTAAACATTCAATTTGTATCATAAATATAAAGAATAAAGTGAAAGTATGAAATTATTAAATTTTATTAAGAAAACAATAATTATATAAATTAAATAATATAAATAAATAATTATCATGATTATCTGATCTTTTTTGCTTGAATAACTAACTATTTCCCAAAATATCCTTGAACATTCATGATTGAAGTCAAATTTAAGAAAAATTTTATTCTATAAACCCCCCCCCCCCCACTATGGTTTTCAAAAACATTAATTCTCACTCTCTCTCAAATCTCTCTCCTAAAATTCTCTCATGATTTCAGCTCAGCTTTTTGGGATTCGCAACTCTGGCTCGACTTTGGAAATTGATATTTTGGTACAAATGTTTTACCTTTATACTGTTTTATGGGTATTTTTATTTTTATTAATTATTTAACTAAAACTCTTAATATAATAATTTATATTTAAAAATAATTAGTTTTTTACTCTCTGTCTCTCTCTCTTTTTACTCTTTAATCTATCCTCTTGCCTAAAAAATCAAAAAATAATTAATATTAATAAAATTAATTTAAATTTAAAAAATAAAAATCATACACAAATGTCTGAAGTTGCTGAAATTTTTATTTCTCCAGTCGTATCAACTCAAACATCTAAAAAATAAAAAAATAAAAAAATAAAAGAACTTCTATAGATTGTAACTCATTTTAATATAATAATACAAAAAAATATTAAGGGTAAGGAAGAAGAAATGGCACGGTACAAATATTGTATGAAAATTTTAACTTGTAAGGGTATATTTAAGATTGGGCACCTTAAGAGGCATGCCGAAATATGCACCAAAAAAATATGTTACATTAGATCCTGAGCAAATTCAACTTAGTAGTGTATTTTTTGAGGCTGGATAAAATTCAGTCTCAAAGTTTACTCCTTTTATATACCACAGTAAGTTAGGTAAGAAAGACTTGGTCAAACTTATCACATTAATAGATCTTCCGATCAGATTTTCAGAAGATCCAAGGGTAGTGAGCATCATGCAGACATATTTTTAGCCTGCTTATCGTATGATTACTATGTCTATATCTAGGAATGACATGCTAAAATTTTATAAGTAAAAAAAATAAATAATAATTAATAAATTTCTGGCATATAGTGGAGTGGTGTCCGTGATGTCCGATATTTGAACAAATCACGATGATTCATCTTATGCATGTCTCACCGCCCACTATGTAGATTCTAAATGGACTATAAACAAAAAAAAAATTATGATTCTCTAAAATTTTCCATCATCATGATGGCTCAGTCATTTTTTAGTGTATGATGAAGATCTTTAGAAATTATAAAATTCAAAATAAAATTTTTAGTATTACATTCGATAATACATCTAATAATAGAGTAGCGATTAATATGTTTGTTAAAAATATTAGAGATGCACCATTAGGAAAGATTTTCCACGTCAGATGCATGTGTCATATGATTAACCTGATTGTATAAGCGGGTATGAAGATGTGTTCCCCCACTTTGGATAATATACATAATGCACTAAAATACATTCGCACGCCTCACAGACAACAGAAGTTTAGTAGTCACTATTTGTTTGTGAATCTTAAAAAGAAGAATTTCATTTATGAAATTCTTGAAGATTTTTTATGATACGACGAATATGTGTTCGTCGGTTTATACTCCCACAACTTGTATTGTACTCATGTGCATATGCAACATTAGTAATATTTTTAGGAAGTATCGAGCTGACTCGACACTTAGTTATATGGTTGCAGAGATGAAAACCAAGTACTTAAAGTACTAGTCCACCATTTCATCTCTTTATTGTCTTGCTGCATGCATAGACACTAGGGTTAAGGTGAAAGAAGTAAATAATGTTTTGACCTACATTTCCTCGTGCATGAACCTGGAAATCCAACCTGATGGATTAATTCACAAGAAATTGACCGACCTTTTCACATATTATGATACTATGTATGGTATTAGTAGTAGTGAGACTGTGAGTATAGACATGAATACTATCTTCGGAGATGATAATTTTTTCATTCAGTTAGCGAGCGGAAAATAACAGGGTGAACCGTCACATAGGAGTGAGCTTTCTCAGTACTTAGATACAGATTAATGCTCAATCCTATCATATTCTAATATTAAAAATCTTGATATATTACAGTGATAAAAATCATATGAGTCCATCTTTCCCATGCTATATAGGATGACATGAGATCTACTGACTCCTCCGGTGTTAAGCATAGCATCGGAGTCTACTTTTTCTGTTACAGTGAATGTGATTTCGAATAAGAGATCAAGATTACGTCTAAATATTATTGAGATTTTAGTATACATGAAAGATTAGGAGAATTCGAGGTTTAGCATCCAAGATTGTGTTAGGATAGGAACTATAGTAAAAGTTAAAAAGTTGATTATTGATGATGATCCATATGATAGTAATTTTGATGTTGAAGTTGAGGATGATAATGAAACGCTAATAGACGATAGATGAGGTTGTCACTTGATTCCTGATGGTTGACAATTGTGGGATTGCGATACGCCAACAATGATACTTATGTTATAGTTATGCTTATACTTATGAATTTTGAGTTATGTTTAATTCTGATTTTTTATTTAAATATTTTGTACTCATTTTTTATTTATATTATATTTGCTTTGATTTGAGCATTTGGTTTTGTGACTTTATTATTTTTATTATCATTTTTTGATGTTTATTTTATTTTTATGTTTAAG
This sequence comes from Sapria himalayana, assembly GCA_029783825.1. Classification (NCBI taxonomy): domain Eukaryota; kingdom Viridiplantae; phylum Streptophyta; class Magnoliopsida; order Malpighiales; family Rafflesiaceae; genus Sapria; species Sapria himalayana. The sequence continues at coordinate 925,307 of JAREIK010003224.1, forward strand.
AATTTCACTAAAAATTCTAAAATTTAATTCTATTAAAATTATAATCTAAATCTATTAATTTAATTAAAACATAATTAAAAAATAATATAAAAAAAATAACTTTTATAACTATTCAAAAATTTACTATTTACAATTTAAATATTTTTAAATATTATCTAATTTATATTTTATAATTACATAAATATTATAAACAAAAAAATAAAAAAAAACTTATTTTTTTAAACCGGCCCATACGGGCCTGACCCGGCATGTTAAAAAATCGGCCGTGCCAGTGAGCGGTGTCAGGCCCAGCCTGAAGAAACCTTGCTAGGACAGGCACGGCAAGGCATGGTAACTATGTCGTGCCTGGCCCGGCACGGAAGCATAGTTGGGCAGCCTAAAAACCATGTTGGGCCAGCCCGGCACGGCCCATTTTGACACCTCTACTGCCACATGGTTAAGCTGTCCAGAAAGTATGAGATTTTTTTTAGATTTTTTCTTAAAAAACAAGTATTCTAAAACCTTATAGAATGTACATTTATTATCTCATCATTAATGTTTTTCACAATCACAAGCATCCTAAATTCTAAAACAAGACAATGAAATTTTAATAATCAAACATATAAAATTCTGAGACACCAAACATATTATTTATAGTTTTGAGAGTTGAGATGAGTGCGATTTTGGGAATAATATGATTTATTGGAAAGATAACTTCGGGAATAATACGTTTTGTGGAGAGGTCCATAAGACAGGGCTAGACAAGGTGAGGCAATTTTACCTAGGCCACGTTGAGCCTAAACTTTAGGAGTGCTTGAGGCACATCTTTAATAACTATGTGATGGACAACACGAACTATCACAAGGAACATCCCATGGGAAGGCAGGTCTAGCACAGCACAGCCCACCTTTTGGGTGGTGCGGGTGGCCACAACCCAAAAGAAGGAACTGTGACGGGCATGAAGGGGTGGCACATGAGCTGCCATGGCCGAATTTGACCCAATCCCATGCCCACTTCAAGCATGTGAACCCATGACATGCACCCGACATGTGATGAGTACATGGTGGCAAGCAAAAAAAAAAGTCATGGGTCCAATCAAACATCATGATATGCACCCAGCATGTGACAAGACCAAACCCATAATTTTTTTGACCTATAGTTTTTTAATGCAATATCTTTTCCGACATTGCTTTGAAATGATTGCACAGAATCCATATAATAGCATTAAAAAAAATTTTTTATAAACACTTTTAACATGAATTTATTATATATAAATATAGTTAGTTTAAATTCATATTGATACACTTTTTTTTCTCTCTTATAATCTTTAAAATTTTCTGTCAAATTTAAAATTTCAAAATTTCATACTTTCATTAATATGTGAGATTGTTAGATAAGGTTCAGATATTTTTTATCTATATTTGTTTTAATTACTTTTTTTAATCTTCCTTCTAAAATTCTTATTTAGACAAATGGTGCTAAATATATTTTGTAGTATTAGCAACATATAAAATTAATCCTTATTTATATAAATGAAAATGAATTTAAACTTTTTGAAAAATTAAATTTACTAACTCATATTTTATCGAACTTTCCTTCTAGTCTTCCAATGATAATTAAAAACTTAGGATTTATTTAAAAAAATGTCATATGAACTTACTTTGATATAATAAAAAAGAAAAATATTAAAAAAGTAAAAGAAAATATAATTTAATATAGATGATATAAAAATATATATAACTAGAAAATTAAAAATAAGACATCACACATAATAAAAAGCATTTCAAACAATGCACACAAAAACTAGTATATTAAATCCTAGAAAAACTCATTTAGCATTATTAAAATTTTAATTTTAATTTAATTCAATTTCAGAGACCTCTTTCACATACAACCATGAATATATAAGAAAATAAATAGTTATATTGATTGCTAGAATGAATTTTTCACTCATATTTTAAGATCCTTAGTTTATATAAATTTTATTTTAAAATATGTCCAACTCATTTATCATGACTTTTAGGTAGACATATCTTAATGGTATCATAAAATATTTCAAATTTTAAAAAAAATAATAATTCAAAAACATAAAAATCAGTCATTTTGCAACGGTAGTCTGGAATATATGCACTATTCAAAATAATATGTCATTAACATGTGTCAGTTGTCACTATTTATTATACTAATTCAAATTACACTCAAAAATTATTATAGTCAAAATATTTTATCCTCGTAATAATTCTATCATATATATATATATATGTATGTATTATGAAGGTCTTTCAAGTTTAAAGAGAACAAATTTCAAAATAAAATATTTAATATTTTTTTAAAATATTACAAATAATAGTGTTGTATTTGATTTATTAATAAAAACTATCAAAAAAGCTCAAAACTAAAATTTTTGATGTTAGATGTATATATCATAATATTAACTTAATAGTACAAATCATAGTTATTAAAAATGTAACTGGGATGTGCCTAAAACACATGCAAAAGCACCTTGCCTATGGCAAGGTGGGACCATTTCCAAAGGGCAATGGAGGTGCAAGAAAAAGGTGTGCCTCACACCCAAGTGTGCCTCGCCTTGTCAAGAATGAGCTAACATAGCTCATTCTTGGAATGAGCTCGGGCAACTTACTCGTGGAACTAGCTCAGGCAGCTCGCTCGTGGAACAAGCTCTAGCAGCTCGCTCTTGGAATAAGCTCTGGCAAATCGTTCTTGGAACAAGCTCGAACAACTAGCTCTTGGAACAAGTTTAGGAAGCTTACTCTTGGAACAAGCTCAAGGAGCTAGTTCATTCTTGGAACTAGTTTGAGAATAAGCTGACGTAGCTCAATCTTGGAACAAACTCGAGCAATGCACTCGTAGAACAAACTCGAGCAGCTCACTCTTGGAACAAGCTTGGGCTGCTCACTCTTGGAACAAGCTTGGACTGCTCACTCTTGGAACAAGCTTGGGCTGCTCACTCTTGGAACAAGCTTGGACTGCTCACTCTTGGAACAAGCTTGAGCAACTCGCTCTTGGAACAAGCTCAGGGAGCTAGTTCGGGTGTGTGTGTGTGTGTGTGTACACATATATATGCATACTTATAAACATCTAAATGCATATGTATTTGTATATAGGTATGCATGTGTGTGTGTGTGTACTATACACGCATACATAAATATGTATACATGTGTATATACATATATATGCATGCATGTGTGTGTGTGTGTGTGTGTGTGTACATGTCTACATACATATATATGTATCCATATATAGGACTATAACCAAGCCGAACTGCTCACGAGCTACTCGGCATTCGACTCGTTAGAAGCTCGCTCGAACTCGTTTATTAAGTTAAACGAGCAGAGCCCGAACATCATTTTGAGGCTCGTAAGTTAAATGAGCCAAGCCCGAGCACCTTCAAACTCAGCTCGTCAGCTCGTAAACAAGCTCGTGAATAGACTCGTGAGCAAGCTCGTTAACCAGACTTGTGAATAAGCTCGTGAACCAAGCTCGTGAACAGGCTCGTGAACATGGAGAATGCTTGATGCACAACAAATTTTTCCTACAAATGAACATGATGAATATTTTAACTATTGAACTTCAATCAAGTTAATTGAACTTTTATTATCTTATCTTTTTAATTTAGTTATATGTTGGTTATTTTAGATGAACATTTTCTTTAATTCCAGAATATCATTTTGAGGCTCGTAAGTTAAACGAGCCGAGCCCGAGCACCCTTAAACTCAGCTCGTCAGCTTATAAATAGGCTCGTGAACAGGCTCGTGAATAGGCTTGTGAGCAAGCTCATTAACGAGACTCGTGAACAAGCTCGTGAAGAGGCTCATAAGTTAAATGAGCCGAGCCCGAGCACCCTCAAACTCGGCTCGTCAGCTCGTAAACAAGCTCGTGAACAAGCTCGAGCCTACTCCTTTAAGACCGAGCCGAGCCGAGCCGAGCCTGCCTAATACTCGGCTCGACTCGGCTCGGTTACACCCCTATCCATATATATAAAAACTATTTAAATTATTTTATGAAATATATAATTTTTATATATATTAAGTTGAGTGCAGATCAAAAAAAATTTACGCCTTGATTACGTCTTACGTCCTAAGATTCCAAAAAAATTTTATGTCTCTGTATATCTTGTGCCTCAAATTACTATGATACAAATTTTATTAAAATTAAGCTTACCCTCATTAGAAACTATTTGGGCTTCTATAAAATTTATTATATCTAGCAAACTATAAATAAAAATTTTATATTTTGTCAGTCGGTATGCTTTTAAAAATTTCAACATGATATTGAATATTATTAAAAATCAACATACTTAACATTAAAATCTTGTGTTGATTATTGGAAAATCAAAATAGTATTAAAAAAAATTCAAAATATAAATAAATCTCACACAAAAAAAAAATTCATAATCTTATATAAATATGTAGAACTAATTGGAGTAACCCACATATTGGATAATCATAACATAAACTTAAAATAATATTTTTTAAAAATAAAACTATAACACCGTTCTCAAGTTAGTGTATAAATATTCAGAACACCAAACTTTGAAAAAAAAGTTGAGTTTTCAAGATGTAAATATGTCAGCTAGTTGATATATTATATGAATACAAGACGTGGTAATGTCTCATCATAGATTTTCTCCCTATGAAAAAAATAATCAATTTTTCAATATTTCATCTGCTCATCAAACTTTGAATAAGAGATTATGTCATGTTAATTGACAATCACAATAAAGAATAATAAGAAAAAATATTAAAAATCCAATATTCTCATGAAAATACTAAATCCAAAAAACTCAAGTTGTTATAACATTGTCCTGCACTCTATCTCGATGGTGAATCTTGAGACTATTATATATCTCTTACTTTTTATGAGCTAATAATGTTTACAAGAAAAAAATATTAATTTGTAGTAGATTTCTTGTGCAAATTGATGACCAACCTGAATTTTAATATTCAATTAGTTGAAAATATTCATAATTATTGAATGAGATACCAAATACTAGAGATTTTTTCACATATTAAAATATGTGAAGAGTTATATGAAAATGAGCTTTTTTTTAAAGGTTTGTTTTATTATTAAATCACACTCTCTTTCGGCGGAGGAATACCATTTTTACAAACTAAAGCTACCATTAACCCTTTTACACTCATTCTCATCCTAATCTAAAAATAAAATATCAAAAATTTTAACTTAACTACTCTTACTTAAAAATTAACTTCTATCTTTAAAGTAAGTATTGCGAGCTTAATTTTCTGTCTAAGGGCTTTTTCGTGGCTAGCCTTCTTTTGCCTATAATGAACGGCCTTTGATTTTCTTTATAAGCCCATTTCCCAGCTCTCCCAAAGCCTTCCTCCAATCTACCCCCAAGCATCTATATAAAAATGAGCTTGTCATGAATATTTTAGAAAATTTACTAACCATATAATATATAAGCTACATATGATTTACTAATAATCAAATTGTTAATATTTTTAATAATTCTCATATATATAATCAAGTTAACAGATAACTCATAGCAAATAAATGATTTATCCATTATACAATTAGAATATTTACTAGAGTATAACCCAAAAAATTCACCTATAAAATAGTATTTGAGGCATATCGACTATGTGATAACATAATATTTTTAATTTTTTATTTTCATAAGTCACCTCAACCCTAAAAAAGTATTTAATCCTATCAAAATTATTTGTCTGAAATTATAAATGAAGATACCCCTTTAGTTGAGTAATTTTCAATTTATTTTCTCTCATAATAAAGATATCATCGACATATATAATCAACAAAATAAGTCAGACATATTAACTCTTCTCATAAAATAAGAAATGATCATTAACACACAAATACAAACCATAATAATTAATTATGATAAAATCTTATAAATTAAACTCTCAATAATTATTTTGGATCTTATAAGTCTCAACACAACCTATAAATTAAATATGAAAATTATCTATGCTTGAAAACTAAGTCGTTACTTCATAGTCATACACATCTCATACCCAAGATTATCATGAAGAAAAATATTCTACACATTTAATTAAAATATTATCTATTTGTGAGAGACTGAAAGAGATATAAGTACCTGAATGAAAATTATCTTAGCCACTATAAAAAAAATATATCTTAATAGTCAACTTCAAAAGTCTAAGTAAACCACCTCGAAACAAGTCTAGTATTCATCACGAACACCATCTACATCCGGGGGTAGGCCTTTGCCTTCATGAAAGTTATGTATTAATTCACAAATGTAAGCCATTTATCTCTTTCATTATGGTTTAACATATCTTGGATAACATAATATCTTGAAAGGATACTTATATATTCTAGAACTACCAAGAGAAACAATACAAATTACAAGGTCGGGTAAAAAATATGAGTACAATAAAACTTACAAGAATGAGTGCCGAATACAACTTCTTCATTTCTTCTGGAGAGCTATCTAGAAAATTAAAATCAAAAGAATTAATTCCAAAATCTTTTGACTTTTTTGAAGACTCTTATTGGTTCTAAATAGGGTAAGCCTGTTTTTTTCTTCTAAAATAAACAAGAAGACTTGGGTGATCAAGTCTAGCTCCCAACTCATTTGGAGTTGGGACTAAGATAGAAATTAGAACTACTATCTCATTTGAGCAAAGAGAAAACTCATTTTCCAAGAAAACCATATCCTCTCTATCAAAACCAAAAGCAACTATTTTCACAATTGTTAATACATATTATAATTCAAGAAGAGAATCAATATAATGTAATCAAACATGTTAAAAAATACTAATAGATGATAATATATCCTAGTTAGACACCTAGAGGAAACTCTAGGAGAACAAGAAAAAGTAAGAAATTCAAATTGAACCTCTAAATTCTTACCTTGCATAAACTATTTACATATTAAGTAATTTTTAAAAAAGATAATATTGATACTTATTATACTCTATCTATCTTAAAAGAATAAACACAAATTTTTATAAATACTAGAATGATCAAAAAATACATATTATAACAGCTTGAGTATTATTATATCATATACTGGAAAGAGATATTGATCAAACAAAAAATTAACAAATACTTTAGAAAATAAGCTATATAATCTTTAATCTTTCTCTAAAATATAAGATATAAAAATACAAATGATGAAAAAGAATTAAAAAATACAATTAATTGATCTATTAGTTATCAATTAAAACTGCATCTCCCCAACATCATCTTGGAACACTTCAATCATGGAGGAGTCTTCTAGTCATCATACATATTTTTATTTTTTATAAGAATATGTTAACATAAAAATATGATGGATAATCTTATGGTCAACATAAAAAATCTAATAGATGATCATATAGTCGGAACAGAAAGTATTCAATACATCAAACACATATCTAAGTATTAGTATTTATTATTATTTTAATATTTTTATTAAATTATTTTTTTTATAAAATAATTAAAAAATATTAACATAGTTCTAACGTGATATTAAAAAAACTCTAGGTATATTTTCCTAATTGGTATCCCTCATAATCAAATTTAAAAATATTTTTTATACTAGAATCCAAAATAATTAGTTTGATCAGAGACGGATGACCACGTCAATATTCAAGATTGTATCAGTAAATAATTAATAACACTCAAACACTTAGAATATTTTATTATCAGAACAATAGAATATAAACAAATCATTTTGCTCAAAACAAAAGAATCATTCTCAAAGTTTTTTTAATCATACAAAATAATAAGAATACAAAAAATTTTTATGAGTATTAATGAATAAATAAAACACAAGATAAAATAGAGCATCAAGAAAAACATCATAGTCAATAATATTAGATATTTTACCATTAGCAATAACAACATTAAGAAAGAAAGTTGTAAAAACAATAAATAACAAATAATTATTTATGTTATGATTATTTATACTTAGTCGATAATCTAGAAATTAAGAATGGGAAGATGAATGATGATAATTATAACATATAATGAATATGAAGCATCTACTATTACTTTACTAGCAAAAAATTTTGTATATTCTTCAATAATAATGATATGTGATCATTATAAGAAAATTATGTGAAGATTCATTAATAAATCTAGTAGTCGAAATTTCTCTTTCAATAATATATAATGTTCTAGGTGTCTACTATGCAAATAATTCTCCATAATTTTTCTTGGTATGACAACTCTTCTTATAGTATGGACGTTTTATGAAAGGCCTCATGTCTCTAGCTCTACCTCAACTAGAAACTATTCAAAATAAATTTCTTCATTTTTTTCTTTTTAATGATACAGCATAACAAAACTAAACAATGAGCTCATGATATTTGAGGAAAACTACAAAACATACCAAATGCTAACATTGAGGTGTGGGGAAATCATTATTAAGGGTGCGGTATGCGGCAACACAAGTGCATGAGAGATGCAAACGCATGAAAGCATGATAGTTTCGTGTAGGTTGTGTGGAGCACCTTCTAGGGTTTGGTGAATGGATGACAGACATGGTAGTAGTTGGTACCGACATGATAACCAAGGAGGGATCCAATGAGGATGCCAAGAGACCCTACTTTGGTTGAGAGACCATAATCCTACATAACTCTAGTTATGGTATCATGAAGAATCAAAACACATTATATAAAAATGAAAAAATTATAAATACAAATAAATCTCACACTAAACATATATAAATAGGTAGAACTGATTGAGTGAGCCCATAGTTTTGGTTTTAGTATTCCCATCATAAATGTAAAATAACAAAAAAATAATAAATATTACAACGTTTACAAAAAATATTTTATCCAATTTTGTGAACATTAAAATCAGTGACATCTTTATAATTATATATAATTGTGAGATAAACTTGTATTTTTAAAATTATTAAAAATATTTTATGATACTATTAACAAGTGTTCATCAATATACAGTAATACACTAGTAAGTCTTGCATTATAGATGTATTGGCTATACAAGTCATATGTTTCAAACATATAGGAAACATTTACATTTTAATAAAATAACTATAAAAAATAAAAATAAATTTTTTTAAATATAGGATGAATATTCCACTAATTTATTACTCAAATATCTATGTGAATTTGAGGGTTAAATATTAAAATAAAAGATATGCAAAATATTTTTTGTTTCTAGAACCAAAGAGTAAGAATCATAAATAATTAAATAATTAATATAAAAATTATAAAAATAAATATAATAATTTATCATCAAGTACTATAACTCAACCCATATATAGAGATGATCAATTTTTTATTCAATTAATTAAGAAAAAATTATGAGGTTATCCATTCAATAATATTAAATTTAAATATTACAAAATATTTAAAAATTTTTAATATTATGAGTTGGTATAAATTCTAATAGTTCACTTTTTCTGTGGTATCTAAAATAACATGTGATTTTCTAACTTTTCTTATGTCTATTATAGCATCAGAATCTATTTTTTTAATTTTATATTTACTTAAAAAAGGGAGAACAAATTCTGCACCAAATAGACTTGAAACTTTACATATTTAAAAAATTAAAAAATACATAAATAGAATTTTAAGTTTTAATAGATACATTTCATGAATATTTTGATAAATTAAACATCCAGATAAATGATGATCCAGAATTTTAAGATATGAAGCAAAATGAATTTTAGAGATTCATTTTTTTAATCATATATTTTTTATATTATTACATATTCAATGTATATTGAATTTTATATTTCTAATATTTTATTGTGTTAAATAAATACATAGTTTAAGTTTATATATTTTTTGGATTTTTCCATTTAGTGCAACATGTGACTGTGTCTGTGGCTTTAAGCAGCGAGCACTTTAGTGAGTGACAACCAGCATACCCTAGCCATTGGCCCACTACACACCCCATGCCTCGTGCATGTGCATGAGCTCAAGCCCAAGAAGGCACCACATCATGCCAACCATGCATGGGCATGAGCCATGCGATGACAAAGGCCATGCTGGTACCCATATTTCATTGACCCGGCCCAACACACATGGCAAAAATCCAGCTGGCCTGCTGGCCATCAGGCCACCTGGCCTTGCTAGGCTACCTCAAATTTGAAGCAAGCTAGCAGCATGGTGGTCCAGTTCGTACCAAGCCAGCACAACCCATTTGACACCTCAATACATGGCATATATTTGGTTGAAACATTGACCTTCCAAATCACATGGATTAGTATTTTGAGCAATTCTCACATTTCTTTGGTAGCATTGTTTTAACACAAAGACTTTAACTTTCGACATTTAGTATAAGATAATAAAAACAGTTTCATGGTATAGCTATTTAGATGAATTAAAAGCAACTTACAGTCTCACGTTGTAATAAAGATATGGAACACAAAGAAGTGACATAAACCAATGCCCTGTCAATAGATAAAGTAGGCATAAAGCTCCTTGTGTAATATACTCTGGCAAAACCAATCTGTTTATCAGTGCTGATGAGTCATAAAGATTGACATAATCAAACTCCAGATCTGCCAGGCTCATTATCTGAAACATTTTTTTGCAAGTCAATTTCAACTTTGTACAACCTCCGACTGTGGAGCTGGAATCCAAGATGATGACATAAATGTCACCAAACATTTTTTTGCACAAAACAATTGGATACTTTTTAAAATAAATTTCACAAAATAAAGATTTATTTTTCAACAACAAAATAAAATATTATAATTCAACAACAAGAAAACCCAAATCAACTCAAAATGATGTTAATCACATGGATTTGTCCAATACATCCTGTTGAGAGATATCTAGCTGATCTCCACTATATTAATACTAAAAATAAATATTACTGAATTGAGGTGTGTTGTTTAAGCTCATCTCATCAGTGGGTATCTCCCATATGTTTCTCAGTCATTGGATATTTTGCAATAAATAAGATATAGCAAATTCCTATGTTAGTATGTTTATTTATTTGTAACAATTCATAATAACATATCAAAAAAAGATTTGTTGAGGTTTAGTGTTGGTTATTTGTTTATTTTATTTATTTTCTAGTAATATTTGTATGAAATTACCCAACATGTGAGCTTCTAATTTTTTGCAATAAATAATATTTTTATTTCCATTTTCACTCTCCTCAACTTTTCTCTCTCACTTTTTCCTGAAAACCCAAGTTACCCAAAACCCTAATTGCCAGAAACCCTTAATTGAACATGGTATCAAAAGATTTCCTATGACCAATGAAAGGCACACACTGATATGCATGATAGTGCACCGTGCGCTAGTGCAAGTGACAGGATGTGCTGGCTTTTAGTGTTGATAATGACGGCACCAAATATTTTATGGAGTGAAAAAGTTAATTTTTTGCATTATTTTGCATTCGTGATGGAGTGGATATTGGTTACGGAGGTATGATGGTCATTTCACAATTATTCAGTAAATGTGTGGTGGTTCAAATGATGGTTCACATGATGATTTGTGTGATGATGCCGGTACAATATCATAGTGGAGCATAAATAAGGATTCATTCAATTTTTATATATGTTTCAGATATTTGATATGAAACCGTATTGATTTGCATTAGTTTTGGTATCATGATGTTTATTTTTTATTATCATGCATGTCTTATTAAGAAAATGATCAAAATCAATGTGATACCAATAGAAAATATCCAGTGAAAATTAAAAGCACACTTGTTCAAAATGAGTTATTGCGGTGAAGATTTGATTCTTTGACAAGGATACATGTACCACGTATTGGATGAGCGACATCAAGTCAGATAAGATGAATGGTCAATGAGCGATACATAATTATTAGTTCATCTATGATAATCAAATTATCCAAGAATGATCAATATATTTGGTTCTTATCACAAGTACAAAAAATTTTGAATAAGGTTTGGTTGAAAAAATAGATTGGGTGTGAATATTATTTTTAACATAAATAATTGAAAAAATAGAATTCATACAATCGATCTCAAATAGTTAGTATAAGACAGGTTTAATGATAATAATAATAATAATAACAACAATAAAGATCACACATGCAAAAAAAACTGAGATTTAACTATGTCAATGTACCTATTTAGAATGTTTCACTTGTAAGATACATTGTAGAGAGATATATTATTTTGCAGACTCATATCCTTAATAAGATAATAATTCTAATTTTCTCAAAGATTTACCAAATGATAAATTTAAGCATCTACTGTTATACATAAATCGAGTAAAATTAGAATGATGAGTCTGGCTATAATTATGATTTCTCCACACAATGATTATGAGAGAGATAGTAGGAGTGCTCAAAAAGGAGAGAAGTCAATTGTAACATATTCACTTTGTAAAAAATTAGGACAAACTTAAGAAAGGTATTAGATGTTGCATCTCAATTTACAAAAGATATTTTGGGGTTACAGAGACTAAACAGTAGACTATCAGATCTACTCAGAATTGATATTCTACATGGACAACATTCACTTTTATATGTTTTGATGACATCCTAATTTATAGTCAATCAATAAGTAATCACTCCAATCATCTCTGACAGATATGTCTAATCTTGAAAGAGGAATAGTTGTATTCCAATCCATTTATATGTGCATTTGTGCATTCCTATTAGAACAAGTGGTCTGCCTTGGTTTTATCATTTCTTTATAGTGTATCATAAAATCCTTAAAATATGTGTGCTATTAGAGATTAGAATGAACCTCAATTGTTTGAGATGTCTAAAATTTTCATGGGTTGGACAATTTATACCATAACTTCAAGAAGGGTTTCAGCACAATTATGAACCCTATGAGAATATGCCTTAAGAAATGAAAGTTTTATTAGACTTAAATTATCACTTAAGTATTTTACAATATTGAAAATCAAATGATGAAGGCTCATGTTATGAACCACAATGACTTTACCAAAATTTTTGAGGTAACTTGCAATACTTCTAGTATTGGTGTTGGGGGAATCATTTCTCAGTAAAGACAACTAATTGCATATTTCAGCAAAAAGTATCATGAGACCTTGAGATAAAAAAAATTGAATACTAAACATCAATGGTAGATGAAGTTCTTACAATATTCATGAACACCTAATTGAGAGAGTTCTTACATATATCATCCAACATAGAACCAAGGTGAAGAAACAAGATATACATGCCCTAAGTCTATGTGTCATATCATGTACCTAACTTTGTTAAAATCTATTTCATTCTTTGGAAAAACAATACATCAATGGAGGATGGATTTCTTCTCCAAATTGACTATTTGTTTAAACATAGAGCATCATACATTCTCCACACATTTTTATGTGAATATCATGTTGGGAAGTACACAAAGAAGGTTTAGCAAAACACTTTGAGGTATCCAAGAGACCAAGACTATAGTTACCGTTGAACAGCAATTCTTTTGCCCTAGTCTACAAAGGAACGTGACAAAAATGGTGGTGAGATATCACACCTGCTACCTCACCAAGAAAATAAAGCAAAACATAAGTATGTATTATGCATACTTATTTGTCAATACCAAGACAACCCAATGAAGATATTAGTATGAATTTTATTTTATGTATCGCACAAATAGCTCAATATGATGACTTAATTTTGGCAGTTGTGAACCATTTTTTGAAAATGGCTCACTTCCATACCCTATTCAAAGATGACATATACTTTGCTAGTAACAAAGTTATTTTTTAATAAAATTATTCAATTGTATGGGATGCCCAAGACAATAGTATCAGATTAAAATGTGAAATTTACGAACTACTTTTGAAATACTTGTTGATACAAAATTAAAATGCAATTACAAAATTCATATGCTTTCCACCCCCAAATTAATGGACAAACCAAAGTCACTAATAAAAAATTAGAGAGTCTACTTAAATCTTTAGTCAGAAATTAAAACTTTCATATGTCGATAGTCAAACTTGTGTATAATAACTATACCAACAAGGACCACATGTATCAATACTATAGAGATTATCTATGATTTTTTAATCTCTACAACCTATCGACCATGTGCTTATGCTAGACAACCCACAAGTGTCTAAGTCATTTTTTATAGTTGCTTACATGAGTTGCATAAAAATTTTGTTGTAATTTCTTTTTAATTTTATTGTACTTTTTTTCTATGTTATATTAATGAAAGCACTCAAAATGTGAACGGTCCTAATAGAATTTGCTCATTATATAAGAGTATTGCCTGTATGAATTGTAATATCAAATATTATTATTATTCTGAGTTCTTTAGATTCTACATAGCATCACAACGATATTCTAAGCAAAATAAACCATAAAATATGTGCATTGTGCTAGCACAATGCACATAAACATGTGAGAGAAAAAATGAAGCATAATTATTGTGAGAAACAAAATCAATTGTTGCAAATAAAGTGCAACAATGGGAAATCGATGCCCACTACATCAGCACCATGAGGAAGACATAATGATGCATTAGATGTGGAACAATGGTGCACCTGTTGTGCAATGGTGCAACAATGATGCAAAAAGCAAATTTGAGAAACCCAATTTAGGGTTTCAAGACCAATTCTGATGTTAATTTACAATGCACATCATTTTGATTATTGTTTCAACATTAGTTCAGATTTTTATTTTACCTAAGTTAGGATTTCAAGAAAAACTCTCAAACCAAGGTTTATTATTCATTTGAGGGCAAATATAAATTAAACTTACAATAATAATCATACATCAAATATCTTTATATAATAAACAAAAATAATTACGATAACTCACAGGTTAAATGTTCTCAATCAAAAATATAAAATATAAAATAAAACAATAAAAAATATAATACTCATTATCGAATTGGTGCATACAAGTCCACAATACTAAACAAGAAGAAAAGAAAAATAAATTGACCAATGGACCACATGCTTTCCATCCCCAAACCAATGGACATACCAAAGTCACCGATAAAAATTTAGAGAGTCTACTTAAGTCATTAGTCGAAAATTAATACTTTCATATATTGATAGTCAAACTTGTGTATAATAACTATACCAACAAGGACCACATGCATCAATACTAAAGAGATTATCTATGATTTTTGACCTCTACACCCTATCGACCTTGTGCTTACGCTTTTTAACCCACAAATATCTAAGTCATTTTCTATATTTGCAACTCGCATACATGAGTTGCAATAAACAATTTGTTGTAGTTTCTTTTAAATTTAATTATACTTTTTTTCTACATTATAATAATGGGAGCACTCAATATGTGGACAGCCCCAATAGAATTTTCTCATTACATAAGAGTATTATCTGTATGAGTTTTATTATTGAGTATTATTATTATTTTGAATTCTTTAGTTTCTACATACACATCACAACGATATTCTAAGCAAAATAAGCTATAAAATGTGTGTATGTGAGAAATATAAATCCTAAAGAAAGAAATATGTGCATTGTGCTAGCACAATGCACGTAAACAACATGTGGTAGAGATAAAGGAGCATAGTTATTGTGAGAAACAAGATAAATTATTGCACACAATGTGCAACGATGGGGCATCGAGCCCACTACATCAGCACCATGAGGAAGACATAACGATGCACTAGCAATGGAACAATGGTGCACCGATGGTGCAATGATGTGACGACGATGTAAAAAGCATATTTGAGAAACTCAATTTAGGGTTTCAAGACCAATTTTAACATTAATTTTACAATGCATATCAATTTGATTATTGGTTCAACATTGGTTCATATTTTTATTTTACTTGATTTGTGATTTCAAGAAAACCCCCTAAACCAAGGTTTATTATTCGTTTGGAGGCAAATTTTTTTTAGGCTCATAAAAAAATATAAATTAAACTTACAATAATAATCATACATTAAATATCCTTATATAATAAATAAAAATGATTGTGATAGCACACAAGTTATGTATTTCTAACAAAAATATAAAATAAAAAATAAAACAATAAAAATTATAATACTCAACATGGAATTGGTGCATAAAAATCCATAATACTAAACATGAAGGAGAAGAAAATAAACTAATACTTCAACACCTCCGTGAAGATATATACTGACCGCTATACTATCAGATTGCATATTATAGTAATGGTCTCGTACAGAATCTTCTCTCTAAGAAATGAGAAATTAATTTCTATGCGTTTCAACTGCTTGTGACACACTGGATTAGTTACTATATATCTCGTTAGCTGACTGTCATAATAAAAAATAGTAGGAGAAGTAAATACATATTCGATCTCTACAATAATTAATGTATCAAAAATATCTCATGAATAATTATTATTATCACTCTAAATTTTATCTTTATAATAAATTACTAAACAATTATGTCTCTTATATTTCTAATAAATAATGTTATCTTTAAAAAAAATACAAAATTTTATCATAAATTTATCTCGGTACATGTTGGTGTCCAACTTAAATATGAAAACTCAACTAACAGTAAGTGTCGATGCATAAAAAAAACTCAAATCCTAAAGAATCATTAACATATCTTAGTGTACAAAAAATTGCGTCAAAGTGAACCTGCAAAAAAAATCTAACAAATAACTAGCTATATTGTCTTTATATATTATATCTGACCTATTCATAGTCAGAAAGCTAATCTTCCATATAATTCTCCTTAAAGTAATAGAGTCAGCTAAAAAAGATACATCAGAAGTAAAATTATTATATATTAAAAAAAATGTGTTGGAGTACAACCCAAAAGATTAACCTTTACAAAAGCATTGAGTATATATCTCTTCTATGACAAGAAAATACTCATCGTAAAATAAGCCATCTTAATTTTAAGAAAATATTTAAATCTCCCAGAGTCATTTATTTAAAACTATGCTTAAGGATATTCTTTGAGTTAAATAATTCCCAATTCATCATTTCGTGTAATCAAAATATTATCCACATAAAAAATTAACAAAATCATTATGCAATCAAAACACCTCCAAAAAAAATTTAAAAAAAAATTAATAAAACACTTAAGTAACTCAATTAAGAATACTACCTATAAAAATGTCACATATTTAACTATTGATAATTACTTTAGGTAATATAATATCTTCAACAATATAAAAAATATATTTGCCTTGTTGCTTGAAACACAGATGACTACTTAACATACGTCTCCTCCTCGATGTCACCGTTAAAAAATATATTCTTCATATATAATTGGTGTATATTCTCACTATATAATATTACAAGAGAATCCTCTCTACACAAGTCTCATGTTATGGCAATTAACTTATCATATAAACTTGTATTCACAGTGAACACCCACATATAACTAAGAATAGACTATCCTAAAATTCATGATATTTGTCCTCGAGTCTAATTAAAATAAAAAATATATATCTCTTCCTAGATAATATAATACTTTAGAAAAAAAATTTAGTATACTACAATCATCAATAAAAGTAATAAAAAAAATAAAAAATAGATGTGTCAAATGGATCGGGCGGCCTAGGCCCAGCCTAAGGCATGGCCCGACTCAACCGTACCCGGCCCAGCACGACACGATGCAAACCTGTGCCCATGTATGTGCTGGGCCAGCTCACAACACGGCTCATGCCATGCCAAGCCGACTCATAGCACGGCTCGTGTCATGTCGGACCGAGGGTCTTCATCCCACTTGCCTTGCCAGGCATGACCCAAGTGCCTAGCACGTGGGTACAACATGGACAACATGCCTGACAACAATTGAAACAATGCCTGACGGGCGATGGCTCGACAGGTGCAATGGGAATGGCAGTGTGGTGGTACGAGTCTCAAATCCTAATTTATAAAATTTAACTTAACCTAATTTTAACCTGACTTGATCTAGCCCAAACCTAGGCTGATTTTGGGTCACGGTCCATGTCAGGCATGTCCTCCAGATAACCATGACATGCCAAGCACGGCACGTGAGCCCGGGTGAACTTAGAAAAAATGGGTTAGACTGGCCCAACCCCGCCTGTTTGATACCTCTATAATAAAATAAACAAAATGATAGCATGGCAGAATATATAAAATCAAATGCTTAAGTACTGCTTCTTTATCCCTACCGAATAATAATCAAAAAGTCAAGATCAAAAAATCAAGATCAAAGAGACAAGTTGTCACATTATCTGTGTTATGTATGAGATTAAGAACCCTTGTACATACTATGAGAGTGCATTTTTCTATTAGATAATTCTATGGCTTTGTTTTCTATCAAAAAGTAATCCTGTTGCTACTTTCAAAGATCAAGAGAAGACTGGTGTTGATGACGAACCTTCCCATGCACTCCTTGATCACCAATTTTCCAGTGATATCAATAAAACAATTCAGTAATCAACAAAAGTATCATCCTACGACCAAAAACGAAAAAGAAGCTAGTGTTGATAAACCACCATTGTGACACCAATCAATCTAAATCAATTCGACAGTTCGTGTGTTCTGATTAGAGATATGCTTTATTTTCCTCGGGAATTTGCATCTAACTACAGATTGTCAGTAAGTAGATCCTTGAAGAAGAAGAAAAACCTCTTGATCACAAAGGTTCCCATAAATTCAATAGCATATTCAAATAATTTAACCGAGCTGAAGTAAAGTACAAGAAAGATAAAACATCCAGTATGCAACAGGTGTAGTTCGGGTTTAAGGAGTCACCTGGGCGATGACGAGCACTAATACAGTTATCAGAAAAAAGAAAGATGCAATCAGTCCGTAGAGGCTACACATGGCGTCCACCTTATTTTCTTCATTTGTATTTTGGTGAACAAACGACTTTTCAATCGCAATCCATCAGATACTGACGTAAGTAAGCTTCCAAACATCTTATTTCACATAACAACTATAATTGTTTATCATTATGAGCTAATTTTATATGTATATATAAATATATATAGTTTTTCATTATGTATATATAAACAAAAACATATATAAATATTTAAACATACATACATACATATATATATATATAAACATATATATATATATATCTCTCTCTCTCTCTTTGTGTGTGTGTATTTATATATATTTATAATATATATATATATATAATATAAACATACACATAAAATATGTATAATTAATATATATTTATATATACATAAATATATAAATATAAACACAAACACACACACACACTCACACACATATATATATACATAAACATATTTATATATGTTTTTGTTTATATAATTATATATATATATCTTTGTGTGTGTGTATTTATATATATTTATGATATATATTTATATATATTATTTATATATACAATTAATTCGTAATCACATTGTGAAGCATGTGGGATCGATTCTCAAATGATGAAGCGTGTTTGAATTATATAGTTAATTTTTGTATTTTTGTTTTTTTTTTCTTACATGTTAGCTGGCAAAAAAAAATGGACTTAAAAAAAAAATTCACCGAAACACATTATTTTGCATTTTCGTGCACTTTTTAAAAATTAAAATAAAATAATTTTTTTTAATATTTTATATTTTTTGTACAAAAACACAAATCATCTTATTTTCTTAGGTGTTGTTTGTTTTTTTACTTAATGTTTAATAAAACTTTTTTTAGAATTAATGTTGATTGGTACTTAATAGCATTAAGTATTAAGTTGTTTGTTTTTTAATATTGGGTAATAGTGTGATGGTAACGATTGTTTAGCCCAACAAAAATAAATGAGCCGGCTTTTTCTAAAAAGAAAAAGCTAAATATATTAGATTTTTCTATTCATAACTTTATTAAAAAAATCCAGCAATGTGGCCATGTTTTTTTTTTTTTTTTGGTTTAACGCTAAAATCAAATCACTTTCAGCATTAAGCCGAATTGTGTTTTGTTTTAAGACTCTTCACTAAAATTTTTTTAAAAATACTTAATACTGTATATGTAAGTTGTTTTTTGATAATCTGTTTGTATAACCAAATATTTTTATTTATGTTTTAATATTTTCATGTAAATATAGGAAAAGAAATATTAAGAGGCCGGAGATGCATCAGTAATACAATAACAGATATTCAATCAGCGAGCCGAAATTTTTGGAGATGAGCCTGATTTGTCCCATGATCCAACACGTTCCGGTTAAATTAACCGAGAGAATTTTTTTGTTATAAAATGTTTTGTAATTTTTAATTTCAGGTTATTATTTTTGGAACTAGGAACTGTTCATCGTCTTCTTCATCTCTCTCTGCGTAATTTATCGCGACTGCTCTGCGCTGCATACTATAAGATAATTTTTGTTGGTTTAATCTGTAACACATAAGCATTTTCTGGTAGAGGTAGCTAGTCATACTGAGCGACTAGCGAACCACGTTATTTCTGGTATATTATTTCTCATTTTTTATTCTACCATGGTTGGATTGCTAGATTGGATATATATTGCTTATTTTTCTGTTGTTCTTGTTGTCTTATGTATCTTAATATCACCACCGTAGAAGCGCAATTGCCCAATACTTAAATCATTAAGCAAATTTTTTTGGCTTTTTCTATTCAAAAAAAGCCAAAAAAATGCTAGATCAAAAAATGCTCGATCTAGTATTTTTTGACTTCTCGTTCGAAAATAAAAAATCCTCTTCCCTATAAATAACTATAAATATCTTTTTTACAGCAGCCGATCAAGAGTTCATACTACAATTTGAGACCATGTTATTGATAAACTATTTTAAGTGTTCTATTAACTTATCATTTTAACTTTTAACATTATATAAAATGAGATATCAAATACTTGTATCAAAAGTTTGTCGTTTTAGTTTTTTTTTTTTTTTTGAGTGGGATATGATGTTAAATATAAATAACAAATATTATGGCTTTAGATATTTTGAAATATGTACTTAAATTTTAATTTTTTCTTTAAATATATATGAATATGTATTTGAATACAAATATTTTAAATTTAAGTAATGTTTGTGTTTTAGCCTTTATAATTGTTATGAAATGAGATTAAATATTGATATCAAATGTGATATCTTTAGATATTTGAATATACGTAGTTATAATTTTTTAATATATTAAGCTGTTAAGATGTTAATTTATAGTATATAAAAAACAAACAACTTAATTCTTAATAGAAATAAAATATTAAAAAAACAAACAAATTAATACTCAATGCTATTAAGTGTTATGCACAAAAAAAAATTATTAAGCATTAAGTACAAAAAACAAAAGCCACTTAAGTCATATTTTTATTACAAATAAACAGCTAAACACTAAAAGTAAATCTGCTTTTAGTATTCAGCCTAAAAAACAAACAGAGCCTTAGTCACACACTTACATATAGAATAACAAAAGGAAAAGTTATGTTTAGGTGTCCCAAATAAAATTTGTCTTTTTGTCATATTAATTTTTTAATAATATGTACCTAAAACTTAAAATATTTACGTGTTGGGACCCCAAAATCATATAATCATATGTTTTTTGATTTAAAACTAATTTAAAAAACACAGTGTGTGGTTTTCCGAGTTTGGAAATTGAATTTATAAAGAATAATGAAAACAATAATTTTTTTTAATTTGGAAAATGGGCATTTTTGTTATTAAGGAGCTTTTTGTTTTAAAAAAAGACTTTTTTTTTCAAAAATTCAACTTTTGTGTGTGTGTGTGTGTATATATGTAGATACATATGTTTAACTTCACTACAAGAAAAAATGAAAATAGAAATAGAAATTAGAAACGCCAAATTTTATTTCTAAAATTAGGAATATAATTAAAATATATTACAAATAAAAATTACATATTATGAAAAATTAGAAATAGAAACAAAAATTGTCGTGATGAATTTTTATATATTTTTTAATTTCATTGCTAATTGCAATGTGCTATCGTGGGCAAATATGTTTGCGTGTCATTGAGTGATGGAAATGTATGTATCTTTATTTTTTTAGAAATAAAATCCTTATCAATTTCTATATTTAAAGATAAAAATTATTATCCTTGCTAAATATGAAACGTCTTAGATTCCATCGCTAATTTAAAAACATAAATAAATTTTATTACTAAATTATGATAATTAATTTATCGAAAAATACTTTGAAACTATGAAAAAGATTATGTTTAGGAGTTTTAAATTTAGATAATGGGTTCGTCTTATTTTTTTTAGAATTTATTTCTTTCAATTATTGTTCATCATGCTAATCATCCATGATTGAGGTATGATATCTTGTTTTTGAAATTTAACCCATATGTATTGTATTTGGGAATTACATTTTTTGTATGTTTTGTTGTCACCTATAATTTTTTTTCATATTTAATATTCTTATTGGGTTATCTCTTCTTATTTTATTGAATTAATATCATTCTAATTGATAAGTTATATATTTTATATTTTTTGCACATATTAGGATTTGTTAAATTGTTGGGTAACCTAATTAAGATATGAGTTTTTTGTGTGTTCATTATTTGCCTATAATTTTGATCATGCTAATTAATGAAGACTTAGTTTGCTTACTATGATTTATTGAAATGTAGTAATTTATAAATAAATAATTTATACTAATGGTGCAAATTTAACAATAAACAATTAATAAATATGTTAACAAATACTAAAAGTGTAAATATGTTAAGAATTATGTTAATGAATATTCATTATATACAATGTACCTATTTGTATTACACATTCGTAACCTACATTTTACATATGAATATCAATCTCCCTATTCAATGCATATATTCAATACATTGACATTGGTGATATGTGCATCATTGTTTTCTTATAAATAGAAACTTAATTTTGGGCATTGCAGTGATAAATGAGATGCATGTAATAAAATTTTTCTTCTTACTTTCTCTATTATGTTTGGTGTTTATCTACTTTCTATTATTGATCTCTCTCTATTCTCTATAATATATTATTGTAACGCAATAATTTATAACAAATTAAAAACACAAACATCTACTAATTGAGTAAATAATTTTTGAAATGTACATTTTTTTATCAATCAACTTATACTTCATCTTCTTTTATCAATTTTTTTATTTTTCTTGGCTTGGAGTCAAATTTCTAACCTAAAAGTATAATTCTTCTCCTAAAGTGGCAATTGATATTTGGAAATCATATTAATTAATATAAGGATTCATTTGTTAAACAAGAATTATGGCAAATATTGAAAAGCCCAAATTTCCACATCCTCGCAGTGAGTGGAAATAATTATTTATCATGATGCCTTGGCATGGAAATGCACTTCCAAGGGCAATATTTTGCTAATACAATTACAAAAAATGGAACATCAAATGCAAAAGATAAAGCAAATACACTAATTTTTATTCATCGTCGTTTACATGAGAGCCTACATACTCATTATTTATCCATTCGAGATCCTCAAACCATGCGGAAGAGGTTAAAGGTAATATATATATATATATATATATATGTTAAATTATTTTACACACACACACATATACATTAATTGATATAACAAATTTTATATATACGTGTGTATACACACACACACACACACACACATATATATATATATATGTAAGTATGTATAAATAAATACTTATATATATATATTTAGTTTTCTAGAAATGAAAACTAATTTTATTTTTAATAATCATAACTTACACACACACACATTTATATAAGACATGTTAGCATATATATGTGTGTGTGTGTGTGTGTAAGTATATATGTTTATATAACTATATATAAGTATATATATATATATATATATATATATATGTTTAATCACACACACACACACACACACACATATATATATGTGTGTGTGTGTGTAAATAATTATATAAAAATATAATAAATAAATGTGTGTGTGTGTGTGTGTGCATAAGGCTATATATATAATTAAATATTTATAAATCACCACAAAAAAATTTGGATTTAGAAATGAAAATTAGAAACACCTAAAACTATTTCTAAAATTAGGAATGAATTTTAAATGGATTAGAAATGGAATTTACAGGACCAGAAAATAATCAAAATGGAAAATATTTTCATAGCTAAATAGTGATAAAAATATTTTAATGTTTTTTTTAATCCATCGTGAATAGAAACACAAAGTAAGATTCGATTACGCTTGCATGGTATTTAGCATTGGGAACATTGCATCCATTAATAATTAGAAACAACATGCGTGTTCATTTCTACTATTTATGAGGGATATTAATTCTGTTGCTATATGAGAAATGACATGCATATCCATTGATACTTCATTTAAAATGATTATGCGATTAAAAGGCATTTCGTTGCTATTTTATAGAAGGAAATAAGTTTCATTGCTAAAATATGCGTTATTAATTTCTAAAGAATACTTTGAGACTTGAACATTCTCAAAGTTTCAAAAATTTTTGGTCTTTATTCTAATTTTGTCCGAATCATTTGTGAATTGTCTATTATTCATACATTGATCGATGCACATTTAATTCATATTTGAGGTATGAAATTATAATTTTCATTTTATCCCGTATATATTGTATTCAATAATAGCTATATTTGTACTTTTTTAATGTTGCATATAATTTCTTTTCATTTTTAACATTGATATTGGGTTCTATCTTATATATTTTGATGAATGATCATAAATATAGTTGTTAAATTATATATTTTTTATATTACTTTACGTATTTTCCTCATACTTTGATTTGTCAAATTATTTTCGTAACCTTATTTAGTTGTAAATATTTTGTGTATTTTATTATTGACCTATAATTAAGATCACCACAATTATTTTTTATTTTGTTTCTTTACTAGAATTACATGAAATTTAATAATTTTAAAAATAATAACTCATATTAATGGCACAACCTTAATAATAAACAATTTATAATTTTTAAAACAAATACTAAAAGTTCATTTGTAATAAGAATAAAAAAGAAAAAAATATTATCAGCTCATGCAATTAGAATAGTTAAACATAATGAACAATTGTAAAACAAAAAAAATAGAAGCAAATTTAAAAATATATATAGTTGTTTTATCTACATTTCACAAAAATTGTAATAAAATAAATAATACTCGCCTTTATTTAATATTTAAAGAAATCATATTACATGTCACGTGTGTTGATTTAGTACTCATTATTAATTTAGAAACTAATAATTATGACATTGCAAAAAATTTTTATTTCTTTATTAATGCAATTTCATCCAATATAGATAAAACAACCCACCTTATCTAATTTTAATCCAAAATTTTTAATAATAATAATTATTATAACTTATTTGTTAGATCTCTATGTATATTATTATAATTCAAAAAATCTTAATACTATGTGTTACAGGAATGGAAAATATTATATGAGATGATCACCAATAGATGAATGTAAAACTAAAAGATGAGTTTTAACTGATAAATTTGTAAATGAGATTGATGAATTTACTGCCTTGGCTGGAAAACATCCTGAATTTGTGGATGAAAAAAAATAAGATGTACATGTAATGTTTGCAAATATCAAAATCAGAGTATCCATGATGTGGACACTATTATGTTTGGTATAAACATAGGGAATTTGATGTGCCACGAATAACTAAACATTATGTAAATATAAATGTTGATTCAAATATTACAATAGAATTTACTAATCCAAATGATGCATGTGAAATAATTTTATAGAATGTTATTGGTCATTCATTAAATCTGAATATCACTAACAATATCCCAATATAATCAAGTAAAATAATATTAAGAAATACTAAGAATTTTAGAAGAAGATGTTTGGAAAGATAATTCATATGGCCACTCAAAGTTATCTACTAGGGACAAACTAATGAATTTAAAGGTAAAACATCATTTTTAGAGGATATTATGATGAAATATGCTAGTTATTTCTAAATTATTACCAAAGAATAATATAATGAAAGATAGTTTTTATGGCACAAAAAAGTTAATGTGAGGTTTGAGTTTGCCAATGGAAAAAATATATTGCTATATTAATGGATGCATGATATATTGGAGCATAGACAATGAAACAATTGCATGTAATTTCTGTAACTATCCAAAAAACAAAAGAAATATAGTATGTAAAAATAAAAAAATAAATATTCATCACAAGAAGATTTATTTTTTATTGACTCATAATTTGTAAAGATTATTTGACAGGACCATTCCCAGACCTTATCTAGACTCTTATCTGGAGGGTCCTGCCGGGCACTTCAACGGACTGCTCGAAACCAACTCGTCGGATCAAAGCAATCAGAGAAGTGAACCCTCACTTTCTATAATAGGTTTACTCGTTTAACTCAGAAATTAAATTTTCTTTTAAATAAAAAATAATCTAAAACTTTCGCAACTTTTGTTTCAAATACTTTTATAAAATTGTCGACAGCATAACGGTTGCATTTTGATAAACCAAAATGTACCTGTCAAGTAATTGACATTTCTACTATATCCTCAATTTCGCCCAACTTCTTTATTCCCAAACTTTCAAATTTAAGTAGAATATATCTAGATGCATCATATATATGAAATGCATGAATATTTACAAATATACAAATTTCAAAATCTAAACATGTATTGCTCAATTACATATCCATCTCATACAAAAAGTTTTACATCATAGGTCATAAGTCGCCCACTTATATAGACAACAAAATGATGACTTCCAGTCATCCTCGATAGCACACAATGGTTTATAATCAGCTACAAAATGAACAAATAAGTTAGTGCAACGAAAATATATATCACATATGCTAACATAATAATTTATCATTTGTCTTATGATTTCTTTTAAAAACCCTATGTATATCCCTTAATTATTTTAACCATCACGGGCGATTTAAAACTAACGCCAACGTGAAGCTTACTAAGTCATCTCAACCACTACGTTACGGAATTTACTGCATCATACGTAGGGCGCTAAATGTTATCACTGAGTAACTACAATACGGAATTTACTGCATCGCAATTGTAGTACTAAAACTCTGGGCAACTACGAGCGGAATTTACTGCATCGCCACGTAGTGCCTAACCATACAATTAGCCAACTATGTGTGGATTTGTCTGCATCATCACATAGTGTTAACTTTTCTCTATGGTGAGCGACTACAGACGGAATTAACTGCATCGTCACATAACGCTAAATCTCTTATATCTTAAGGAAATACATGGGTTTTAAAAATACATTTACTTAGTGTCAAAATCACAAATCTAACTCATTTTGAAACTTCTAAAACTCTCTTTTCAAATATTGTCTTTTTAGATTAATTAACTACCATATTCATTACCAACATCAACCAATTACTTGAAATTGTAAAGGATCTTAAGTGGCGAACCACTTACCTTGAAGCCGCGTCACTCCCCGTCAAGCTTTTCTACGAGGCTCATGGACGTCGCTCCCCTGCCAATCACCTACACAATATTCCTCATCATTACTAGTGAAACAAAAATTTAAATTCTCAAATTTGCGGAACAGAATCTGCACATAGCTCTACTTGGAATTAATTCAGGGCACTCTGGGGTTAAAATATGCTTAAACTTCATTTATATAACTTATTCCCCTAGAAGTCTATTTTATTCAGAATTTTGAATCACTCAATTTGGATGAGTGAAACTCCACTTATGACCAAAACACTACAACCATACCCAGAACATAGCAAAATCAGTGAGCTACACGAGTTCACCTTCTAGTCCATATTTTGGGAGCCTTAGAGCTACAATTTGCTCTTGGTCCATTCTATACATTTTTAGCCCTATCTCTTATGGTTCTTTACCAATTGGAATCAATTCATTTTGATGATTCTAACTTAATTTATAGCCAACACAAAAACAGGGGTTTTACAAAAATTTTGACCGCAATTCCTTCAAAAACCCAACATTCTCCTTTGTTTTTTTTTCATGCTCAAACTTGGTTTCAAAACCTCTAAATTTCAGAGCTTATTTACTGTCTAATATGGGCATAACACACACATAAACATTACTTGTTCATTTGAACACTAACAATTTACTCAAAACTTTCATCAATTAGGTTGTGTGCGTGAAAAACAAATTTTCGTTTCAATGATTCTCAAGCCTATAACAGCCCATAAATCAAACCCTAATCTACCATTTACAACCACGAACACATCCTCTAAGGTTATATGTCAATCACTTAGGTTTTGACACCATTTCTAGTTCAAAACCCCCAACAACATACAACAAAATTCTGCAAAACAAATTCAGCAATACTGCTGGAAATTCCAGCAAAGATAAGGAAGAATGAGCCAATTTCTTACTTGGTTCTTGACTTAGAGAGTTGAGAGCGACTTGGGAGATGGTTTAAAAGAGAAGATTTGAGGCTTGGATGGGCTGGAAAGGGGCTGTCTTCATCTTCTTATGCCTCCCTCTACGATTTTGCCCTAACCAAATGAGACCAAAAATCCCATTTTGGTTTGTCTCCTGGCTATTTATAGCCTCAAAATTTTCTAATTTTTCAAGTTGGTCCTTAATTTTTTTTTATTGAAATTGTAACTTGTTTTATTTCTATTATGGCCCATCTCTACTTGTTTTATAACTTACATGTCCTTTATGGTCTATTACAATGGTACCCTTGTACTAGCACCAAAATTTCGGTTCCGTAATTTATTATTTCCTAATTTCATTTCCAAAATATTACATTGGGACACTTAGTGCTTTTATACGTCCCTACAGCATCATGTACTGTATCCTCTCTTGGAACGGGGCGTTATTACTAATCGTCAACCTTAAATATATAATTCTCTAATACCATGAGATTTAATTAATCTAATGTAGAGATTTATTTTACGTTTCTAATTCATCTTTTAACACTAAAAGATTTTAGATAGAAACTAGGGATTTACATTATTTGCATATGATATTACTGCTAATGATATGACTTGGCACAAAGAACATTTTATTGAAGATGGCATGATCCGATACAACTCAAATTAATCTTATTGGAAATATTTTAATGATTTTTATTAATCTTTTGCAGATGAAAGTTGAAATATTAGATTAGTGCTTTTCATATATAAATTTTATCAATTTCATGAAGAGTATTGCTATACTCTTCATGACCTATTATTGTTACACCTTATAATTTACCATTATGGATATATATGAAAGATGAATACATATTTTTGTATATTTTCATACTTGGTCCGAAAAATCTAAAAGACAAATTGAATGTTTTTCAGTAATACCTTATAGAAAAGCACAAAATTTTATGTATGGATGATGTTGAAATATATGATATATCTAGAAAGAAGAAATTCAAAATGCGAGTAGCACTTATGTGGACTATAAATGGCTTTTTTGCATATCCAATACTATCCATATATAGTACTATAGAAAAATTAGCTTATCCTTATTGCATGGAGGACTCAAATATATTTTATCTAACCAAAGGAGGATAGACTTATTGGTTTGATAATTAGTAATCATCATAAATTCTTACATGTGGAACATCCCTTTCGGATGAATATTGATGCATTTAAAAAAGGTCACAAAATCATTAAAAGTGCACCACCTTTAAGGTCGGGTGAGAAAATATTAAAAGTAATTGAATGATACGGGTTCAAAAATATTATGGATATTCATACAAATTGCATTAATATGCAAATTTCAATGAATTATCATTGTAGTTGTAAAAAAATTATCTTTTGGGATTTACCTTATTGAAAAATAAATCTTATTAGATACAGCTTAGATATGATGCATATTAAGAAGAACTTTTTAAATAAATTTTGTAATACTATAATGAATGTATAAGGAAAAACAAAAGATCATGCAAAATCAATATAAAATTTGAAAGAGTTATGTTCACGTCTAGAGTTACACATGGATGAATCAATGAATAAATTCCCTAATGCTTATTATAATCTTGAAAAGGATGTAAATGAAGCTTTGTACAAATGGTTGACTGAGCTCAGGTTCCCTAATAGATATGCATCTAACATGAGAAGATGTGTTGATATGAATAAGCATATGTTATTTAGAATGCAAGGTCATGACTGTAATATGTTCATGTAGAGGCTAATACCCATAGCATTTACTAAATTACTTCCACAAAAGTTTGGGAAGTATAGACTAAAATAAGTATTTTTTTAAGAAACTTACTTTTAATGTCATGAGAAGAGTAGAAATAGAGCAATGACAAAATAAAATCATTATTATTTTATGCAAACTTGAGCATATTTTTTCTTCTAGCTTTTTTGATTTCATGTAATATCTTTCAATCCACTTGCCTCTGACTTCATGATAGCATACCTATGCAATATAGATGAATATATCAATTTGAGAGGTATTATAATTTTTATTTGTTAATCTAAACATTTTAATGTATCCACTGAATATTTTTTTCTAATATATATGTATTTTAGATATTTTAGAAAATTAAAAAATAATGTTCGAAATAAAGCCAAATTCGAATGACCGATATGTAATGCCTACTTAGTTGAAAAGGTTTTAGTATTTTGTGTGCACTACTTTCAGCCATAATTATATAATCAATATAACAAATTATCACCAAAGAATATATATGGTATGAAGGAATGATCGAAAGAAAATGATATATTTTTTATTTTTAGACATGCAGGTAGATCATACAGTAGACCAATATCTAGATATTTTTTTGGATGACCTAGAGTATCATGCTGTGCACCCATTCATTTTGTTGAATTATGAGGAAGTTACATTTTATATAAAGTAAGATTTATAATAATTACATAATCTTATTTATTTGTCATTGTATGCGTTATAACATTTTATTTATTCAAATACCTTCAATTTTATTTTAGAAGAATATTTGCTTAGGAATTAAGGCAAAGAGAACCTCATATTGATGATAGTTTAATTAATGCAATGCTTAAAAAGAGATTTTACAAATTGGTTTGAAAAATATGTCAGTGTATAGCTTATCATTATTGGTTCTAAATAGTTATGTGTAATATTATATTTGTATGAATATATCCTTTTTCATTTTGTAGGTACAATTTTCTTCATTAAATATGCATTATAGTCAAATGAAGGATTTTTACAAAAGGACCATTACGAAGTTTATAGACATATCCCGTACATTATGTAAATTGATACACTTTTTGCATTTTGAAATATGGTTCGAATAGAGCTGCAATGAATAGTGGTATTTGCATCAAGGGGTCTAACTATACTTCATGTACTACTAATTTTCATGGTCAACTTAATAAAATTCTACACGTTGAGTATCATGCTTTACCAATTAAAAGGAATGTTTTCTTTAATTGTGAATGGTTTGGAATTATTTCCAATATGGGTATTAGAATTCATCATTAATGCAACATTGTTGTTATGCATCATAATAAAATATATCGTAAGTAATAGCCATTTATTCTTGCAGTACAAGCTGAATAGGTATGTTACACTACTTATCCAATCACAAGAAGAAATCCATGTCACTGGTGGGCATTATATAAAATAAAACCTTGATCAACTCTTAAAGTTGTTGAAAATGATGTTGTGGTCACTCCATCGTGTGTATTAGCATTTCAAAAAATTTATGTGCAACTTCATTCAATCATTCGTGGGGCAAATGATGACCTTCAATATTTACTTGTCGAAGGTAAAAATTATTTGGACATTGATGATGACAATATTGAAGAAGAAAATGAGGAGGAATTAATTGCAGAATCAGATGATGATGAACATTTAGATATAGTTGATTTATTAGAAATATATGATGATGACTAGAGATTATTTGACTGCCTTGTTATTTTCTCATTCACATTTTGTAATCGTTAAAAAGTAGATTTAAAATTAAAATATTTTAATTGCTTTTTCTAATGTCAACGTGTTTATTATTGTGTCTTATTATTATGATATTTTCATATAATATTTTTATTACCTTTGTATATTTTTATATTTATATAACTTGATATATGTATGAAAGAACCATTTAACTGACTAAGGATTTCAATGTACGAGGAGGGGCAAAATAAGTCAATTAATAGTTCGTGGATGAGAAAATCTACATGTATTTAGTGACTACAATACTATAAATATCTTTCTGCATTCTCCTACATGTATGAGGGAAACTTTGGCATCACCTCATCATGACATACACAGATTTACTACCATATATATTCCATCTCCATCTCATTTTTTACCAGAATAAACTAATAGTTCCATTACACCCAACTTATGATGCCCATGCATGGGATTTATAGGAGCAGCAACGACAAGATATTTTCAATCCTTAATTTGTATGTTAGGTAATGAGAAAACTCTTCATTCAGCTCACAATTTACAATATATAGCACATTGCTTTCTTTAATTTACTATATTCATTCATTATCATTATTCATGGTTTTTATTTTAATTTAATATAAAATTTTATGTGAATGAAAATTTTCAAGTCCATTTGAGCTCACGTGCTGTGCTAGGCACGACATACTATAGTACCATGCCATGCTAGGCACAGTTAACGGAAGGGTAGGCTCGGCATAGCCTGCGGCCCGTAATCAGGCTAGTTCAAGTTGGGTCGGATCAGTTTTAGGTTAAGTTGAAATTAGGAAATTAGGGTTTCTGACTCTATGCTGCTGCGTCACTGTTGCCCTTCGGGCTTGCCAAGCCGTCGCCCATTAGGTGACACTATGTCATCATTCTTAGGCATTATTTCGTCGACCATCATGCTTTGTCACCCATGCCGTGTCCATGTGCCAGGGACCTAGGTCATGCCTGGCTAGCACGCAGGGCGAATACCCTCAGCTTGACATGGCACGAATCATGTTGAGGGTTGGCACGGCACAGGCTCGAGCACGGTCCTGGACCATGCCGTGCTAGGCTTCTGGCAGGGCCTGGGTCGCCCTAGCCCATTTGACACCTCTACTTAGCTTTCATTTTTTTACTTCAAGAGAACAACTTAGTTAAAACATATACTTTAAGTTTTTTGTAAATAAAGACATGCAAATAGTAATGAACTAACAAACAACGAAATGTCCTGTATTTAATTATTTTCACGTGTTTGTAAATTAATGGTATTAGAAGATGATTTGTTTTTTTTTCTGTTTCTATTTCGGCTTCTGTGTTATGAACTTTTCTCTTTTATAAAGATCAATTATGTTTGTAATATTTGATTTTGTACTTTTTTTTCTCATTTCATATTTATGTTTCCTAGTGTGGCGGATTTTAACAAATGAACAAAAAATATATAAAATACTTAATTCAAAAAAATATATAAAAATAAATAATTATGTTTTAGGTATGGTAGTAATTAAATATTATTTTAATAAATTATAAATATTATCATACTTAAACAATTAATTTTTGCAAAAAATGTACAGATCCATATATATTACCTTATTTACATTAGATATTCTCAAATCAAAATACTGAAATACGAATAAAAGGAAATAAAAAAATAAATAGAATGGCCATTACCACTATCGAGATATGGTCCTAAAATTTTTAAAGTCACTGGTGTAGTACACCAAATCATATAGATAATATCCATTTCTTTGAGGACCAAAAAAAAAAAATTTTTGGCAGAGAAGAAAAGAAGCAATTGGTTAAATAATCAATAGTGATATTATCATTATTATGGTTTTTTTAACACTTAATGGGTTTTGGAATATAGACATTTTCCGACTCCTTATGAGATTGACTTTGTATTTCTTTGTTAATATCTCATCATGCCATTAAAAGTATATCGACTATAATAAGTGATACATAATTTAAATTTTTTTTGAGTGATAAAATAATGGATGTAGCGTATGATGACTTCTCAGTGTCATTATATTTGTTCCATGGGCCATAAAGCCCACACCCTTAAAATGGCTTGTAAATTAATGACTCAAATTCAAGGCTTCTAGTTATAAACTAAATTCAAATACTATATTAAATTATACATTTTTCTAAAATCTCAAACTCTAAGAAATTGGTTGTAATATGATTATTATTCATGGAGTTAGAAAATGAAGAAAGTGCTCAGATTACAAAAAAATATGCAGAAATATAAATATGAACAACAAAAATAAGACAAAATGACATAATGATTGAAATTGAGGACACTAATTAATTTTTTTTATGATAAAATTTATTTGATATCAGCCTGATGACCTCTCATATTATTTAATTCATTTGGGATCATTTTGCACAAGTCAACTATGTTTATTTCAAAAATTATCGTGATATGTTTGTTACTATAAAGGACAAATATTAAGGACTAAAATATATGTCATATAAGGAGAGAAAAGTTGTTATTGTGATAATGAATATACTAGTTAAATTCACATTTGAAGATTTGATTGATATGATATACTCAAATTTGAAGAGTTGATATGAATATTTTGAAGACAACATTTTGAAGAATTTGATTCATGACCTGGTTCAAAGACAACATTTTGAAGAATTTGATTCATGACTTGGTTCAAAGACAACATTTTGAAAAATTTGGCATGCAGAATAGCTTTAGTGAGTATAGAACTCAAATTCAATAAGCATATAAATATAGTTGGAAGAATTAGTTTTAAAGTACTATAATGACTAGAGGCTATCCCACTCTAGTTATGGGCTCTTTCATACAATGATGGTCAAAAATATGGATTAATGACAACTAACATTTCATAGGTATTTAATAGCCTTCTAAAAGGAGCTTGTAACCTACCAGTAACTACATTGGTACAATTGACTTTCTTCTGTCTCAATGGTTACTTTGTTGTAAGAAATGAACTAGGTGCTAATAAATTGACATCTGCTGAGTAGTTCACTCTGTATGTTGATGCGCAGATCAAGACTCATGTTATTAATGTAGGTTTGATGAAAATTGTGCTTTACGACCATGTACAAGGCTTATTTCATGTCAAGTCAAGGAGATGTCGAACTCATCACCTCAACTTAATTGAAAAAAAAATGCACATGTGGAAATATATTGATATATGGGTTCCCCATATAGCCATGTGATATCAGCATGTCAACATCACTGTGTTGATTTTCATTTGTTTGTGAAAGGCTAATACACTACTCAATCCAACTATGACACATGGGCAAACATTTTCCATCAATATTCAACGAAGATGAGTAACCTCTTTGTGATAGTTTGATGATTGTACCACTTGATTCAAGACAATACATGGGAAATGAACGTCATAGATCAACCCGGTTGCATAATGAGATGATTGTTAGGGATGGGAAAACCCTAATCACATGTGGGCTGTGCAAATAATTGGGTCACAATTATTTGTTCTTGTAAGAATAGAAATCAAGTTTAGCAGATGAATATGTACGAATATATAAATATAACTGTTCCCATTACATATGATTTGGTTCTCCTTGCTGTGTTTAGCACCTGTATTAAGTTAAAAGATAAATGAGATGTATATTTTTTCTTTGTCATTATGAGACCTGACTTCATCCCAATTAGAGGTGTCAAACGAGACATGCCGGGCCGGCCCAACTTTTTTTTTTGAGCATGCCCGTGCTTTCGTGCCAGGCTAGGCACGATTTATCAAAGCCAGGCCCGGCACGGCCCGCCGGCCCGGTGATTAAAGTGCCGTGCCGGTTCAGGACAGTACGATATTGATTAAATAAAAAATAATTTTTTTTAAAATTCTAAAGTATTGTATTAAACTTTATATAAAATATATATTATAATATATATAAATAATGTATAAAATATTAAATTTGCAACATAAAAATTGTTAAAAATTTAATAAATTATAAAGTTTAAATTTTTTTATTAAAAATATAATATAAATAAATTACAAAGTTTAAAATTTAAATTGGTAAATTGAAATTTATAAAAAATTTGTAACTTGAAAATATTAATAAGTATTAAATTTTTTTTATAAATTTTTAATAAATTTAGATTATAATTTATTAGAATTAAATTATAGAGTTTTAATTTTTAAATGAAAATTTTAAACAAAAAAATAAATTAAACAAAAAATTGCGTTAAAAAAAATTACAAAGTCAAAAAAACAAAAGCAAACCAAATGACCAATCGGCCAATAGATATCGAACCAAAGCAAATACAAGTATCAACGTAACGTAAAAAAAAGCATACAATCAATAAAAAACAAAACACCGAAATCAAAAAGGAGAATCAAGAATAAATCACAAAAATCATCAACTGTATCCGTGACCGTGAGACATCAAAAATCAAATTCAAGTGGGAATGACAAATGAAATGTGGCGTGGCATACTGGCAAACTGGTATCTAGCAATGGGCAGGAAAAATTGGCAACCACATCAATCGTCAATCGGCATATCATGAGCATCATCAATTGCAATATAAAGATCACTATCATATGGATTATCATCATCAACAATCAACCTCCACTTTCGCAGTAGATGCAAATGTAGTCCCTGTCCCAGCTCCAGCACGATCCTGGATGCTAAATCTCGAATCCTCTCAATCCTTAAAACAAGTCAAGGCCTCAACAATATCTGGACATAATCTCGATTTCCTATCCAAAATCACGTTCACTGCAAAAGAAAAAGCAGACTTCTATGCTATGCTTGACACCAGAGGAGTCAGTAGATCCCGTGCCATCCAAGATAGCACGGGAAAGGTGGACTCATATGATATCCACCACTGTAATATATCAAGATTTTTAGTATCAGAATGTGATAGGATTGAGCAGTAATTGGTATTAAAGTACCGAGAAAGCTCGCTTTTATGTGATGGTCCACCCTGTCATTTCTCCATCGCTAACTGAATAGAAAAATCGTTATCTCCGAAGATGGTATCCATGTCCGTAATCATAGTCCCACTACCACCACCACCATACCTAGTATCGTAGTATGTGAACAGGTCAGTCAACTTCTCGTGAATGAACCCTTTGGGTGGGTCTTCCAGGTTCATGCACGAGGAAATGTAAGTTAGAGTGTTATCTACCCCTTCCACCTTAACCCTAGGGTCCATGCATGCAGCGAGACAATAAAGAGATGAAACAGTAGACTCAATACTTTAAGTACTTAGTTTCCATCTCTGCAACCACATGACTAAGTGTTGGGTCAGCTCAATACTTCCTAAACATGCTACTAATGTTGCATATGCACCTGAGTGCAATGCAAGTCGTGAGAGTATAAACTGACGAACACATGTTCGTCGTGTCATAAAAAATCTTCAAAACTTTCATTTATGAAATTCCTGAAGCCTAGTCAGTGTCGTCAATAATAAGTTCGTCACTCTTACCATTGATTTAGTCGGATATCACGTGTTCGTATCCAACACATGACTCCAACATCAGGTACGTGTAAGTCCAACGATTCTCACATCTGATTTAAATTTATTCTTCTTAAGATTTGCAGACAAACATATACTACCAAACTTTTGTTGTATGCGAGGAGTGTGAATATATTTTAGTGCATTAAGTATATTATCTAATGCGGGGAAACACACCTTCATACCCGCTTGTACAATCAAGTTAATCATGTGACACATACATCTGACATAAAAGATCTCTCCTAATGGTACGTTTCTAATATTTCTAACAAACATGTTAATCACTACTCCATTATTAGATACGTTATTATTGGGCAATCGCGCTTCCACGGGTAGTGAGATTAAGAACAGAAAACAACAGAAAACACAAAAACAAGCAATATTCCAAACCACAAGCATCCACGACAGAATCAAAACGAGAAATCAATACAGAAATAACGTGGTTCGCTAGTCGCTCAGTATGACTAGCTACCTCCACCAGAAAATGCTTATGCGTTACAGATTAAAACCAAGAAATGGAGCGTCTTACAGTATGCAGTATTCGGCAGTCGCGAAATCACGCAGAGAGAGAGGAAAACGAAGATGAACAGTTCAACTGGGTCAAAAACAGCCGCTCGAAAAAATAAATACAAATCATTTTATACAAAAATAAACATCCGGTTCATTTAACGAAGCGGGTCGGATCATGGAACGGGCCAAGCTCTGCTCCAAAAATTTCGAGACCTCCGTTATTGTGCTACTGCTGCATCCTCGGGCTTTTAATATTTTTTTTCCTGCACTTACATGAAAATATTAAAACAGATTATTAAGTAAAAACAAATTACATATACAACAGTTATCAAATGTGATACTAAATTTTTTTTTTGAATTTTATATTCTCTAAAGATTTTCATCAAACACTCAAAAATGGCCGGGTCATCATGATGATGGAGAATCTCAGTGAAACCTAAAATTTCTTTATTCATTGTCCAGTTAGAATCTACATAGTGGCTAGTGAGACATGCATAAGATGATTCATCGTGACTTGTCTAAGATATCGGACGTCATAGACACCACTCCACTATATGCCATAAATTCAGTAATTATTTTTTATTTTTCTAACTTATACAATTTTAGTATGTCATTCCTAGATGTGAACCTAGGAATCTTATGATAAGTAGGCTAAAAATATGTCTACATGATGTCACTATCCTTTGATATTTCGAAAAATCTGATCGGAAGACCCATCAATGTGATAAGTCTGGCCATGTCTTCCCTACCCTACTCGCTGCGGTATATGAAGGGAGTGCTGTGGTATATGATCCAGTTTCAAAAAATGCAGTGTTAAGTTTGGTTTGCCTAGGATATAATGCACCATATTTTTTGGTGCATAATTCGGCATGCCTTTTAAGGTGCCTACTCCCAAATGAATTCTTACAAGTTAAATTTCTCATATAATATTTGTACTGTGCCATTTCTTCCTCCTCACCTCTAAAATTTTTTTATTTTATTATATTAAAATGAGTCCAAACTACAGAAGTCCTCCTAGTTTTTTGTTTTTTATAATTTTGAGTTGAGACGACTGGAGAAACCAAAGTTTTAGTAGCCTTAGATCTCTGTGTAAGATTTTCATTTTCTAAATTTAAATATGTTTTATTAGTATTTGTCATTTTTTAGGATTTTTGTTAAATAAGACACATGAGGTAGAGATTACATGATAGATTGTAGATTTTATTATTTTAGGATTAGATAGAGAGAGACTAGAGAAAGACTGAGAGATAGAAAGAAAAAAAAAACTTAAAATAAAATACCTTGTAAAGTAGTGAGGTAGATCACATACACGGTGCACCATAGTTTATTTCAAAATTCCAAACTCGAGTTGAGAGCCCCGAAAAGCTGAGCCGAATGACGAAATTTTGAGTTCTGAGAGAGAGAAGAGCAATAGTTTTGAAAGAGTAAGAATTTGAGATTTGAGAATAAATATTTATGAAAAACATAAATATTATATAGAGGTGAGGAGGATTTTATATGCTAAAAGAAATAATTTTTTTTAAAAAAGTATTTTTTTTTTGTTTTTTTTAAATTTTTTTATAGTATTTTAAAGGGTTGTATTATGAGGGCAGTCGGATTCTGTCCCCTAGCTTTTGGAGGCGAAATCCAATGATTATTTTTCAATTTGAGGAATTGGATCGGGCGGGAGAGCGAGTCAGGTCGGATTGGACCCGTGCTCGCGCATTTTTTCTTTAGGCATGGCGCTAGCGTGGTGATGGGGTGGGGACACGGTCACTTGGGTTGGGATTGGGGATGTGGGTCGTGGGGTGCGGGTTTGATGGGACATGACCCGTGCCTATGGGCCGTGCCATGGGCAATCGAATCGTGTCGGGTCAGGCATGACACGAGGCCCGGTTGGCCTCAGCATGACACATGCCCTAGCACGGAAAATTCCCATGCCAGGCCAGCCCAGGCACGGCCAAATTGTGCCGTGCCTTGTGCCTGACTGGGCTAGCCTGGCCCGATTGACACCTTTAATCCTAACGTTTCGTGATTTTTTGATTTATCTATGAAATGATATGATAATGAAGTTGTAAATAGTATTAATTTTTTGCAGTCGAAGTTTTATTCCATCCACATAGATTTATGATAACATTTTAATTAATTCAAATGTTATCATCCACAACGATGATATTTAAATTAATTTAAATACCTAGTTATTTCTATGTCTTTATTTTAAAAGAGTTCAAAAGAATATTTTAACTAAGTTATTATTTTGAAGTAAAAGAATGAAAACTAAATACTATATTATTATAAAGGTTTTATCTAATAAAAAAAATTAGTAGCATAACTTACTTTAATGAAGTGAAGTGCATGATGAATTAAGTAAAAAACTAATTAAAAATTGAATATATTTTTTCAAGAATCTATTTACATAACTAGCTAACATGGTGTCATATTGGACAATTATTAATATAATATAAAAAAATAGAGACTTCTAATTCTTAGTATATATTTGTTGAATTTAGCACAATACTAAGAATAAAATAAGAAAAACAAGTATTAGTATGCAAATTTAATTCAATCAAATACTGTTGAGGACGACATATCTGAGTTAATTAAAATGTATCATACTCGTTATCGGCATTTTGCACAAATTTATTCAATACTTTATCTATCAAATTGATTTTATATTTTTTATCTTAAAAACTATAATCAAATATATATGATTGTAAGTTATCACGGTGATTGTTTTAAATTCTTCCCTGACGATCACCTCTTTCCCCTCTTAAACGGTCACCGTCATGCTCCCTTACAAGCTTGACGAAGCTGCGGACGCACTAGGCCGGAATCTCACTGTGGCAGAGACCATGTGGTTCAAGTACTCGTCAGCCAGATCTGATTATTTCCTCTATTGTCATAATATCTTCTTTTTGTTTCTCGTGTTCTCGCTTGTTCCTCTTCCACTTGTACTAGTCGAGATCAAGCGATTTGCGGGGATTGATAAATGCAAAATTCAGCCCAAGGTTCGGCTGTCACTGTCCAAGATGATCAAGTGCTATGCTCATGTCATGCGAACGTTCTGTCTCATTGTATGCCCCTTGCAGTTGATTTCTTATCCTCCGATAAAGGTACTCATGACCATAACACATGGTTTTAATTTTGCTGATGTTCCGCGGAAAATATTTAATAGATGTAAAAAAAACAAAAAAGACTTGTACCATGCAAGTCCTAAAGAAAGAAGTGATTTTTTTTTTTTGAAGAAATAAATTATCGAACTAGAATTTATTTAATTCTAGATTGATAACAAAGCTAGACAAGGTGGTCTATTTGAAATGCAAATAAATTAATATCTTTTTGAAATAACAATTTATTAGATAAATGATAAAGGAGAGATTAATTATAATGTGGATTTCATGTTCAAGATTCATCATACATAGTTTTTTTTTTTTGAAGGTAAGATTGTTGAACTATAAATTTTTTTCTAGATTATATGCTAAAGTAGAAGCCTTATGTATTAGGTATGATTTTTTTTTTGTCGATTTTTAAGTAGTTTGTATAAAATTTGATTGATGATGATGATGCATTCTCTTGTAACTCTATCACAAAAGCATTATCATTAATCTTCTTTAAATTATGATAAGTATCACACTGTGGCTGCGACTTATCATAAGTGTTTATTAGAAAATTTTTACTGTACAAGGCTAGCAAAGTAGCACTAGCCATGCCCATGCTAGAAGCCATGTGAGAAATGGAGGTGGCCTCAGTGTTCAGGGACTAACCCAAGCTAGCTAGGGTTATCCATGTGCTGGACCATGCATGATTGTGCCTGTGCTAACCTGGGTCCAGCTTGACTTGGCACAACTTAGCACGCCTTGTTTCTCCACCTGGGCCAATTAGCTATGCAGGGCCTACCTTTCTTGCCACCATGTTGGCAAGGAATGAATCATGAGAATGGACCATGCCATGCCTAGCTGGGCTAATAAAAATGAGTTTTGTTAGATTGATATGGTGCGTTTGACATTTTTAGATAGGATGAGATAAATGAATGGAAGAATTAACATCTAATTGAGATAACCAAGATACTTATTTTATATATTATACCTATACATTATTCGAGAGAAATAATGTTAATTATTAATTTTTTAATTAACTGAATTTTACCTAGATATTCTTATATGATATTTGCTTGTATATCTATGAGATAGATTCTTTTACTTTCCACCTAAATTTTTTTGGTGTTTTTATTTTGCTCAAGATCTATCTTTAAGTAGGGAAAAAAATGACATGTTCTATCAGTTATACCTCCATCTAGTACTATAGTACCCAAAAAGAATATAAGTTGTAATTTTCATAATGCTTTTTCTTTTTTATAATTTTTACGTGAGTTTATTAATAATTTTTTAAAATTTATCTGTAAATTTATATGGATGCAACTCTTTATATAATGAGATTTGTAAAGAGTCTCAAAGACTTGAGATGGGTACCAATTTTAATAGATAGGAATGTCACTAAATTATTATAATTTTTTTGATACAATCATATCTTCAAAAATAATAGTCATGATTTTATCAATATTTAGTGTATAGGTAGAGTTGAAAGTAATGATATTTATTTTTGAGATACTTTGGATTTGATACAGTGATACTTATCCGAGGAGATTATATGTCAAATTCTTGTTAAACTACTTTTTATTGTGACAATCAAATAATAAAAATTTAATGTTTAATTTAGTATTTCATGAGTGAATAAAATATATATAAATAAATTATTTATTTCTTAGTGTGAAGATTAAGAATATAATAATCGATACAACTTATATCAATGCAACATAGTAGTTAGCAGATATTTATGTTGCACGAATACGCCTAGGAACTGCCGTGTTCACGTGTCAGACACGTGGACACTGCGACATGGGTTGGACACGTGTCCGATATGCCACATGGCGTATCGGACACAAATCCGTATGCGATATGCCACATGACGTATTGGATACGTGTCGGAGATGTATCCGACGCATTGTTCGGAAACAGTCATCGTTAACAATAGACGCGTCGTTTACCTACAGACGCGTCGTTTACCAACCGACTCGTTTTTACGATTCTAACGTGTCGGAAATACACTATACATTAACGATTACTCCCACATCTCCAACAAATTAAGGAGCACACATCCGACAGTGAGTTGCCGACAAACCGATTGCGGGAAATAGTTGTCAATTATCATTGCGTCAAATGGGAAGGGGAGAAGCACACTGCTGAGGTGCCGACAGTACCTAAGGTAATCTAATTCTATAAAGGGAAGGAGGGGTTTTGGAATCTGTATTGGGAGGGGGGAGAGTTCGAAAATTGAAACTGTAAAGGGAGGGGGGAGAGTTCGAAAATTGAAACTGTAAAGGGAGGGGGGAGAGTTCGAAAATTGAAACTGTAAAGGGAGGGGGGGAGGGGGGGAAAAGTTCGGGAGGGGGTGAAAAGGTTCGGGAGGGGGGAGGGTGTTAGAGGGTTTAAATTTTTTTTACATTATTTTAAAATACAGAATTTTAAATTATTTTAAAATATTTAATATTTATTATTAATAATTTTTATTTTTAATTTTATTTTTTTTATCATGACGTATCCTAGCCGTATCTGTATCCTAGTTTTTTAGAATTTACCGTGTCCCCGTATCCTGCCATGTTGTATCCCTATGTCCGTATCCGTCTCCGTGCAACACATGTAGAAATATTTATGAAAATTTTGAAAAGAGTTAAACTTATTTTTTTGTCTCAAAATTTGATATTCTAGATCTTTACTCATCAACTTAAGGATTGATATTATAATTCATCATCTATTATTTAATTATTTTTTATTTTATTTATGATTGATCAGCTCACTTAATATATGTATCGTCTTAATTCACTGGCACATTATATAAGGATACTATATGTATGTTTCTTGATGGTGAATATTTAGATGTTATTCATTTTTTAGCTTATTGTTTGTTAACTTGTGTTTATTAAGTTGATAATATGTTTATTTATTTCTTTAACTATTTTTTTACAGTGATAATTAGATAATAAAATATAGAATCTTCAATTTGGTATTTCATAAATAGTTGAAGTACATAGAAATAGATTATTTATTTCTTAGTGAGAAAATTTAAAATTTATTCATTGATACAACCTATATTCATGTAACATATTAGTTAGTAGATATTTTCACAAAAGTCATAAAAATTACTCATTTTTTTGTCAAGTTTGATATTTAAATCTTCACACATCAACTTATGGATTGACATTGCAATTTTTCACTTAATTTATTTTTTTTGTTTTATTTATTTTTGATTGGCACACTAACATATGCATTGTCCCAATTCTTTGACATATTATATAATGATACTTCATGTATTTTTCATCATGATGAGTTATTAGTTATTCTTTTTTTAGCTTATTGTTTAACAATATATGTATTTATCAAGTTGATTTATATGAACATGTCAAGAATTTTTTTTAAGAATTTGTGGATGCTTTACATAATTTTTTTACTATTAATATATTTTAGATGAAAATTTAAATAATCATGTTGGTAAGCATAAAATTGTATATGCTATAATTTATGAAAGTTAATGTTTTGGTGATATAGATATGGGTGGGCATGGTGTGGTTTGGTTTGTATAATTTTTCAATCTAAACCAAACTGAATTAGGACATAATCCAAACCAAACCAAACTTACTAAATTTGGTTTGGATTGTCGGGTTGAAAATACCTTATAAAAGAGTGCTACTTATATATGAAATAAGAAAATAAAACCTTGAAGTAATACACAAATTGTTCAAATTGTTTACAAATAATAAAAATAATATAACAATAATGTTTCCAATTATTCATTAAAAGTGAATAATATAGATTAAACTAACCTTAGAATTAATTTGGTGGTGGTAAATTCTTAATTGTGAGAGATGTTCCTGTAAAAAAAAAGATAAAAATATAAATAATTATATGAACTAGTATATCTATATTTACAATTACAAAGACATAAAATTGAATAAAAGTAAAGTAAATGATATTTTTATTCTTATTCAATTCAACATTTTCATAATATTCCAATTCAGCTGTAGGAACTTTCACTCTGTGATAAACATGTATAAAATCTGATCGCAATTAATTTTGAGTACAAACCAAAGCCTCAACCATTTTTGGACCTAATGAAAACTAAAATGGATCAACAATGTGGCCTCCAGTACTAAATACGGATTCAGAAGTGACAGTTG
This sequence comes from Sapria himalayana, assembly GCA_029783825.1. Lineage (NCBI taxonomy): Eukaryota > Viridiplantae > Streptophyta > Magnoliopsida > Malpighiales > Rafflesiaceae > Sapria > Sapria himalayana. Next base: position 970,000 of record JAREIK010003224.1, read on the forward strand.
AAACTGAAATTGTGTATACATCTTTTGCCAATTGAGATAGAATCATATATTTTAAGCTATGTAGTTTCCACCATGCTAAAACATCAAATAATTCATCCTCTATGTCCTCACATGCATCAAACAAGTATCTATCTACTTTATTTTTTATTTTAAGGTAATCTTTTTTTTGTCTTCTCACTTTGTAATTTGATTTCATATTACAGCTTTGGCTTTTAGAACTAGAATTTTGATAATCATCTCCCACTTTCTCACCATCTTCCACACTTGTTTGCCCACTCATTGATGGATTATTACGTGTGCCTTCATTACTATTGAATGCATAGAACTCGTAAAGTCTTATGAGAGTATCGTTACCAATCTTGGTAAGCTTTTGAACTTGTAAATTGTCACATATAGCTTCAAAAAGATATGAAACATAATCTAACTTATATCTTGGATCAAGCAAAACTTTAATGACCAATAATTAATTTATATATGCAAGTGAACCTCAATATTTATCAAACTTGGTTAACATATTAGTAGCCATGTTACCAAGTAAACGATCTCTACTTTTACTCTAATCAGTAAGCTCAGTAAAAATTTCATTCAACTCATGAATACACAAATTAGAGGTGACAGTCAATGAAGCACTAAACTTTAATTTAACATCATAGAATATTTCTAAGAATTTTATAAAAACTCTTGCATTTTCCCAATCTATAAAAAGAGGCAGGCCGACTTTTTTTTTCCATGTTCATCATCTGCAAAATACCTAATATAGTTTTCATCATCTGCAAAATACCTAATATAGTTTTCATCATCTTCTTCCATCCTATCAAAAGTTTTTTGAAATTTCAATGTCTACTTTAACATCAAGTAGATAGAATTTTATCTTGTAGGCACATCCAAAGTTATAAGATCTTTATGATCAATCTTCTCTTTCTCTATACAAGCTTTAATTTTTTGAAGTCTTGAAGGTGATGATCTAATATATCTAATAGTATTTCTAATTCCAACAATACTTTCATGCATCTCTTTCAATCAACTTGTCACAATTAAATTCACAATGTGTGCAGCACAACGCATGTGTAAGAACTCCCCATCTAGAACATTACCTTTCAAATTTCTTAATTTTTGATTCAAATAATTAAGTTACACATTATTTGAAGAAGTATTATCACCTATAATTGTGAAAACTCTTTCAATTTCCCATTCAATTAGATAATTTTTAATAAGTTTATCAATTGTGTCTCCTTTTTGATTTGAAATAATACAAAAATTCAAGATTCTTTTATGCAACTTTCAATCATCATCAATGAAATGTGCAGTGAGAGACATATAATTGTTATTTTGAATAGATGTCTAAGTGTTTGTGGTAAGGCAAACTTTTTGTTTCTTTGTTACAAAAAAATCTTTTAATTTTTTCTTCTCATTAAAAAATAATTGGAATACATCTCGAGAAATTGTTCTCTGAGATGGTGGATCAAATTTTTGGGTTCATAACTCTACAAAACTTCCTAAACCTTTCTCCCTTAATATGGCTAAACGGTAACTCATTTATAATAATTATTTTAGCACAAGTAGATCTACGTGTTTTTTTACTAAATTCCACAGCCAACAAATTATCACCACTATCATCAAGATTTTTCTGAAAAGCAAACATTTTTTGTTTCTTGTTTTGTAATCTATATGAATATTTTTTGTATTGATTATTCAGATGATTCCATAAAGTACGTGTTCCACACTTCTTAGTGTTACATGCATATTCTTTTCCACAATACTTACATCTGTACCTAGGATTATTTGGATCATTATCTTTTATCTCAATAAAATGATCCCATACAGCTGATGAAGGCCTAAAAGGTTTTCGCTTTTGATTTTTGTAAGGTTTATCTACTGATGAGTTGATTTCAAGATTTGTAGTAGGAAGGGAGGAGTGTGTTTCATTTGATCCAATTCCAATGTCATACAATTCATGTGTATTCTCCATCTAATAATAGTTTAAATATAGTTAGAAGAGAATAATTATATAAACAAGAGATAATATGGAAGTAAACATTTAAAAACAGCAAGAGCCAAGAGAATAAGTTCATAGTAGGAAAACATCCAGCACAACACACCGATTCCCTATCCACACTTACCTTCTCCCACCCCCCCACCTGGCCACCCTCATCAAACCAAATAAAAAAGACAGTGGGACTAAGGACATACCTCGTCAATGTGGAGGGGGATAGAAGATATGACTCCACTTCATCGGCAGTAGAGGTAACCTCGGTGACAAAAATAGCTTTGACGGAGAGGACTTTGGCAAAGAGAGGTTGAAGACTTGAATTGGCGGAAAGAGCTTGGGCTTCGATGGAATGGAAGTGAGGCATGATGCGTGAGGTGTGACGCCTGAGTCCGAGTTGTGATGCCGATGCGTGACGCGTGAGTCATAGTCGTGAACGTGATGCGTGAATCATGACGTTTGACGCGTGAGGGGCGACGGGCGAGGAGCCGAGGTCCGAGGGTTTCTTTTTTTTTTTTAATTTTTCTAACGCTAAACGTAAAGTCAGAAAGGGTTTGGGCAGTGGGCTTCAGTTCGGTTTTGTTTGGTTTGGGTTAGTATTTTTTAACCCTAAAATTGAAAACCGAACCGAGCTAATTTTTTTTTTGCAATTTTTAACCCGAACCAACCATAACTTCCTTGCCAAACCAACCCAAACTGAATTTTTCAGTTTGGTTTGGGCGGGTTGATCGGGTTGGATCAAATTTTGGCCACCCCTAATATAGACGAGTGGAAGTAATAAAAGTTAAAATTAAATATTTATTAGTTAAAAGATAAGTGTTGAGTATGTGCAAAAATTTAAAGTTACTTTAAAAAAATGTATGCCGAATATATAAATTATTAGTTCTTGATGTGTTGCAAGAGCAAGAGGAAAATTTATCAAGTAGTTCAAGGCTAACATAAATTGTGAATTAAATAGTGGGTATTAATGTGATATTTATCAAAAAGTTTGAAATATAATATATGATAAATAATCAATCATAAAAAAACAGAAAATATTTGAGACACAAGGACAAATTAAGTAACATTATTTTTTTTTTTGATCACAATAACAAATTAAATAAATAAAAAGTTCTTTAATATTTTATAAAAATATGAAACTCTCACGTTTCATTACTTTTACAAGAAATGCTAAGAGGATGAGAAACAAACTAATTAGAGAAGCAAAAAAATCACACAACAATTTTTACAATAAGCTAGATAAAAAGAAAAAAATAGTTCTAATTTAGTGAAATTGAAGGAATAAAAAAATTGGAGGCTTAAATTCATATTAGGTGTATTGAGAATGGTAGAATGTGATTACAAAATTTATATATTTTTTGATATATGAAAATAATATTTTACAAATTTGTTCAATGAGTTACATGTCAGAGAGTTAAAATATTATATATTTCTTAATATAGTTAATGAAAAAGAAGTAGAACAAGCTTTAAAAAAAATAAAAATTGAAAAAATATAATTGGATTGCATGAAATTCTAATTTAGATATAGAAACATCTAACAAAAATTGAGACTTATTATTTCATAATATAATTTAAAATACTACAAAATACCTTATTAATGATGACATAATTATGTGGTGTTAATTTAAGAAGTAAAAATATATTCAAGATTATTCTAATTATATGACTAAAATTAATAAGTCATTCAATAAAATTTTAAGAGATTCATAGAAAGGTTTTCAAAGGTCTAATTATTATATCAAACAAATAATTTTATTTTATATTTGATAAATCTATTATGTAAATTAGTTTCTTATTTGAAAAATTTATACAAAAAATATCATATAAAATTTAAAAATATTTGTAAATTTTTATTGATATGATATAATTTTCATTGAATTGATTTGATGAATATTTTGAATAAAAGAAATATTTTTTATTATGTTGATATCATTAAGGATACATATTGGGGTTTTGTAACACATATACTTTGTGCATGTGATGTAAAATAAATTTTAATTTTAATTAGATTTATCAAAAATTAATTTAAAAGTTATTATCTATTTAGTTTGATCATATATGAGTTGATAAAATATATTTTGGAAGATGTATCTTGATATATGTTTTTCATAGGTAATATTATCCCGAACAATTTTTTTTAATTCCAAGTGTAAGCCTTGGGTTGGGCCATCTTGGGCATGATCAAACCACATTGGCCTTGGGGAAGACAAGTTTTTTTTGACATGCAATAAGTGGTAATTGGTAGGGATCAAATTTGCAATCCTAAGATTCCGCATTTAGTACTCACCATCTTGACTATCATACCATTAGTATATTAGTCTAATTGATTAAATTATTGAATATCTAGTTTGAAAATTAAACAAGTGATATGATATATTTAATCTTTTAATAAATATCTAAAAACAAAATGATAAAACTTAAAGTGAGAAATAATAAATATTTTCAGGAAAAATATTGATAACGAAGTTATTTGATCTTTCGATTTAGTTATGAATACTATGTGAAATGAAATGATTAATTATATTTAAAAAAATATCTAAAGAGATTTTAAGTATGTCTACATAAAATTTTTATTCACTTAGAGAAATAGGGTATTGAAAACATGAGGTTTAATAATTCTCAATCAAAAATGAGCTTATTTAAAAGAATTCAGAAGAACATGAATGTCGTATAAGAAGGCAAAAAATAAAATTGATATGTGATGAGTAAAATTTATTTTAGTACATATAATGAGTTATATGATAAACTAAAAAATAAATAGACAAAAATAATATGATCAATCATGTAATGTGCAATAAAAATAATTATATATTATTAAAGATTAAAATGTTTAAGACCGATAAAAAAATATTTTTGTGATCTTTTAAATAAATTCATACATTTATATTTTAATATTTAAGATGATAGTGATATATATAATTTTTGATATGTAGCTAAGATATGACCTATAAAAGTTAGGGAAGCACTTAAGAAGATGAGTGAGAAAAATATAATATGATTGATTAGGTTGTTTAACTAGACCCATGAGGATCAAAAAGATGCCGGATGTATAAATTTAAAACATTATAATTCTAATTTATAAAATTAATGAAGATATTAAAGATTGTAAAAATTATTGAAATATCAAACTTATTAATTACATTTTTAAACTTTGGGAAAAAAATGATTGAACACAAATTAAGAAGAAAAAAGAGAATTTCAAAGAATTAATTTGAATTCATACAAGGTAAGTCTATTATGCAAATTATTTACTTTGTTAGACATTTAATTTTGAAGTATTCTGAATGTAAGAAAGTTTTTTGCATGACAAATGTTAATTTAAAAAAATTTATGATAGAGTTTCAAGAGATTTAATTTGATAAATTTATAATTTTAAAAAAGAGTAACACTTGTATGTATTAGCTAATCAAAAACATATATGAGGAAGTGGTATCAAGAGTTAGTTTGGTTCAATGTGTCACTCATAAGTTGAAATAGCTTTGAGATTCAATCAATAATCATCGCTTAATTATTATATTTTTCTATTACTTTTGAATGAATTGATACTAAATCTCTATGAAGAGTTGACAAGAATGAAGAAGATTAAGTAGGAAATTAGAAATTTGAAGGATATTACTTTAGTCTAAGGGATTCAAGATTAGTTGTAGTAATACAAAGTTTTTGAAATATGAATCTATTTATCTTAATAATGATAATGATATGATAATCAAAATATAAAAGTAAACAATATCAAATATTAATCAATTTAAATGTCAAAGCTTTATAACATAAATATGAGGAAATTGATGAGGTTGTTCCATAATATTAATGTTGAATGTACCAAATGAAGAGATGTCTCAATAATTTTTTGTGATGGATAATTACTAAATAGTTTATAGAAAAAATTTTATAAAAAAGTTATAAAATTGACTATGTTATATGAAAGTAAATGTTAAGTGATAAATAAATTACATATAAAAAGGATGAGAGTTGTAAAGGTAAAGATGATAAGGTGGTTGTGGTAAAACAAAGAAAAATAAAATTAAAAAAATGAAATTTTTAATAAAAAAATAGAAAAACTCTTTAAATTATAAGATAAGAGAGAATTATTTGAAGTGGGTTCATCATGTCCAACATAGACCTTGTACTGTATCAACTAGGAAGTGTGTGATTGTTTGGTTGAAGAGATGAAACAAAACTTGATGTATGCATAAGAGAAATTGGGTATAAGTTCTAAATAGTGATTTAACAAAGGGTTAAGGAGTGTGCATAATTTATATCAAAGTTTATTTGAAAAACAAGATCCATACATTTGATTTTAAATAGGTAAAACAATGTGGTGGGATATTGGAACATTGTGGATAACATTGCATCAATAAATAAATCAAAAATCACCCACCTCAGAAGCATGGTGATATTTTAGAACAAACACCATATTTGTATGATTAATTTACTTTAGCATTTGGCTAGTTCTGAAAAAAATCTTGAAAAAAATCATTAAAGTCTTCACTGCCTCACACCCTCACCTATCAATTCTCACATGACTTCAAATAATTTTGAAAATTATCCATGATGCTTAGGGGATTTAAAATCCCCAATCCCAAAAAGTTCTTTAGAATAGGACAAGCTTCACATTTCAGAATGATGGTGAAATAGACTTGGGACCAGCTAAGATGGCCTAATTCACACAAGGAACAACCATAGAAGACCCCAGCGAGTTCTTGTAAGATATGACAAACTCTTCATCAATTTCTCGAGGGGAAATAGTAGGGTCTCCATTCTTCTTCGTAATGGAGATGATTCTGCTATCTTGAGCTCTTGACTTCTTGAGGAAGTGAAAAAAATCTAGATCAATGATCACTCTTCTTCAAGTAGTTAATTTTTCTCTTCTGCCAGAGAAATAGAAGCTCAGCCTCTTGGAGGAACATCAATTTTTTCAAGACAAAGAATCTTGAAAGTATGCCATGTGATACTTGCCAACCATATTTCCATTTAAGTATGTTCACATTAGTTAGAAAATGAATTATTTAACTAAAGTTCAATAAGATTTTATAGTCTTTGTTAGCATCACCAACACATTTCTTCAAATAACCTGTGTGAGAACTTTGATTCTATTTTTTTGCTTAACAAGTTGCATTTAATTATCTCAAACAGAAAAAATTCATATGTAGCAAGGATCAAATGGATATTAATGATATTTAGACGTCATATATGTACATTTTTTGTTAATTGCTCTATTTTTGGTTATAATGTGTTTTTAGGAGGTAATGTAATCTTTTGGCGAAGTCAGTCAATCTATGGCATGTAGATTGAGTTGAAAGATTATATGTCTCGTAATAACCTTAGTGGCATGTGAATTCACGTGGATTCAACATTTTTTAAGAGTTTGAAATGATGTATCCAAAATTTAGGATCCCAATGACATGTTATTTATTGATGCAAGTCAAAACGCACATGGTAGAACTCTTTTTATAAACAAAAAGAATAAAAGAGAAATTATGTTTTTTGGTTAGCTAGGAGAAATATTGATAATCAATACTGAAAAATACATATTTAATGAGAAAGATAAGAAATTTGAAGAGATAAAAATGCTCATCAAATAATATATGATAAGACCAAATTGCCCTTGAATGAGTAAAGACACATACATACATATACATAATATATGTGTATGTGTATATACCAATTAAACCTAATTTTCTTTTATAATTATTTATCTCTCATGACTATAAGTGCATGTTTTTTCACCAGCAAAAAAAAAACTAAGATCCAAAATGATAATTCTTAAATAAAACTCTCGGCAACATAGAATACCTCTCTAATACAACATTGTGCTTTCACAAATATGATTCCTTTAATAAAATCTCAATAAAAATTTTGTGCCCAACCCCAACATTATAAGGCACATGATTGAAATCCAAATTCGACTAATTACATGAAAGATTAGAGATTCAGAAAATCATTTAGTAAAACTTCTTCCATAAGGAACAAAAGTGGAGGGTATGTTTGTGAGAAATTAGAATATACTTTTGAAAGGTATTATTGTTATTTTTAAATATATATATTCTTAATATTACTTTTTATGTCTTGTTAGGTATTTTCTTTATATGTATATCTTTATAGTATTAATAATATTTTTTTTGCTAGCTTATCCTAAAACATAATTTGTTCTAAAATAAATAGATATTAATATTTATTTTATTGCTAAAAAAAATTTAGGTGATCATTATATCTAAAATTTTTGCTTAAGATGGGGAGAAAATTATTTACATCATGGTCGTGCCTTTATCTTTGTCACCAATATAATAAGAGAAATTATATTTAGTGTACCAAATAAAAAAAATATTAGAAACAAAAACATAAAATCTTACTTTTTTTAGTTTATTTTGGAAAAAATAATTTTCAATAAGTGTTTTAAAGCAATGCCCATCCTTGTACAACATAAAATATTTTCATCCACCGTCACCTAGGACATCATATACATGCCATATAAGAAGGTATTTGTTGGAACTCAATGTTAGTATCGCCATGTCAACATTTCAGGGGGAATGAAAGAAAAAAAATCATTAAATTTTTTTTTTGTTTTTTTGTTTTCACAAGTATAATCTTGTAATATAAAATTTAAAATTTATAAGTACAATTATATAATATTTAAATTTCAAAACTACTAAAATAAATTAAAACTTCCAACATTGAGTTTATACACATTTTTAAAAATCCTTTAGTCATGCATTTTGTTATGTTTAATACATTCTAGTTTGGGAAGTCAAAGTCATTCTCCATGTGGTGATCATAATGCTGAAAGTTTTTTTCAAAGCTATTTTTTATTATTTTGTAAATTATACTCATATTTGTGTGCATTGTACATGTATGCACGTGAGTGTGTATTAAAATCATTTCATTCTTAGGTGGAAATATTTACTATGTTCTTATCCTCCAAGGTAATGATGTTCTTATTTTACAGACTCTTGTAGTTGGCTGAGAAATAGCAGAAGTGAATGCTTCATAGTTATTATTTGTTAAATTAATTAATTCATAGTTCTCCAAGGTAATAATAATCTTATTTTGCCAGTTGTTATAGTTGGTTGTGAACTAGCAGTAGTGAATGATTCATAGTTGTCATATGTTAAATTAATTAATGAATAATGATATTGTTAGAGGTGAAGGGCATATCTAGTGTATAAGATTTTTACTCTGTGTGGCATATGAGAGATTAATATCTTAATATTATAATTTATAAAAATTAAAGCTGTATTTGATGAGTCTCGAATTTGAGATCTATCATCTTTGAATAAATATATGTCATTATAATAAAATATGACCTCCAATACATATATCTAACATGATGATTTCTCATGTAATTATATATATTAATATTATCTTTGTCCAAATATTTTTAATTTTAAAATTCTAATAAGATTTGAAATGTTAATTTTTGTGTAATTACACATGAATTATGATTTTTATATAATTGCCTATTAATAACAATTAGGAAGTATTAGATGAATATCTGGTATAGTTGTTGCATTTGATCAAGTTATTCAACAATGTGAATTACCAAAACTTGCATAGCTTGACTGTGATTGGACTCCATTAGTATTTCAAGTAATTAAATAATATAGAATGACAAATAATTTGGAAAACTACAATTTAGAAGGAAACTAGTTAAAATTATAATTTGGAAAATTAATGTTTTGAAAACTAAAATGAAAAGATAAGTTTTTTTTTGGTTTTTCTTCCTGCAGTGCTGGTGTGATGATGCTGTGCTGATGATCATGATGTGGCATTCTATAGGTGTTTTCTTACTTGACATGTATATTCCGTGTCTCTAGTAGTGGTGGAGGGGGCTATTTTAGGTAGGGTAGGGTGGGGATGGGTGCTGTTTTAATATACATTTTGGAAATTATTTTTTTCAAAATAAATTAGAAAAGTTTAGTCTTAGTTTTTTTTTTTCATAATATTTTTTAATTGTACTAAAATATAAATTTTTCAATATAGTAGTACTCTTTTAAGGTGACACTTGTTGCACATCCTCTAACTTGACAAGAGTGATGAGTCATATATTTATTTATTTAATTTATTTTGTTAATATCATATTTATTTAATGGATAGGAAGTTTCGCTCTTAAGTGATTGTTATTAATTTAAGTGATGATTCCTTTCACTTTTGAGTTTAAATGGATCTCATGGTGATTATTTTAGCATTTTGATTATTTGAAATTTGCTATTTTTCTTATAAATACTATCACCTATTATTGCTTAAATTTTGATTTCTGTTTAATAGTTCATTGGTATTCGAACAAGTTTGCCATTGCCATCAAGATCAGAAATATTTCTACAGTTAATGGTGTACTTCATGGTGGAAGACTACACAAATTACTGGACACATAGGTTTTTACATGGTAAATGGGGATATGAGAAAATTCATCGAGTTCATCATGAGTATACTGCTCCCATTGGGTTTGCTGCCTCTTATGCCCACTGGGCTGAGATTTTGATCCTGGGGATTCCATCATTTCTTGGGCCAGCCTTGGTTCCTGGGCATATGGTCACGTTTTGGTTGTGGATTGTTTTGCGACAGATTGAGGCAATCGAGACACACAGTGGGTATTACTCTGATTTTAGTTATACAAAATATTTTTATTTTTTAATTGAACTTATACTGTTTGCTCGCTAATGTAACCATCAGCACATTGTGCTATATTGAAGGTTAATGCTCAGCCCAGAATTATATCACTTGATCTTGTGGGCTGTCTTAGTTTATTCTTGTGCTCTCCCTTCATCTGGTAAATAATTCACATATATCCTCTTACTTTTGGGGGTAGACGTATGGATTATAGCTCGCGAAGCCAAATAATCTTTCAAATCATCACACACACACATCTTATTTTTTTCAACTTTAATTTTCAATTCTTTATTTATTTTTGATAGTGTTAAAATCTGAATTCTTCAATAAATAGTTTATGAAAGTAAAATTCAAGTAATTTATTCTAGTTTATTTAGTGGTTTTGTTGTTATTTTTCTTTTATGATGGGAACCCCTAACACATGAACTATCTCAGTTATTTTTTTTACATGTATAAGTTAAAGTTTTTTTTTTTTTTGATTTTATTGTATAATTGTTGTATTTGTTTTTCATATTAATAGAGTTTATTTTATCATGATATTATAGGTAGGGTTTGCACATCTGAAAGAAAAATAGTATGCAATAATATGTATGAGGTGTAAATGTGGTATTGAGCCACAATATATTGTGTACAATGTGTTTCAGATGTTCAGCAATATGTTTAATGCATGCAAAGGTTTGCATAATGTGGTGTAGATGCTGATGTATGCAACCTTCTATCGATGACAAGGTGCATGTAATGTACTGTATCAGAATATTCAAAGGTATTCATCGGTCGACCGTCAAATAATCTATGAGCATGTGAGCTTATTCACCTGGCACAATACCTCTAATACCCACATTATGTCGAAGCCTAGCTCAATCCTAGCTTACGCCAAGACATCATCACATACTTACGATAGACAGTGACAATTTTATGGTAAATAATATTAGGCAAATAATCAATAATAGATATAATGTTTAGACTAACATAAAGAAATAATTCATGTAGCACTGAAGACTTAATTCCATTTCCAATCTATAGATGAAGAGAAGAAGATGATCAGATAATCATCCTGTTTATCTTCTTTTTGTTGCATAGCTCTCTAGGAATATTATTCTGGTCTCAGTTGAAGTTAGCATTAACTTTGGTTGGATTTCATGTTCTCCTTTCCTGACATTGCTTGGCTCTCTCTAGGACTTCGATCTCTCTGCTCTTTTTTCTTTTTGGGTTGGCTTTTTATTCACCTTTTAATTCCTCTGCTTATGGACTTCGAAAAATAGAAATTATCTCCAATCCATGTGTTGGGTACTGCTGATGTGGGTTTTCTGCTGGTTCATGTCGCACCATCAGAGATGTTATTGTGTTGCGGATCTTGCTTGTTGGTTCTATAGGTATTGTTGGGTAAGATGGTGTCGCGACAGAGGATTAATATCACAATTGAGGAATCATATTGCAACTTGATAAGATGATGTTGTGATAGAGGATTAATGTTATGATTGAGCAAAGATGTTGTGATTTGTGAAATGTGGTTGCGATAGCAGAATGAATGTTGCTACATAGGATTAATGCTGAGATATGTGAGATGTTTTCGTGACTGAAGATTAGTGAGATTGACAAATTTTGTCATGATAGAAGAAACATTATTGCAGCCGAGAAGTATTGTCGTGACCCAAAAATGAATATTGGTATTAAGGATTAAAGTCATGATATATGAAATATTTGTTGTGAATGAGAGATAAAGTAAGGATTGACAAATTAATATTGTAACCGAAGAGATAATGTCACGACTAAAAATTAGAATCCTGACATATGAGATATTATCATATATGAGAAATGAGTTATAACCAAGATACTTGATGTTGCAACATCTAAATGTTGTGATTTATAAATATGATGTTGTGGCTTCACCTTACTTTGTCATAATTAAACTCTTTCTTTCTTTGCACAGAGTGTTGATGTGATCAAGGCTTTTGAGTTATGACTCTTTCTTGCTATTTTCCATTTTTTTTTCTTGGTGATTTTGCCGATTAATATTAACTTGTCCAAAATTATATTTCTAGGTGAAATATTCATATTTGACACATAATCCTATATTGTGTATCAGAATTATGCTGATTTTGAATCTTAAAATACTAGTGTAATTGACAACAATCAATTCTCAAGCTCAGTTTTGCTCTTCCTTAAGGAAAGAAAAAAGAAAAAAAAAATATAGTTCTCCAACATGTATTAAATGATTAGTAGAAAGTCTCTTTTTTCCTAATTCAAATAGTTCTCCAAAAAAATGATATCGTGATCGAAAAAAAATGTGGTATTTGAGACGAAGTGTCATGATGTGTCAAATGTTTTCGTTAAGGCATGTTGTGAAAGGTGCGCCTTAGGTGCTTTGCCTGGGCTCAGGCAAAGACGAAGCGCAACCATGGTGCCTTGTCATGGTTGAGGTGAGGCCCCTTCATGTAGGCGCTCAAAAAACAAAAAAGGCAAGTGCCTTCCCTGTTGCCCAAAGTTCTCCACAAGTGCGACTTCGTGTAGGCAAGTCATCTCCATAGAAAAGGCATTGGGAATTGCAAGAATGGAGATTTTTTTTATAACATAGGCTAAAATGATGATTTGTGTTTGTATGTTGTGGAGGATGAATGAAAATGAATGATGATGAATGAGGATCAATTATTTCTTGTTTTTTGCAACACATGCCAAAACTTTCGATACCTATTTTCCCAACATGTGTTAAAAAAATTGGAATGTTCTTTTTTTCTGCATCCACATAATGATGATGATCATTATGTAGATGTAGAGAATGAATGAGGATCGATTGTTGTAGATGTAGTGTGATACTTATATATAGTGATGATATTATGCAACAAGCATATAATGATTGTAGTGGTTCTACATATACTTATTAATGAATTAAAAGTTCTTGAACAATTCATTACGTATCTAGATGTAGATGGAAGAAACTTTTCATACAATGTAAACATTGTGAGAAAACAGAATATACTAGAGAGATGTTTTGATAGTTATTTTTAATGTAGAGACTGATAACATTATTGATTATCCATCGACAAAGACAAACTACTAGATTCATTAAGAGGTCCTCATATTGAAGTGAACCATTAGGATTGTTTCTCTCCAGTAGTCTAGTTTTTATTCATACGAGTGTTTATTTCTATTGTAGTTACTCATATTGGATGATATATCGGTTGGACATAAAAACTTTTTTTAAATAATAATGTTCAATAGAAATTGTATCTAAAGATATCACTTGATTTTTGAGTTTAGATAGAATATATAGATCCAATTTCTAGGTTGTGGAAGGTCATATGCAACTTAAAATAATCTCTAAGAACTTGATTTGTTATATTTTCAACCTTAGTTATCATGTTTGTATTGCATAAATGTGTTACAAAGTATTATTTATTTTTCTTTGGAGAAGTTAATATGTCAACTTATTATAATGTTCGTATGTGTGGATGATTTTTTGATTATTATAGATAATTAATTGAGAATTATTCAACTCTAAGAATATATTCAGTTATAATTTTAGGCTAAGAATTTTGGAGATTTAAATATTATTGAAGCAGCATGTGATGGAAAGAGTATTGTATTGTCACAAAGTAGGTATATCTTGTATACTCTTTCATTATTTTGTTTTTTGGGTTGTGTTTCACTAAATATACATGTTGAGCCATGTATTAACTTTAAGTTTGATGTTAGTCATCTAATTGCTCTCCTTACATATGAGGGAATAAAAGATTAATTTTCTAACTATTGTCAGGTTAGATATAACTAATACAAATAATGTAATTAATTATTTCATAGTTCACCTTTATATAATTCTTTGTATTTAGATTATGTGAGTTGATATTATATTTGGTGATCATGAGCATTTTTTGGTTGAAAGGATATTCAGAATCTAATTGAGCACTTATTTGCATAAAGAGGAGATTCACTATCATTTTCCAAGAGAATTTGGATTCTGAAAATATCGAGACATTAGTCTTTATATTTAATGTAGAGAGATAATACATGACAATGATTACAACTACATGAGATATTTTGAATTAGATATTTATTTTGTGAGTTCTTATTTTAAATTATTTTTCTTAGTAATCTTTATTATGATAGTCAGATAATGAGATATATAGTCTCGAATTTAATGTTTAACGAAAGGATAAAGCATATAGATGCAAATTATTTTTATCTGTATGAGAAGATAAATGATGACATTATAACTACAATATATATTCTTATAGTATATTAACTTGCATATATATTCATGAAGATATTGAGAAGATTCCAACTTGTTTTTCTTTTTTTTAAAATTTAATGTTCAGGATATTTATGAATTAGCTTGAAGTAGAGTATTGAAGTTTGTGATTTTAATATTATTTTAATTTATGGTGTGATCACACAATATATGGGAAACACCAATTCTTTCTTTTTATTTATACGCTTGGTCTTTGTGAGGTGTTATATGAGTTATTTTTTTTATTTAAAATGTTTTTTTTTCTATAATTGTGTTTATTCTTATATAAGAAAGCTATTTGAATTAAAGTAATTGTAATTGTGCTGGATACCATGCGTTACATATTATATTAATTTGATGTTATAATATATTAGACAACTACCAAATATTAAGAAGACATAAGAGGGTCTAATATCACTAAATGATTACATTCATAATTTACTATGACTACTTTATATGGCTAGATAGTTTACTTTACCAAGAGAATTGATTAGGCCTGCTAAGGCTTGGTTTTCAATTATATGAACAAATAAATAATTTGAGAAAGATATTTACCAGTTCAGATTAAATAGATAATAATTGAATAAAAGTGCAAAAAAAAGGAAACTATAGCTAACACATTCTAATATTTTTATTTTCAATTTTTTTGCTTCAAGGTGTCAAACCCATTTATTCATGTACTTCATTTGATTGTTGATGAAAATAATAGACTCTTATGAGCTATATTTATCAGATCATGAGTAGAACTAAAGATATAATTATAAAATATTTTTATGAGAATGAAACATAATACTAACAAATCTTGAAAATAAGTGATAAACGATATGAGATTTAATTTCATTGACATTTATATTTGATATTTTTTAAGTTTAAAATTCTTCTATGATAAATTAGAAATAGATCATGATAAAGATATTATGAATGATTTATATAAATATATCTTAATATTGTCAAGAGATACTATTATACTAGAAAAAATTGTGGCATAAGTGAGTTTGCACTCAGATGTCCAAAGACTATTTGGCAATGAATTAACATTTGCATAAGGAAGACTAGATTGTCAAGTTAGTTATTTAGTTCTATTTATTTAAATGATTATATTATGTTTTTACTAAAATAAGTGAAATATTTCATTAAATTATTGCTTTATTAATCACAACTAAATAGTAGGTTGCCTATGGAGCTTAAATTCCATATTTGCAAAGATATGCAATGAACATCCTCAACTCAACATATCACATTGAGGCGTGAATGAAATTGATTTATCTTTTAAAATGTACGTTGCTAAAATAATTACTAGTAATGCAATATTTGTAATTTCTATGTTTAAATTTCAAGATATATTGATAAGATTATAAATTTATGTATATTTATAGCAATAAAAAAAATAAGTTTGACTATCAACACTTGAATGAATTACCATTCTATTGAAGTTTTATGTTTTTTATGTTTATTATTATTTTTTTGTATTCTATGTTTATGATGAAAATATCTAATGTGTATGAGCCATCTTAATCAAATTGTCTTTTATATAACGGGCTTTATGTGAGTTGCTTCATATAGTGTTGTAGTTTATTTTATGTTGTATCAACTCGTGTTTAACCAACAGTATGGTAGTTGTGTTGGTTGGATTCATAACTCTCAGCACAACAGTTGTGAGTTCGAATCCCATTAGCTTTTCTTTATGGCTAGTATGAGGTCGCTATGTCCTTTCTCATGGTTTGGGTGGTTGATCCATTACAATTGATCTAGTGGTTCCATTCGTTAACTAAAAAATTAACTTGTGTTTAAGTTAGTTTATCTTTTTATTTATTTATTTTATTTTTACATCTTATTGTCGTCCAAAAGGTAATTCTTTTAGTTTTTTAATAAAAATGTTGAAGTATCCCAAATCTAGATAATTGTTGATATAAAATTTGCACTATTAAATCATGTTTATCTTTCAAGTGAGGGTGCTAATCTACCTATTGTGGTATCTATGAACATTTGTTATCTTAGTATATATCATTTGTTCATTATTTTTTGATGAATATCATGGAAGAGAAAATGTGATTATATTTGACTTGTCCAAATAATCTCATTTTATTAATAGATTATTTTTTGGCTACTGTTCTTTAATCTTTATTTCACTTGTTTGGTTGAAATAATTATTAGTAACACATGTAGCAGAATTTTTTGAATTTGTTTTTATAGTTTTTGTGTCTTATGGAAGTTATGTAATGGATTTACATAAAAGAGAAGCCATAAACCTAAAGTAATTTCTATTTGGACAACTTATGACTTTCTCTTGATTTCTTAAAAGTTGTTTCAAGAGAATAAGATAGGTTACCTGGCTGCCCGGCTGCCGGCTGCCCTCATTATTGTCTTCATTATTTCACTATGTATTGTCAGTTTTATTATATTCATTGTTTGATTTTAGTTCAAACTAGCTTGTAATTAATTTTTATTATATTCTAAACTTTCACACATCTAATAGGGAGGGTTTTTGGGGTTTGTTATTTTCTAAGCTTGCTGTTTATATGTGTTTATGTCTGTGATGAGAACACCCATTATATATGAGTTATCCCATTCAAATTCTGTCATATATAAGGAGCTCTATGTGAGTTGTTTCATATAAAATTTATGAAATTTATTTTATATTGTATTAATCTGTGTTTAAGTTTATTTAAATTCCTTTGTTTATTTTGTTTTTGTATCTCAATTTGTAACATCCTACATTATACATAATGCAATCTTGAAGTGAAAAATGAAAATATGAATGTAACATCATTGATTTGATTGAAAGATGTGATTTAGGCTAAAATCTTCAAATTTCCAAAATTCTAATTTAGAAAATTAATTTTATATTTCATTCACTCTAAATAAAATCTAATTCATTCAAAATCACTAAATTTCTAAAATTCTAATTTTAAATATTTAATTTTCAAATTAATTTTTTTTAATTTCCAATGTTATATTTTTTTCCGCAAATAAATAATTCTGAATCATGACCTAACAAAAATTCTAAAATGCTCAATTTTTAAAACTATAATTTAGATTTAAAATCCAAATTGAGTTATCCTTTTTTGTTTGCTATGGGAAACCCTCATCTTTACCTTTCCATCTCGTGGATAGTCATTATTCTTAATTTTGAAATCAAATCTCATAAAAGTCCTACAACTCACCCTCATTTTGAATCCACTAAGTGTGTTAAGCCAGAACACTGATATGATAGTAGAATCTCATAAATGTTATTTCTTGTTGATTAGTTGATGAAAAGATGGTGACATCTAGTGATCTAGGTCACTGTAGTTGTTTAATAATGCAATACTAAGTTTTAATTTATTCATTAAAATTTTTCTAATTAATTTGAATATGTAAAAAAAAACACAGGGGGATTGGTTAGAGGTATCAAACGGGCAGGGCAGCCCTTGCCCAACCTGAGGCACGCCCGACTTAGCCTTGCCTAACTCAGCATGGCATGGTCCGGACCCGTGCTCGTGCTCGTGCCCGTGCCAGGCTGGCTCACTGCATGACTCATGCCCTCTCGTGTTTAGGTATATCGGGCCTCGTGTCGGGCTAGGAATGGCGTGGTACTATGACTCGAGGGCATGATAATTCGACACGATTTGAATCGTGCCCCGTCCTCCCACCTAGATGCCCAAACCCCAGACTTTGATAGCTCAACTTTTCCTCGGTTCGAACTTGACCCAACATGGACCCTTCGGTTCCATGTTTCTAGCTCAAGCCCAATAGGCTCCAGAAGCTGAAGCTTTAGAACTTATGACCGTTTGGGTTGGTTCAACTGTCGAACCAACCCAAATGGTTCAAAAAAAATTTTAAATTTTGGTCGTTGGATTTTACATCCAATGGGTAGGAGGTAGAATCCTATGATCCTAAGGATTTTGCCCCATTTATTTTTAAAAAAATTCAAAAAATCTAAAAAAATTATTTAAAAAAACATTTCAAATCTATAACCCTTCTACCCCATCACTCATAAATTTTAATATTGCTATTTCTTTATCTCTCTTGTATTTTCTCTTCGTCTCATTTTGACTCATTTTCTCTTTTTTTACTTTCGGGACTCAGGTGTGGAATATAAGTGTGACCTATTGATAGCTGTGCTGACATCAAGCATCAAAAAGAAAATATTATTTTATGCATTATGAATTATGAGTATTTTTTTATTATTTAGTTAAGTTTTATTTTTAAATTTTACTTAATATTAGTTGAAGCTTTAAAAGTTAATTTTTAGTTTAATTTATTTAATTAATATATTATTTTAAAAACATTAAAATTTAAATACAATATAATTTAAAAACAAATAAAAAATAAAAATGACAAATAGTAATTTTAATTATGGTAACGGATTTAATTTAAACGTAAACATAGAAACTTATAATATAGATAATGAAAATCCAACGGAATGATTTGTGGCTGTTGAAATTTTGGCTTCTTCGGTCATCTCGTCTCAAATATCCAAAAAAAAATAAAAAATTAGAAAAATATCAATAGTTTGAACTCACTTTAATATAATACAACAGAAAAATATTAGTAATGCCAAAAAAGAATTAGCATAACGTAAATATTATAAAATAATTTTAAGCTGTAAGAATTAGTGTGAGATCGGAAATCTTAAGAGATATGTCAAATAATGTATCAAAAAATATGGCGTATTAGATTTTAGGCAAATCCAATTTAGTAGCGAGTTCTTTGAGGATGGATTCAGTTCAGCTTTAATGTTGACCTCTTTCATATACAAAAATGAGTTAGGAAGGGAAGATATAATCAAACTGAACACCACGATGAATCTTTTGATTATGTTTTGAAGTATCCAAGGGTAGTCAGTATCATGTAAACTTATTTTCAGCATGTATATTATAGGATTCCTAGGTTCATATTTAGGAATGACATATTAAAATACTATAACTTAAATAATAATTATTGAATTTAGATATTATAATGGATTTTACATCCAATGGGTAGGAGGTAGAATCCTATGATCCTAAGGATTTTGCCCCATTTATTTTTAAAAAAATTCAAAAAATCTAAAAAAATTATTTAAAAAAACATTTCAAATCTATAACCCTTCTACCCCCTCACTCATAAATTTTAACATTGCTCTTTCTTTATCTCTCTTGTATTTTCTCTTCGTCTCATTTTGACTCATTTTCTCTTTTTTTACTTTCGGGACTCCGGGTGTGGAATATAAGTGTGACCTATTGATAGCTGTGCTGTCATCAAGCATCAAAAAGAAAACATTATTTTATGCATTATGAATTATGAGTATTTTTTTATTATTTAGTTAAGTTTTATTTTTAAATTTTACTTAATATTAGTTGAAGCTTTAAAAGTTAATTTTTAGTTTAATTTATTTAATTAATATATTATTTTAAAAACATTAAAATTTAAATACAATATAATTTAAAAACAAATAAAAAATAAAAATGACAAATAGTAATTTTAATTATGGTAACGGATTTAATTTAAACGTAAACATAGAAACTTATAATATAGATAATGAAAATCCAACGGAATGATTTGTGGCTGTTGAAATTTTGGCTTCTTCGGTCATCTTGTCTCAAATATCCAAAAAAAAATAAAAAATTAGAAAAATATCAATAGTTTGAACTCACTTTAATATAATACAACAGAAAAATATTAGTAATGCCAAAAAAGAATTAGCATAACGTAAATATTATAAAATAATTTTAAGCTGTTTGAACTCACTTTAATATAATACAACAGAAAAATATTAGTAATGCCAAAAAAGAATTAGCATAACGTAAATATTATAAAATAATTTTAAGCTGTAAGAATTAGTGTGAGATCGGAAATCTTAAGAGATATGTCAAATAATGTATCAAAAAATATGGCGTATTAGATTTTAGGCAAATCCAATTTAGTGGCGAGTTCTTTGAGGATGGATTCAGTTCAGCTTTAATGTTGACCTCTTTCATATACAAAAATGAGTTAGGAAGGGAAGATATAATCAAACTGAACACCACGATGAATCTTTTGATTATGTTTTGAAGTATTCAAGGGTAGTCAGTATCATGCAAACTTATTTTCAGCATGTATATTATAGGATTCCTAGGTTCATATTTAGGAATGATATATTAAAATACTATAACTTAAATAATAATTATTGAATTTAGATATTATAATGGAGTGGTATTCGTGACGTCCGATATCTAAATTAGTCATTATAATATATTTTATGCATACCTCATCGCTCACTATGTAAATTCTAGATGAACACTAACAAAAAAAATATTATAAATTTAAGAGATTCATTATCTTTATGATGACCCTTTCATTTATGAGTGCATGATGAAAATCTTATAGAGAATATAATATATAAAATAAAATATATAGTATCATATTTGATAATGTATCTAATAATGGTGTAGTTATTAATATGTTTGTTAAGACTATTAGAGATGAACCATTAGAAGATATTTTTTACGTTAGATGCAAGTGTCACTTCATTAACCTCATAACACAAGTATTGATGAAGGTTGTTTTCTTTGCTTTAGAAAACATACGTAATTTTCTAAAATTTTTTCATACGCCACGCAGAGAACATGAGTTCAATACTCTGTTTGTTTATGGGTCTAAAAAAATTTTAATTTGATATGAGTCACTATTGGAATTACATATATCTAATGTTAGAGTTATGTGTTAGATACGAACAAGTGATATCTGACTACGTTAATAGTAAAAATATCGAATTTATTATTGACAAAATTGACTGGGCTACAGAAATTTTATTTATGAAATTCTTAAAGATTTTTTATGACACGACGATTATGTGTTTATTAGTTATACTCATATCACTGCATTGTACTCATATGCATATGTAATATTATTAGTATGCTTAAAAAATTTAGAGATGACTTGATACTTAGCTATATGTTGGTAGAGATAAAAACTAAGTATTTAAATTAATGGTCCATCATTTTATCTTTTTATTGTATGACTATCTGTAAGGATCTTATGATTAAGGTGAAAGAGATAAAGAATATGTTGACATATATATTTTCGTGCATGAATCAGGAAGATCAAGCTGAAAAGTTAATTTACGAGAAGATGACTGAACTCTTTACATACTATAATATTAGGTATGATGGTAGTAGTAGTGAAGCTTCGAATATGGACATTGATATCATATTCAGAGATGATGACTTTTTCATTTAGGTACAATTACAAAGGCGAAACGACAAGGTGAATCGTCAAATAGGAAGGAGATATCTCGGTACTTATATACTGATTACTGCTCAATTATATCATATTTCGAAAATAAAAATCTTGTTATTTTACCGTGGTGAAAATCATGAATCTACATATCTCATGTTATCTAAAATGACACGAGATCCATTGACTCTTCTGGTGTCGAGTATAGTATCGGAGTCTTTTTTTTTATGTTGTAGTGAATGTGATTTTAGATAAAAGATCGAGATTATATTCAGATATTGTTGAAGTATTAGCATGCATGAATGATTGGGAGATTTGAGCATAGGCATCTCGAATTGTGTTGGGATTATAGCAAAAGCGGATGAGATGATTGTTGATAATTTGTGGAATATTGATGTTGATGACTATTGATGATTGAAATGAGATTGATACTTTAATGATTGAGCTGAGCGCTTGAACCTATTTTACTGCCTATGATCAAGGTTATAAAAGGTAAAAACATAAGGTAAGACATTTTTGTGTTAGTGAGGCGAGGTGTTAAGACGTATTATCATCAGAATTATTAAAAAATAATTTATTAGAATTATAAAAAAGACATACTAGCTTACTACTTTCACAAAAAACTATAATACAATCTTAAAATAAAAAATAGAGTAAATTACTTCAATTTAAATTCTCATTTTCAAGGCTATATTCATCATCATCGAATATATTAAAAGTAGCAAAATATCTTCTATCATATATCCTCATTTTATTTAAATTTTTATCTTCATTAATTGGTATCAAATTGAATTTTTTCTCTTTGTCTTTGCCTTTGCTTGTTTTTAGTATAAAATATAACTTATTAATTAGTTATAAATATTATATGTTTTTTATTAAATTTAATCAAAATTATTATTTTAATTTTTTTGTACTTGACATATCATTAAGTTTATTTTTGTGAGAATGTGAATAAATCATTTGATTAGATGATATTTGAGTAGAGGTGTCAAACGGGCCGGCTCGGCACGGCACGGCCCGTAGGCACGGCAAGGCCGTGCCGTGCAGGGCCCGCTCGGGCACGCCTTGGCCATACAGGCCAGGCGGCACTGCCGGGAAGGCGGGAGCCGCAACGCGGGACCGGGTAACCGGGGTCCGGGAGGCCGCACGGGCTGACCGCTGACGGACAGGCAAATGGCTCATGAGTCATGGGCTCATGGCAGATTAGATTTTTTTTTTTATTGTAAATTTTTTGATAAAGTAACCGTATAGAGTAATAATTAAAAAATATAATTTTTTGTAAAAATTATAAAAATTAAAATTAAATAAAACAAACAAATATTAGAAAATTTTTTTTTTATCAAATTCAATTAAGTTTAGCTTTTTTTATATTTATAATTTATTAATTATATATTAAAATTTAAAGTTATTAATTTTTAAAATAAGATTTAAATCGTAAAATAATAAATAAATACATTAAGTTAGTAAAAATTAAAATTAAAAAAAAAATTAAACTACACAAATGAAAAATTACCAATCATGCTTTTGAAACCAATGGTCCGAACAAAACAAGTATAAGTTTCAACACAACGTATGGTACAAAGTACAAACAAAGCGTATAAATAAAATAAATAAAAAAACATCGAAAAAAAAGTGCAGATGAGCATCAATCGTCAAGTGGCATATCATGAGAATCATCAGCCGCAACATCAAGATCATTATCATATGGATCATCATCATCGGCAATCAGCTCCTCCGCCATCGTAGTGGATGTGGATGCGACTGTATTGTCTGTCATAGTCCCAGCTTCAACACGATCACTGATGCTAAATCTCGATTCCTCCCAATCCTTCAAACATGCCAAGACCTCAACCATATCTGGACGTAATCTCGACTCCTATCCGAAATCACGTTCACTGCAACAGAAAAAGCAGACTCCGATGCTACGCTCGACACCGGAGGAGTCAGTAGATCCCGTGCCATCCTAGATAGCACGGGATAGATGGACTCATATGATTTCCACCACTGTAATAAATCAAGATTCTTATTATCAGAATGTGATAGGATTGAGCAGTAATCGGTATCTAAGTACCGAGACAGCTCGCTCCTATGTGATGGTCCACCCCTACGTTTTCCCCTCGCTAGGTTAATGGAATAATCGTCATCTCCGAACAAGGTATCAATGTCCGTACTCACAGTCTCACCGCCACCACCACCATACCTAGTATCGTAGTATGTGAACAGGTCTGTCAACTTCTCGTAAATGAACCCTTCAGGTGGCTCTTCTAGGTTCATGCACAAGGAAATGAAAGTCAGGGTGTTTTCAACCCCTTCCACCTTAGCCCTAGGGTCCATGCATGCTGCGAGGCAATAAAGAGATGGAATGGTGGACCAGTACTTCAGGTACTTGGTCTCCATCTCTGCAACCATATGGCTAAGCGTCGGGTCCGCTCGATACTTCCTAAACATGCTACTAATGTTGCATATGCAACGGAGTGCAATGCAAGTGGTGGGCATATAAACCTACGAACATATATTCGTCGTGTCATAAAATATCTTCAAGAATTTCATAAATGAAATTTCTGAAGCCCAGTCAGTGTCGTCAATAATAAGTTCGTCACTCTTACTATTGACGTAGTCGGATATCACGTGTTCGTATCCAACACATGATTCCAACATCAGGTACGTGTAATTCCAACGATGTCTCACATCCGATTGGAATTTCTTCTTAAGATTCGCAGACAAACAGAGATTACCAAACTCTTGTAGTCTGCGAGGAGTGCGAATATACTTGAGTGCATTGCGTATATTTTCCAACGCGGGGGAACACACCTTCATACCCGCTTGAACTATCAGGTTAATCACATGACACATGCATCTGACATGAAAGATCTCTCCTAATGGTGCGTCTATAATATTTCTAACAAACATATTGATCGCTACTCCATTATTCGCAGCATTATCGAAAGTGACACTAAAAATTTTATTTTGAATTTTATATTTCCTAAATATTTTCATCATACACTCAAAAATGACCGGGCCATCATGAGGATGAAGAATCTCAGTGAATCCTAATATTTTTTTATTGATTGTCTAGTTAGAATCTACATAATGACTCGTGAGACATGCATAAGAAGAATCATTGTGACATGTCCATATATCGGACGTCACGGACACCACTCCACTATATGCCAAAAATTCCTTAATTATTTTATGTTTTTCTAACTTATATATCTTTAGTATGTCACTCCTAGATGTAGACCTAGGAATCCTACGATAGGATGACTGAAAATAAGTCTGCATGATGCGCACTACCCTCGGATCTTCCGAAAATTTGATCGGAAGACCCATCAATGTGATGAGCCTGACCATGCCGTCCCTACCCAACTCGCTGGAGTATACGAAGGGAGTAAACTTTGAGACTGAACTAGATCCAGTCTCAAAAAATGTAGTGCCAAGTTGGGTTTG
This sequence comes from Sapria himalayana, assembly GCA_029783825.1. Taxonomy (NCBI): domain Eukaryota; kingdom Viridiplantae; phylum Streptophyta; class Magnoliopsida; order Malpighiales; family Rafflesiaceae; genus Sapria; species Sapria himalayana. The sequence continues at coordinate 995,441 of JAREIK010003224.1, forward strand.
CCTAGGATCTAAGGGTCCATGTTTTTTGGAGCATATTTCAGCATGCCTCTTGAGGTGCCCAGTCCCACATGTACTCTTGCATGTTAAAAGTCTCATACAATATTTGCACTGTGCCATTTCAAGTTCCTCACCCCTAACATTTACTTGTGTTATGATTTTAAAACGTGTCCAAACTACAGAAGTCCTCCTAGTTTTTTGTTTTTTAGAACTTTGGGCTGAGACGACAAGAGAAACCAAAGTTTCAGGAGCCACGGGCGTCTGTGTAACACTAACATTTTCATTTTCCAAATTTAAATACGTGTCAGGTGTATTTGTCATTTTTTAATTTTCGTAAGTTTTTCTAGAGAGAGAAGCTTTAGAGAGAGAAAGTACAAAAAAACGTAAAATATATTACCCGGTAAAAGCAATGAGATCACTCACGTGCAAGGTGCACCGCAGGAAGCTCTGATGTTCAAAACTCAAGTTGAGTTTCACGAAATTCCAAGCCGAAATCAAAATCACGAGGACTGAGAGAGAGATGCACGGTTTATGTGAGAGAGAGAAAATATTGAGAGGTTTTATGTTTTTGAAAAACATAAATGTTATAGGGAGGGGGTAGATTTTATAGGCTAAATAAAGTTTTTTTTTATAAAAAATTTTTTTTTTTATTATTTTTTTGAATTTTTTTAAGATTTTTAAGGGGCAAAATCACGAGGACCGTTGGATTCTGCCCCCTAGTCGTTGGAGGTGAATCCAACGGCTGAAAATCGGTGAAGTTTGAAAATTTTTTTTTTTTTGCCTTTGGGATTAGTCGGATCGGATCTATGGCCTTCGGGTATCGGCAGTCGAGACCGCGAGGGGGGGGGGGTGGGGCAGGGGGCGGCTGGACGCGTCACGACTCACGCCACGCCACATGTGACACGCCGCCAGTGCCACGTGTGCCTACGTGAACCGGCATGGGATGGACCCGTGCCGGCGTGCCGTGCCAAGGCACGGCACGGCACGGGCTGTTCTTAACCCGGGCACGGCACGGGCCAGGGCACGTTTTAAGAACGTGCCGGGCCGGCCCAGGCACGGCCGAACCGTGCTGTGCCTCGTGCTGGGCCGGCCCGACACGTTTGACACCTCTATATTTGAGTCTGTTTGGAGTTGGATGACACAATTCTAATAGTATCAATATTGTATAACTCATCATCCTGAAGCCAACAAAGATCAAGGGGGGAGGAGGGGATTTTTTTTATCTGTAATCTACTCATCATCCGAATTAACCTCCTATATCAAAATTGAATTAATATTTTATTTTTTTATAGGTTTTATTCGATCAATCTAGTGTTGTACCTTACATACATTAGAACATTCAACATTTGATGTTTAAGTCTATTTTTTTGTATGTATCTACAAAAAAATAAAATAAATAAAATTACGTGTTAAAATAAAATAAAATTCTTAAATATTAAAATAGGAATATATATATAAAAGTTTACAAAAATATAAATATTACTGATTCAAATGTGGTCTAATTTCTTTCAAATCTTGAAATACTACAAGTAAGAATAATGACTTGAATAATGAACTTTTGCAACTCTAGTGTTGAACTCCCAAAATGTATCCATCAACTTCTAGAATTTCTTAATGTTCAAGAATCAATTGCAATATGATTTTCAAATTTATTCATTACTTGTTCAAATAAGTCTAATTGAATATCAGCTTTTAAATATTTTTGTTAATCTAATATTCTATTTATGTATTCCAATAATTTTTTTAATCACCTCATCAATATTAAAGAATTTTTCTTCATACTATAATTGAGGATTAAGATTATAACTTGTTACATGTAAGACCGATGAAATTGTAGAGTCCATCTTGCATTAAATTTTTCAATATTGGACCATATTTCCTCTCTCAATATATTAGCTAATGGAATAATGATCTTAATGCAAAAAGTAACATGTTGCCAAAAATTTGAATCAAATAAGACTATACTTCGAGCTTTCATACATTCTATTTTTTTAGCCTATTTGCTTAAACATATATTTTGAGCAGAAAATTATTATAAGTGCTTGCTTTTACTTATAAAGGCTTTGAAGAGTAACAAATAAAGTAGTAAATCGTGTAATTGCTGGACAAAGTTCATGATTTTTTATAAATGTTCTCATCAAGCTAAGAGCCCCAGTATGACCATATATGAATTTCACTACTTGCTTAGCTCGAGCAAGTGTAGTTTTATGAACATTTAATTTATTAATATTTTTCAATATCAAATCAATATAATATACAACACAATGAGTCCATCATAATCTTCTCTTTTTTTATTAGCTTCATTCTAGTATTCACATAATTGGAGGCATTATCCATGATGATTTGCATAATATTCTTCTCTTCAATTTCTATAACTATGTCATTAAGATATTTAAATATCAATTTCTTATTTTTTAGTGTATTAGAGGTATCAATTAATTTCATAAACCAAGTACTAGTAGGATTATTTACCATAAAATTAATAATATATCTACTATTTTCATGTGTTTAATCATCTGACATAATTAAATATTCATATTATTTTTAAGTTTTTTTGTGATTTTCATAATAATATTTATGTCATTCATTTTTCTTTAAGAATTCATGTCTTTAATTTATGTATAGATAGGGCTTAAACTAATGCCTAAAATTTGTAATACCATCCATTATAGGAATCCAATAAGGATCGTTCACAGTATTGAATGAGAGACATTTTGAATATATAAACCTATCAATTTTTATATACATTTCCTTTCTTTCTTCTTATTTTTATCATTAATTCAAAGTATTTTGATGAGATTGTGAAATAATAAATTTATACATGGGTTCCCTAGGAATAGGTTCCCCACTCCCACTCCCAATCCCACTCCCACTCACACTCCCACTCTCACTCCTATTTTCTAAGACACCAATTATTTTGGACAAGGCACTCATTTATTGAAGTTGGATTAATATCAAAATTTGGTGTAATTTATTTCTTTTTATTTTTTGATTCTTATAATTGGTCAATGCCTCTTTGCATTCCAATCTAATATTTTTATTAATTTTCATACATAGTTTTATACTATGATGAGTTTCAGTTAAGTGATGCTTGAGTCTATTCATCACTCTTGTATATCATTAATTGCAAAATTTATATCTCAAATATTGCTCTCCACAAATATTAATAACATATTTTTACACAAATTTTTCTTTATTTTTTTTAAATCGGAGGAGCTTATCGTAAAACAAAATATCAATAATAATATTCAATTATTTACATTTTTATATAACAATAAAATTAACAAAAAATAATAACATGACATAATTAAAAAGAATTTAAAATTTAAAATCAAAATTTAATTGGTTTAAATCTTTAAAAAAGTCAAGATGCTCTTAGAAAATATTCTTTAACTAATTAAATTCGGAATATTATTTTATTATAAAATTATTATAATTTGTTCTTTATATTTATTTTTATTATTTTTTGATTTTGATGGGTGTCCCCAACTTGTGAATTAGATAAATTTTATTGTTGAGTATTAATAAAATTTATTTTTTTGCATTGATTGGTAAAATTAATTATAATGTTACGAAATATTAATCAAAAAATAAACTCGTAAGATTTTAATGAATTAATTATGAATGCTAATGTATATGTGTCTTCATGTATATTTTTTGGGATGATACTATTTTGTTCATAATTATTTGAATTATTTATTATACCTTAATTATATATATGACCATATATTAATTATATACAAAACTATATATCTATATATAATCATTTGTTTAACTATACATAACCACATATTTAATCATATATAGCTATTTATAATTATATATATTGATATGCAACTATATTCATATCTATATATATTAAATGTATAATTATTTGCATATCTTTATGTTTGACTATATATACCTAACTATAATTATATGTATAACCATATATAATTGTATGTATAAATATTTATAATTATATATATTATAAATATAACTACATATATAACAATATATTTAAAAATATATATAATTATTTATAATTATCTGGATAAGTATATATAATTCAATACAATTAATGTAACTAAATTTATAACTATATATGCAATGTATAGCTATAAATGTATTACTTTCTATATAAAAAATATACTTATAGAGCAGTGTCGAAAATATCGAGTAGTGGAGAAGTAGAGAATTGCTAGAATTTTTGAAAATAGAGATGTGGACTATGGAGAATTGTTGGAAATCTCAAGCAATGTCGGAATTTTTGAGTTGAGATGAGAAGAGGAGAGCGCCAAATAAACCTTAGAGTGGAAAAAATATTGGCTTTGTCATCGAAAATGTCGAGAAGTGTCGAAGGGGATGATTGATACTGTTTTAGATTTATGAAATTATTTTTTTTAATTTTTTGAATGCCACCTCTTAATCGTACGTAGGCCTGTCAAAATTTAATACTACACGAATAACCGACACAATTAACTACTGATTAAATAGGTTTGGGTGAGACCTAAATGGGTTCGGATGATAAACGGGTCAACCTCTTTAACACGTTTAATAAATGAGTCGTATTTGGGTGAGACATGCTAACCCATTTATAACCCGTTTAACACGTTTAATAAATAAGTCGTTTTGGGTGAGACATGCTAACTTGTTTATAACTCGTTTACCCATTTAAATAAATGAGTAACTGGTTAAATAGGTGGTTTACCGTGTTAAATGGGTCAAACCTGTGATAAACAGGTAAATGGGTCAAATGAGTGGTTTATCGTGTTAACCCGACCCAATCCAATCTAACCCATTAAAATTAGACGTAATAAATGGGTTATAAATGTAATACCCATTTATTAAACAGATCGTGTTCGTGTTTTAATTTTTTACCGTGTACGAGTTATAAATGGGTTATAAACGTGTACGAGTTTACATGTTTTTAACCCATCACCCATTTAACCCGTACCCGTTTAACCCATTTGACACCCATAACCGTATGCATCTCTTTTCAAGGTGTGAAAGTTTTGTTCAAAGTGCACCTCAAAATGCTTCATAGAAGAAGGCTTAGACTTTCTTTCAGGTGCCTTGAGGTGTTTTCCACATGCCTCGCATTGGGGCATACTCCTAAGCATGCCTCGAAAATGCTTTTTAAATCACTACTTACGGCTATGCCTTATTGTTATTGATACACTGATATTGATATCATTATCGATCATACGTTGATAAGATTTATATTTTTTATTTTTATTTATAATTTTTGGATTTTGTCTATTTTTTTGTTATTTTACTGAGGTAGAGGTGTTAAATGAGATGGGATGGGCTGGCCTGACCTAGTTTTTGGTTGCCCAATTTGGCTACCGTGCCATGCCTGGTACGACACGTCATGATAATCGTGTCGTGCCTACCCTGACAGCATTTTATTAGGCTAGGTTCGGCACGGCCTGTCGGCCTAACAGTTTATGACAGTGTCGGGTAAAGCTCATAGGGGCTAGCTTTAAATTTTTAATATATTTAATTTTTTTATTCAAAATAGTTAATATTTATATATTTTTAATACTTTAAAAGTTTTTATTATTGTTTATAGTCTTTAATTAAAGTTAATAGTTAATGATAATTGTTAATTATAAATAAATAAATAATTTAACATTTTTATTTTATTATATTTAATAAAAAATTAAGTTTATTTATTATAATAAACAACTAAAATTTTAAAACTAAATGTGTATTAGTGTAAGTGTATGAATTAATAAAATATTAAAACGTAAATATGAATAAAAAATAATGCAGAATAAAAATTCACAAAAAATTAATATTCAAGTTTCAAATATCAATCCACAAACTCAAAGTAATATCACAAATAAAAAATAAACAAACACAAATACAATATAAATAAGTAAATCAAAATTGAATATTAGACATTAGTGTCTCAATCTGTCAATCGTTAATATCATCAAACATCAAATCATTCTCAATATAAATATCAAATAAATCATTATTAGCATTAAACTTTTCTTCTTTTGCTGTAGTCCTAGCACGATCATGGATGCCTAAGTTCAAATTCTTCTAATCTTTCATAAATATTAAAATCTTAATAAATCCTGATTGTAATCTCGATTTTTTATTCGAAATAATATTCACTGTAACAAAAAAGAGTCACTAATGCTACGCTCGAAATCGAAGGAGTCAGTAAATTATGTGTCATTTTAGATAATATTGAAAATGTGGACATGTGTGATTTTTATTTTTATAATATATTAAGATTCTTAGTATCAAAATATGATAAGATTGATCGGTAATCAGTATCTAAATACCGAGACAGCTCGCTCTTATTTGATGATCTACCCAATTATTTCTTTATCACTAACTAAATAGAATAGTCATTATCTCTGAATATAGTATTTATGTTCATACTCGGAGCCTCACTCGTACTATCACCATATCTAGTATCGTAGTATATAAAATGCTCAGTCAACTTATAGTGAATGAACTAGAGGTGTCAAATGGTTCGGGGCAGGTTGGCTCAACCTAATTTTTTTGGGCTCAACCGGGTTGGCGTGCCGTGCCAGGCACGACATGCTACAGTATTGTGTCGTGCTTGACATATCATGGTTCATTGGAGGTCAGGCCCTGCACGGGCTTGTAGCTCAAAATATGCCTTGGTTCGGGCCAGTTCAGCTTGGTTTGAGTTGAGCCGAAATCCTAATTTTTTTAAAAAAATTAGAGTCTTGGCATTGCGTGGTTTCGCCACCGCACCACCACACCATGTTGGGTCTAGTCAAGCCTCACCCATCGGGTATCTCCTTGTCGTGACCACTCTCGATGTGTGGTCACTCATGCTGTGGCCACTTGCCAGGCCCTCGTGTCGTGCCTAGGCCTAGTAAGGCATGTGGGCCAAAATTTCTCACCCCGGAACAACATGACTAGTGTCAAGGTTGTGCTCGGTATGGGCCCATGCATGGTACTATAGCTGTCGTGCCAGCACAGACACAACTGAATCGTTCCTAGCTTGGGTTGGGCCAAATCTGACCCAGTTGACACATCTAGAATGAACCTTTCAAGTGGGCCTTTCATGTTTATGCATGAAAAAATATATGTTAAAATATTTTTTATCAATTTTACTTTAATCATAGGATCAATGCAAGTAGTCAGACAATAAGGAGATGAAATTGTAGATTAATACTTTAAGTATTTGATTTTCATATCTAAAATCATATTACTAAGTATCATATCATTTTGATACTTTCTAAATATGTTACTAATATTGCACATGCACCAGAATGTAATGTAATTCATGTGAGTATAAAATGAAGAACACATGTTTATTGTGTTATAAAAAAATTTTCAAGAATTTCATAAATAAAATATTTTTAGCACAATTAATATCATCAATAATAAGTTCATTACTCTCACGATTGATATAATTAGATATTACGTATTCGTATTTAACACTTGACTTCAATATCAGATATGTATAATTTTAACAGTATCTCACATCTGATTGAAAATTTTTTTTCTTGAGATCATAGTTGTGAAAGGCACACTTAAGGCGCACCTAGGCTCAAGGTACAACCACTTCCTAGCTATAGTGCCTCGCCTTCCAAGGCACGCGTCTTACTGAAGAGGTGTGCCTTATATACTATAATTTTTTTAAAAATATATTTATTCTCAAATTTTGTAATTATATATTGAAATTTATATAATTTATTCATTTTTTCATCAAAATTTATTTAAATATTAGGAATATGTATTTTTTACCAATAAAATCATATTTAATAAAAATTTATGCGCATTCAAAGTTATATTTCACTTCACAAAAGCTCATGCCTTAGGTGTGTCTTGCGCCTCAAGGCTCCAAGAGACCTTTGTACCTTGGTGTGCCTTTTAAAATTATGTTTGAAATTCGTAAATAAATAGAGACTATTAAACTTCTATATTCTGTAAGGCGTGCGAATATATTTTAGTGATATATATATATATTTTAAAGTGAGAGCATACACCTTTATCTCTATTTGTACTATCAGGCTAATTATGCGACACACGCGTCTAACTTAAAAAATCTTTTTTAATGGATAATTTCTAATATTCTTAACAAACATGTTAATCGCTACTCAATTATTAGATGCATTATAAAATATGATATTAAAAATTTTATTTTGAATTTTATATTTTTTAAAAATTTTCATCATGCACTCAAAATTTGCTGATCTATTATGAGGATGAATAATTTTAAAGAAACCTAATATTTTTTTATTTAATGTCTATTTATAATCTAAATAGTGGGTGATTAGGCATGCATAAGATTCATCATCATGATTAGTCCAGATTTCAGACGTAACAGACATCACTCTACAATATTTATAAAATTCATAAATTATTATTTGTTTTTCTAATTTATAATATTTTAATGTCATTCTTAGATATGGCTCTAGGAATCCTATAATATCTAAGTTGAAAATTTGTTTGCATAATATTGACTATTTTTGGATCTTCTAAAATCCCAATTGAAATACTCATTGTGGTGATCAGTTTGGCCATATATATCATTCCTAAATCTTTGTGATATATGAAGTAGATAAACTTTTAAACTAAACTAGATCCAGTCTCAAAAAATTTTTTACTGAGTTTGGTTTGTCTAGGATTTAATGCATCATTTTTTTGGTGTATAGTTCGGCATATCTTTTAAGGTGTCTAATCCTATATGAACTTTTATAATTTAATATTTTTTAATAATATTTTTACTGTGTTGATTCTTTATCGACATCCCAAATATTTTTTTTATTTTATTATATTAAAATGAGTCAAAATTATTGAAGTTTTAATTTTTTGTTTTATAGATGTTTGGGTCGAGGGAACTGGATAACTCAAAGTTTTGGCAGCTATGGACAATTTTGTAAAATTTTTGTTATCTAAATTATAATTTATTTTAATTTTCGTTATTAAAATTATTATTTATTATTATTTTTTTATTTTTTAGACTAAAGAGACTAGACTAGAAAGAAAAAGTAGAATATTTTATTTTTAAAATTTAATTTTAAATCATTAAAATTTAAAAACTAATAAATAAAAAAAAATACCCGTAAATTATAATGCGTAAACTTTAGTTTTTTTATGTCTGCATCGCATGCGCACCACAATCCTCGCCAAAGCTGAGTCTCGAAATGCTAAATGCATAAAACCCAAAATCGATATTAAAAAACTCGTGAGAGAGAAAAAGAGAGAAGAGATCTATGTTTTAAAAATATAAATCTTAGAATGGGGGGAGGAGATTTTATAGATAAAGAAAAGATAATTTTTAAAAAGTATATATTTTTTTGATTTTTTTTAATTTAAAAAATGGTCAGAATTTTTAGGACCATTAAATTTTGCTCCATAGCTGCTAGAGGTGAAATTCAATAGCTTAGATTTGAATATTCTTTTTTATTTTTGGGTCAGTTCGACTGTCAAATCATCCGAACACCTTCTGGAATGGAGCCATGGAGTGGAGGTATCATGCTTCTGATTCGGGTCTGGGGGGTATGGAAAAAGACCGTGGGTCGGGGTTGGGCCAAACGAAAATATTTGATTTGTCGGGCCTTGGATTCAGATCGAGGGTGTGGAGTTGGGTCGGGGCATATCTCGCCAAGATTTCGTGCTCACTGGCCATTGTGACGGGCCGTACTTGGCCCGGTTGGCCTTGGCATGTTTGAAATTGGCTGGGCTTGGGTCGTCCGATCTATTTGGCACATCTACTTTCAGGCTTGATCTAAATGCTTATATTTTTGTGATTTATATTGAATTGTATTAATATTTTAGTCTTATTAATTCAGCCACTATTACTGTTATTGATTCAGAGTCAGACACCTATTAGTTTTTAAATTTTAGTTGTTTATATATTTTTTTAATTTATTAAATTAAAAATTAAATAAAAAATTAATTATTTTAATTTAAGTATTAAATAATTAAAATTAATAATTTTTTAATTATTTTAAATTTTAGATTAAAATTTTTGCAAACCACCCGAACCTGATCCTAAACTCGGCCCAAATGGGTTAGATCCGGCCAGTCTAGGCACTCCCTGCATGAAAAACTAAACAGCCACCTAAAAATGGCCTAGCTCGACCTAGCCATGCCCGGCCCGTTTGATACCTCTAGGTTTAGTACTCACATGATTTTAATATTAGAGTTTTAAGATCCTAGGGCTACCTTGTTAGGTATTTATAAATTTTTTTTTTTCATTATTTTTTTACCAATTACTTGTTGCATTTCTATTTGTTTTGGTAATAATTATTATAAAGAGAAATCATGCAGTTAATCAGTCTAGATAGATTTGTCAATAAGGGGCCTTACTGCTCGATGCGATATAAAAAAAACTCTTGTTCATATCAATATCAAATTAAAGAGCTTATGAGATTGCATAATGATTTTATAATATTTCAAAGCGGAATCAATAATTGTCTTGCCAAGTTAGAATATGATTATCATTAGAATAAGTCTGATTATGAGTGATAACCTTGTTATTTGTCCTCTCCTCCTTGAGAACTATCATGAGGATATATTCACATAAATTTAGAAGATCAATATTTGAGAAATATTTGTTTTATATTAATACTTTTGATGAGCAACTTAACTTCTAGTGTTTTCTAGATTCATCAAGGGGGATGAATCACTATTTTAAGTGTATACCATTTTAGGAGAATATAAGATGAGTTTTGCTTTTATAACATTAATAGATAAAGATAATCAATATTGGTCTAATATTGAACAATTATAAGTGATGAGAGATGAGTTACATTTTGGTTTCCTAGGCTGAAATGAAAAATTAATTAAAAAATATATCTATTCCTTCTTTAATACTTTAGATACGGCTTGTGCCCTACTCCAATACTTGAATGAGATGCATCATCCTTTCCTTGGATAGGCTCTAGATTTCAAATCACAACCTCCTAGATTGATTCCTCTAGTTTTATCTAAGAAATCCCCTCTAAATGTTTTTTTTTATTAGTTCTCAAAGAATATATAGTTGATAAACTTAACCTCTAGTGTTTTAATGATTGATCAAAGGGGATGAATCACTATTTTAAGTGATATACTATTCTAGGAGAATATAAAATGAGTTTTGCATCTATGACATTAATAGAAAAAGAAAATCAATATTGGTCTAATATTGAACAATTAAAAGAGATGGGAGATGAGCTAACTATTGGTTTATTGGGCTGAAATGAAAATTTATTAAAAAAATAGATTTCTTCCTCCTTCAATACTTTAGGTAAGGCTTGTACCATACTCCAAGACTTGAATGAGATGCATCACTCATTCCTTGGATAAGCTCTAGATTTTAAACCACAACCTCCTAGATTGATTCCTCAATCTTTATCTGAGAAAGCCCCTCTAAATGTTTTTTTTTTTTTAATTAGATCTCAAAGAAAATAGAGTTGAGCAACTTAACTTCTAGTGTTTTCATGATTGATCAAAGGGGATGAATCATTATTTTAAGTGATATACCATTCTAGGAGAATATAAGATGAGTTTTGCATCTATGACATTAATAGAAAAAGATAATCAATATTGATCTAATATTGAACAATTAAAAGAGATAAGAGATGAGTTACCTATTGGTTTCCTGGACTGAAATGAAAGATTAATTAAAAAATAGATTTCTTTCTCCTTCAATACTTTAGATAAGGCTTGTGCCCTACTCTAATACTCGAATGAGATGCATCACCCTCTCCTTGGATAGGCTCTAAATTTCAAACCACAACCTCCTAGATTGATTCCTCTGTCTTTATCTAAAAAGTCCCTCTAAATATTTTTATAATTAGATCTCAAATAAAATAGAGTTGAGCATGACTTTTCTTTGAAATGTCAATGATCTAAGTGTTTTCTTTGTCAAAGGTATGATCCAAATCATAATATATTGGCTTACTAGATCAATGATAATTATGAATTCTTTGATGATATCCTAAAAGATATATTTAGTGACCATGACCTTGGGTTGCCCCCATCACTCGTAGTTATGTGATGTTCTTTTTTTCAACATTAGGTAAACAAGGATTGTAGATGTGCTATTGTGTTTTACATTTTTATGAAAATAGGTGACATAAATTGTAAGGTGATTGTAGATGGCGACATTTGCATTAATGCTATATCTGCATGGCTTTGACCAAAGTAGGCCTTTAAGGTGGTTTTGCATTTGATCTCTTATATGGTAACTCAGATTAACATTGTCACACGCAAAGTCTAAAAGATGAAATCGAAAGGCTGGATATTTTTGTGTTCGTGAGGTGATACATAGGTCTCGAGTCATTAATGTATAAGTTTTTTTGTTACGGGGTAAAACATACATTTAATAAATTTTAAATTTATTAAATTCTCTATTTTTATTTTATTTTTAATTTATTTTTAATTTAATATTATTTATTAATTTAATACTATTTATTAATGAATACTAGTATCAAATTTTATTAAATTTTGATAATTTATTTAATAATTTTTTTTAACTTGTCCTTGCCTTTGCCCCTTGCCCCTATCCCCTCTCTCCTCTTCCTCACTCCTCCCTCGCCCCTCTTCTCTTGTCCCTGCCCCTCTCCTTTTCTTCACGGAAAGCTCGATGGAGTTCTGTAGAGCTTCAGTGAGCTCCATCATAGAGTTAGATGGAGCTCACTGGAGCTGCATGAGCTCCGTTGAGTTCCACGACGGAGCTACTGGAGCTCCGTCGAGCTTGACACTTTTTTTTAATTCCTTGAGGCGTTTTATTAACGTCTCATCTTGAGGCGCGCATCAAGACATTAACAAAAATGTTTTTAAAAACTATGGCAGCACGTGATGTCCAGAAGCATTTTTGCGTGTCTTTGTAATTTTTGGTTTATCGGAATAATATTTTTTTGTGAAGTTTTATATATGGATGTAGTACAGATTATCCTAGGATGGTCCTTGGTTATGCGATGATGAAATTCATATTTTTGAACGATGAAACACACTTGTATATGAAACCACCTGTAAAGGTGACCCCCATTAGCTACGAGAAAATGAATTATCAAATAGCAGATCATTTATTTTTTTCTTATAAGCACTCGAGAATATTTAGGTTACACAACTATTTTAATTTTCGTTGTGGTTACACCTATATTAAAGGAATTTGCTGATATATTTCCTGATAATCTTTCATGTTTATTATCTCTCTTTTGGGATATTCAACATGTTATTGATTTTGTGTTGAGAGCCAGTCTCTTGAACTTTTCTCATTATCCATGAATCTTATTGAGCACGTTGAGCTCAAATCCCCATTGGAAGAGCTGCTCAAGAATGATTTAGTTTGGGAAAGCTTGAGTTCGTGTGTCGTTCCCTATCAATTAATTCTCAAGAACATGAGGTTTAGTGCATGTGCATTGACAATTAAGCTATTAATAAGATTATTATCAAATATTATTTTTCTATCTCAATGTTGGATGACATAATTAACATGACGATCTTAGTCATTATACTTTCATAAATTAATTTTCTGAGTGGTTATCATGAGATTCGGATTCAACCTGGTGTTGAATGGAAGGCTACTTTTTAGACAATGGATGATTTGTATAAGTGGATCATTATGTTTTTGGCGATGACAAATGTACCAAGTACCTTTAATGAGATTTATAATTCATGCATTATGATCTTTTTAAGGAAAATTTATTGTGGTATTTTTTGTTGACATCTTTATTTACAATCAATCTAGGAGAGAAGTAATTGTTTGCCGATCCATCAAAATGTGCTTTTTTTTATTAAGTCATCTTTCTTAGTTTTATTATCTCTTCATAAGGTATTTTAGCATACCCTTAGAAAGTACGTGCTATTAAAGAATGACCTGACCTCAAAAGTTGTATTTTTTTCAGAACATGATGTTTTGTGATTTATAAACTCTCAAAACAATTGAATGCTTGACACAAACATTAGGTGGAGTTTTTGGTTTTTACAATTCTATCATAAGGTAGAGGTAAAGAACCAAATTGCTGATGCCCTGAGTTGGTGTGTTAGCTCATATATTTTCTTAGACATTGCTTATAATTCTTGTTTTATTCTTTTTATATTATGAATAATATTGTTAGGTTTGATTATATAACAGAAGAATATGTCATTTGTCCTGATTTTGAGGGAATTTATGCTATTCTTTATGAAGATAATGCCTGATAGGTGGATGAATTTCTTTTCCATGATGACTATTTGTTTAAACATAAAGGATTATGTATTTCCCACATATTTTTATGAAATTATCTTCTGTTGGAAGTTATCCAATGTCATGAGTAATCACTTTGGGATAACCAAGACTATGAATATTATTGAGTGACTATTCTTTTGGCTTGGGCTACTAAAACATGTGGCAATTTTGGTAGGTAGATGCCAGACCTACCAACACACCAAGAAGAGAGTAGAACATGAGTTTGTATATTCTTGTCTATAACTAGTCTATCATGAGAAGATGTTAGCATGTATTTTGTTATAGGTTTTTCACAGATGACTCAATGTCATAATTCCATTTTGGTAATTGTGGATCATTTTTTAAAAATGGCTCATTTCTTACCTTGTTTAAAAATGATTGATGCTTCATTAGTGACCAAATTATATTTTAATGAAATTATCCAATTACATTGTCTGCTCAAAATTATATTGTTAGGTCGAGATGTGAAATTTACAAGTAATATTAGAAAAATTCTCTGGCATAAAATGAGATCACACTTAAAATATTCATTGGTTTTCCATCCTCAAATTGATGGTCAAACCGAAGTCATCAAAAGGAGTTTGAGGAATCTTCTTAGGCCTTTAGTTGGTGATATTAATTTGGGATATTAATTCCTCAGTAATCAAATTTGCATATAATAATTTGGACAACCAAACTATTGACATTAGACCAATATAGATTATTTTTGGTTTTCAATCTCAACCACCTTTCGGCTTGGTTCTTATGTTTGACAATCTATGATTTTTTGAGCCAATATTTATTTTTGCATCTTATCTACATGAATTGCATTAAAGAGATTCACAAGCATATTGAGGAGAGTAGAGGTGTCAACCTGGCCTGGCCGGCCCGGCCCGACACGAGGCACGGCACGGGAAAATCCCGTGCCCGGGCCCTTACTGTGCCCGGGTAAGGCACGAGCCGTGCTGTGCCGTGCCTGGCTCGTGTCATGCAGTGCCTGGCCCGGCACGGTTCGGTGCCCGTGGCACGGCACACCGGCACGGGTTCGTCTCGTGTCCCCCTCGCTTCGCCCCTCTCGCAAAAAAGACAGTGGGTCGAGTCTGATTAGACCTGACCCGAGGTCCCGGTTTGGCCCGTACGGCTAGGCCAGGCCCGAGCGGGCCAGACACGGCACGGTATGAAAGCACGCCTATGCTCAAAAAAAAACAAGCTGACCCGGCCCGTTTGACACCTATAGAGGAGAGTTGTGCTCAGTATAAAATATAATATGACTTACATAAAAAATTCAAAAACTTTGAAGTTAGTAATTTTATGATGGTATGAATGTGATCAAAATGATTTATGCATAGATCCATTGGAAAACTACATGCTAGCAATGTATGGTGCTTTAAGATGCTAAAGAAAATTAATAATGTCTTTATCCTAGAATTTTCAGAAAGATTCAAATTAATTCAACATTCGACATAGAAAATTTGGTTGGATATAGATGTCATCCATTTGACCCAAATAATTTTTTGGTAGTAGATAATAATAATATTGAGCACATATATGAGAGTATGCCGGTACGTCCTTTATTAGAATCCAATAATTCCAATTTAGCAAAAGTATGTGTGATATACTTGTCGATATAAAGATAATTCATACTAAGGGTAATTTTGTTTACAAGTAATTTGTTTGATGGAGTTGATTTCCAAAAATAGATAGCAATCAGATTTCACAAAATAACTAGTAGCAAATCAATCTATATCTTCTTAAAAAATATAAAAGCAATCAATGGATTTTAATTTTTTGTTGTGTATACCGGTGAAGATATCACACAGGCGGCACCTTGCATCAAAACTTAGAATAGGGGTTCCGAGAGTTTATGGGAAAAGTCCATATTGTGTGAAGGGTATTTTTGTCATTTTGGTGTTTAAAATTTTTTTTTTTTCATTATTATGTGAATAGAATATTACTATTTGGCTGAATATGAACTCAAGGGTGTTTTTTCATTATTATTGTGATCTTGTAATGATATGAATGTGACCATGATGACATATGCATGGATCCATTCAAAAACTACATGCTAGTAGTGTAAAGTCCTTTAAGATACTTTTAATAATAATAATAATATCTTTGTCCTAGAATTTTCAGAATGGTTCGATATGAACTCAATATTCAACATAGATTTGATTGAATATAAAAGTCATTCATTTGGCTCAAATAGTTCCTTGGTAGTACTACTAGTAGATAATGATGATATTGAGCACACACATAAGAGTATGTTGATATCCCTTTTATCATAATCTGGTAATCTTAATTTGACCAATAATTGAGTGATATTCTTGTTATAAAGATAATCATTGCAAAAGGATGATTTTGTTTATAAGTACCTTATTTCATGGAGTGACTACTCAAAATAGATAATAGTTGTATTTCACAATATAAGTTGCAGTGGATCAATCCAGATCTTCTTAAGAAATATAAAATCAATCCATCTATTTTTGTAGCAGATGCCAGACCTTTTCCACCAAGGAAGAATGTTGAGGATATTGTTTTCATCATGTATATTGGTGAAGATACTAGCCGGACGACACCTCACATCAAAACACAAAATATAGTCTATTAGAGTTTATGGGAAAAGCCCATATTGTGTGAATGGTGTTTTTGTCTTTTCATTTATTTATTTTTATTTTTTATTATTATAAGTCAACAAAATTTTATTATTTGGTTGATCAATATTTATTTTTGTATCTCGTCAACACGAACTATATTAAAGAAGTTTGCTGCCACGTTGGGAAGAGTTGTGCTCAGTATAAAATGTAAGATGACTTGCATAGAAAATTTAAAAACATTCAAGTTAGTGATCTTGCGATGATACAATTGTGACCAGAAAGGTTTTATGCTTGGACCTATTGGAAAATTATATGCTAGTAATGCAAGGTCCTTTAAGATACTAAATAAGATTAATAATAATTTCTATCCTAGAACTTTCGGAAAGATTTAACACTAACTCAATCTTCATCTTTGATGATTTGGTTGAGTATATATGCCCTTCATTTGACTAGAATAATTTCTTGATAGTAGATAATAATAATATCGAGCACATATTTAAGAGTATGCCAGTACTCCCTTTATCAAAATTTAATAATCTTAATTTGACCAATAATATTAGTAATATTTTTGATATAGTTCATATGAAGGATGATTTGTTTATAAAAACAACAGTTGATTCTACAAAATAAGTTGTAACAGATCAATCACGACATTCTTTAGAATTATTAAAGTATTCCATATATTTATGCGGCAGATGCGTACCTCTTCTACTCAGGGAGAATGATGAGGACCTTCATTTTTATCATATACATCAAAGAAAACTAGAGGTGTCAAATTGGTATGGGGGCCTGGCCAGTCCCAGAGCCCACCCGGTTCATTCGTGCTCGTCCCGAGCATGGTCCTTGATCGTGCCTTGCTTGGATACTGTGCTGGGTGGACACTCAGCACGACTTTGCCATGCTGCATAGAGGGAATTAGGCTTGTGGATCGTTCCATGCATGGTCCATGTGCCTGACACTTGAGCATGGCACGGAGCATGACTTGACACATGCCTCGAGGATTTGCCAATCTAGTTCGGATTCAGGATCGCACTCGACCCGATGCCACAATGTGGTGACGACATGATGCCCGACGGGCGATGCGACGAGCCGACTTGGTCAGTGGGGACGCTCGTATCCCCAAATCCCGGCACGAATCGGCCCGAAACTAGGTTGATTTTGGGCGGCGGGCTATTTTTGGCATGTCCTCCAGGGAACATTGTCATGTTGTAATGGGCCGTGCAGCATGACATGGCCTATTAACATCTTTAAATGCACATCAACACTTTCACCATAACCCATGATCATATCCCATGACCCATGGGTTGTATTGTATGCTTGTATATTTATGTAGATATATATATATATATATATATATATATATATATATATATATATATATATATATATACTTAATAGTTAATATATGCATATATATATATATATATTATATGCAATTAATATTTATTATATTTGTTTTATTAGTACAAATATACAAGTTTACTTGTATAATAATAATATAAAAAAAACTTAATAGCAATTAAATATATATATTTTAATTTAAAATTCTATAATTTAATAATGATATTAAATATCAAGTACTTTCAAATTTTTTAACACAAAAGCGTGCGCACACACACACACATATTTATAATTATATAATCAAATACACACCCATATATTTCTAGACACTCATATTTGCATTTTTCCCATACACAAAAATATATACTTATACATATATGTATCTATATAAGCAAATATAGACATAAACACATGGATATAAATATATATATCTAGACACTCATGGGCTCACACACAATTATATACATATATACATATATGTATTTACATAAACCTGGAACTGTGGGGGGATATCAAACCTGGAAAATATTTATTAAAATAATGTTTAACAATTTATTTTTTATTTATCTAAAATTTTTTTAAGAATAATATATATAAAAATAATTATTTTTATTTTATTTTATCATGTTATTTTTAGCCGTATTTGTATCTAAATTTTTTAAAATTTACAGTGTCCTCGTATCTCGTAGTGTCCTATCCACGTGTCCATATCTGTGTCCGTGCTTCTTTGCTATTTAATCTAGTATTCTATGAGTATATGAATCACATCGAGATGAATTACTTCTTTCATAGGAGAAAATTCATTTCGGATAATTATTATAGTAAACATTCAAACAATAAAACAATCAACAAACATCTTCATGAACGTTTGGAAAAAATTTTAACATATTTTTATTTTCTTGAGTTAGGTGTTGTAGACATGTATGAACTAACTTTATGGAGGATGTTTTATTTATTCAGTTTATTTTTTTTAATACTTTTGATGGAAGCACCTGATACGTGGGTTGCCTCAATCACATATTCCCAATATATAAGAATGTGAGTTGTATATCATTATTCATTGAGTATTCTTTTTTATTTTATAATGATTAAGTTTAACATATAAGTTTTGTATTTTTTTGGAATTAGTTGTCTATCGAAAAAGTAAGTGATGCTTGTTATGAAATTTAATATAAACACAGTTCATAGTGATAGAACTGTTATCTACTAGATACTTTAGATTCGACACATACTTAATGAGAATATATGTCCATTTTTTTTTCCTACTAATATTTATTGTGACAATCAAACATTAATATGTATATATTTTTTAATTTGATATTTTATGAGTATACTAAGTATATAAATGTAAGTTAATTTTTTTTTATTGAGGATATATAAGAAAATATCGAGATTGAAATCAAATTCAATTTATAAGGTTCATGCTTTAGTGTGAGATCTGAGATATGTAAATATCTCAATAGTCTTACTCCTGAAATTTGGAGATGTTATGTTTGATAAGTCATAACGGTGAGATCTACTATTATTAGAAGAAAATATTTGTTATCATATTAAGACATGATCTCTAATAGATACGTGCAATACAATGATTTTGTATGTGATCAATCATTTAGATAATAAAACATAATTTATATTTAGACAATAAAGCATTCATTAAATATATCAAAAAATCTTATTTTTTTCCAAGCTTGTTATTCTGGATATTTAAGCACTAACTTTAAGAGGAATACTGTGATATATATATATATATATATATATATATATATATATATATATTTGTTTATTTTTACTGTATTGTAGTTGTGAGCACCTAATTTGTAGGATGTTCCATTCTAACTAATCCTTATATTAAAGCTACCTTTATACATATGTTGTCATGAGTTTTTACACATTACATATTGATTTTGACCTAAAATTAACAATCATTATTATTACATTTTCATTATTTCTTGTTTTATGATAGGTTTCTACATTTTCAATTTTTTATATTTGTTTTTCTTAAATCTTCTCTGGTTAGTCATGCTTAAATGGTTAGCCATGCTTAAATGGTTTTCTACATCACAAAATTTCAATCTGATTTCAAAAAAAAAAAAAGAAAAAAAGAAAAGAAAAAGCACATAGGCAAAATGATTAGGCATGCTTAAACATTGTAAAAATATTAATTATGCATTTGATATTTTGCTGGTACTAAAATCTTATTGTCAATGCTGTTTCATGCAGTTATGATTTCCCATGGAGTCCAACAAAATATATTCCTTTTTATGGTGGGGCGGATTACCATGATTATCATCATTATGTTGGGGGGAAAAGCCAGAGCAATTTTGCTTCTGTATTCACTTATTGTGATTTTGTTTATGGAACGAACAGGGTAACTACACTTATATTCTTCATGGCCAATGACACACAAACAATATAATTTCTTTTAATTATTTGTTGTTTAATTTGCATTGTTTTGATAGGGATATCAGTATCATAAGAGGCATCTTGAGAAGGTAACCTGGAAACCTGATAGTTCTTTAAGTTGTTGAAAGATTGTTTTAATAAAACAAACTGTAAAAAATGGAATTGTATTCTGCAAATAAGTTATGATATGATTCTGATGGAAGCACTCAATCTGTGAGCTGTTCCCATTAATTTGTTCTATATATATGTTTCTTTTGTATACGATATTAGTAATATGTTGCATTGTAGTTAATTACCTTCAAGTTATCTTTTTATTTATAATCTTAACAAGGCATCAAGTGGATTTTCTAAGTTCTAATTTTTCTCTTTCTTCTTCCGACCAACTCTTGTCCTTGACCAAATACATGACATTTCAAACTTCTTCACAAGTGACTTTCAAATCTGAGCCCACTCCCATGGCATCCATATTGTCAATTCTTCTCTATATTTTTTTATCAATTGCAAACATAATGGCCAAAATTTTAGACAATGGTTTTAGGGTGTATCATGCTTGTGTTTGGCACAGGCAAGGATGAACATCTCAATGGTGAAACTGCTTCTCCAGAAGCAACGGATCCAAAATTTTGTTCATGGAAGATAGATGTTCATCCTGTGATGTGATTAATCAACTCTCTGACCATTGAAGTTGGATAGATTCTTTTTTTTGTTTCACAGGACGTCCAAGGAGATATGGGAGGCTGCTCGTGAGACTTGTATGAGATTCGCCCGTGGAAGGGTGCTGATGATTCATTAATCTATTGGTAGATTGTTGAACAAAAATATACTATAAGGTTTTTTCTTGACTTGAACAAAGACCTAAATGGAGTCAGAGGAAGAGTTATATGAATTAAACCCTTTTTCACCATTTTGGAAGCTTTTGGAGAGGTCTAAAGGGAGGATAACAGGAAGAAGTTAATATTGCCTGAAGCCAACATCACCCTTTTAGTAAAATGTTCGACCTTATTTTCTCTAATTCTTCACAGAATAATAGGGATGTGAAGAGCTATTGGAAGTTGCGTGGCAAACCTGTTGATTAGAAGCCTTCCAATCACTAGGAAAGAGATACTTGTGCTAAAGTTGCTACTTTAACAAAAACTAGTATAGAAAATAGTCCATTTACAAGGGAGAAAATTGAGGCACATCAAGGTACACAATCTCTTATTTTTAGAATTTAAAATAATCAGTCAAGGCCATGAATAGTTGACTCAGAAGCCTCATACCATATGACCAGAGATTTTATTATTCTATTGGATTTTCCACTTTGCTCTTTTCACTCGGGACTTTGAATTGCAAATGTCACAATCTCCTTAGTCAAGGCCATTTGTTTTTTATGTTCAAAAGTTGAATTGTAATTTACTTCCAATCAGTCCAATGGCTTGAGATCTTATCTTTCTCGCTAAATTTCATTCTAATTCTTGTATTTTCTAGTCATTGGATTCGGGGAAGCTAATTAGCAATGCTGACATGCATGAAGGATTTTACTCACTCAAATAAAAGAATCGCTCAAGTAGACAAGTTCATCAATCGAGTTGTATTTTATAGTTTGTCAAGTCTGCTTTTAATTTTGTATCTATTTATAATTCTAATTCTGCCTAAGTTGAGAGTCACGACATGTAATAATATCTCATTAATAGGATGCAAAGGCATGTTTTAAAATTCCAAACACCCCTTTAAGCTCTCATTATAATACATTCTCACTTTTTTACTTTTATTTTTAGTCTTAATGTTAGAGTTAGAGGTGTCAAACGTGCCCGGCACGTTCAAAAACCGTGCCCGGGCCCGTGCCGTGTCCGGGTGAAGCAAAGCACGTGCCGTGCCTTGCCTGGCCCGGCACGGCTCGTGCCTTGGCACGGCACGCCGGCACGGGTCCATCCCGTGCCGGTTCACGCAGGCACGCGTGGCACTGCGGCAGTGCCACGCGTGCCGTGGCGTGAGCTCGTGACTCGTGACCCAACCGGGCCCCGCCCCAGGTAAAAAGACCGCGGGTCGGGTCCAAACAGACCCGCCCCACCTGCCCTGCCTTGCCGTGCGCCCGTGCCGCCTGGCCAAGCCAAGCCGTGCCCGAGCGGGCCGGCACGGCACGGCCTTGCCGTGCCCACGGGCCGTGCCGTGCCCAACTTTAAAAAACCGTGCCGTGCTGGGCCGGCCCGTTTGACACCTCTAGTTAGAGTCTTTTGTTGTATTAAACTCGATCCAAAATCACTCAAGTATATATTCTTTGATTACTTCTCTTGTTAAAAAGGTTATAAATGTTCCTCTCCCCTTATGAGGAAAGTCTACAATTCCATGGATATCTTTTTCTTTGAGAGTTAATCCTACTTTCTCAAATAAAATATTCATGGGATGAGTTCCAAGAAATATCAAAATTTGGATCTTATTCATGACTGTCAATTCTCTTTTGTTCTGTCCAATCATCTTCTAATTTCTAGTTGTCATTATACTTGCTCTTGTTCAAACTTTCTCTGTTTAGCCTCTAAATTCTAGTTCATCCATTTTTCTTACTCATATTCGAATCATTCTTGTTCAACTTATCACAGAAGCTCAGCATTCATTGTAACTTTATACTAATAATGCTGAATTTTATGTCTATAGAAGGAGAAGAACAATCAAGCTAACTGTGAATTCCTCTCTGTGCCAGCTACCAGGCACAACATGGTGGTGTAGTCTGCTGGCCCAGCACGACACGGTGGGCACGGCCAAGTGCACGGCTCTGCCAGACCGTGCTGAACTTCGAGTTGCACGGGCAAAAGAAACCCGTGGATGTTGTGTGATTGGTGACTGCCTTATGGACCGGGCAATTACAATTGATCACATGGCTGATTGTTTTAAACTAATTGGATTATCATGTGATGGGGCAGTCAAATTTTTTAAAAAAATTAAATTTTGATGGGCCAAAAACGGGACTTGTCTAGCCCGACATGAGGTACAGCTCTAGACTATGCCGGGTTGACTGGCCCATTTGACACCTCGAAAATTGACGAAGAAAGGTATCAAAGACTGATTGATAAGATTATTTATTTTTCACACATTTGACCTAACATTGCTTATTCGGTGATTGTAATTAGTCAATTTATGAAAAATCCAATTGGGGATCAACTAAATGCAACGAAGAGAATTTTGAGATGCTTGAATGTATCTTTTGGTTATGTTACACTCTTTAAAAAGAGTGTGTCATGAGTTTTACACTAATGCAATTTGGGTAGGAGACAAACTGATAGAAGGTCAAATACTACATATTGCTCTTATATTTTAGAGAATCTTGTTACTTTTAGAAGCAAGAAAATTGATGTGGTTTCTTGTAGTAGTGTAAAATTTGAATATCGAGCATTTGCTTTGGGTAAATGTGATGGAATGTGGTTATAGAAATTGCTAAGAAAAATCAAGGTTTAAAATTCAAGTTTTTCTAAAGATGCTTTCTGAGATTGACAGATAGACATTCATAAGTATAGCTAAGTGAAACGTGATTAGGGGTGTTCATCCTATCCTATAGGTAGGAAATATAGTTTTTCACCTTCCTACTCAAAATTTTGCGGAAGAAATTTTTTTATCCTACCATACTCGAAAAAAAGTAGCATTCCTATCCGTAAAGAAGTAGCATTTCTACTCGAAATCCTACCCAATTAATCAGGTAGGAAGTCGGGTAGGAAGTTGGGTAAACATTTATGTATGTGTAGTTTTAAATTTTTTAAATATTTTAATAATTTAATTAAATAACATGCACTGTAGTTGGGGAACAAAAATTAAAAAACAACCTAATAGAGTGCACCAATGACAAAAAAACAACAGGGGGAGGAGGCAGTTGGGCAGGCAGCATGTGCAGTGTAGGGTTTTGTCGTGCTGAGCAGAATTACTTTGCAGTGCAGTCGAAACTTGGCAGTCGGTAGTTCGCACTTTGCAGTGCAGTCGGTAGTCAGAGTTGGCAGTTTGCACTTCGCAATGCAGTCAGCAGTCGGAATCGCTAGTTTGCAGTGCAATTGGCAGTCGGAGTCGCTAGTTTGCACTTCGCAGTGCAGTCGGCAGCATGCTCGGCAGTTCGTATTTTGTAGGCTTCACTTTTCAGCATTCAGCCATTTAGAGTCATATTAAGGTTTGAGTTTTGGTTTTTTAGTGTTTATATTTATAAATTATAATATATATATATATATATATATATAGTTTTAAAGTGGGTAGGGTAGGGTTGGAATGTGAAAATGGATTCTTCTTTCGTATTCTTATCTGATTTAAATGCGGAAGACTAAAAACTCTTTCGTATTTCTACCCTATTTTTATGGTTAACCACTTAGTCAGGTAGGGTCAGGTAGGGTCAGGTAGGGTCAGGTAGGAACTTATTGTCAGTCAGGAATTTGAACACTTCTAATCGTGATATGACAAAGCATATTAATATTGACCATTATTTTATTTCTAAAAAAAATCAACACATGAATTATTTG
Source organism: Sapria himalayana (assembly GCA_029783825.1). Lineage (NCBI taxonomy): Eukaryota > Viridiplantae > Streptophyta > Magnoliopsida > Malpighiales > Rafflesiaceae > Sapria > Sapria himalayana. The sequence goes on from JAREIK010003224.1 coordinate 1,020,367, forward strand.
GCCCAATATAATTTTACAAGACAACAAATTGTTAATGTCTTCATCAAGATGCTTCCAAGAGTTAGTTTCGTAAGTGAAACTTAAAACTTGATTAATGTAAACATTATAATCATATTATGTAAATAAATTACAATATATATATATATATATATATATATATATATATATTTATTTATTTATTTTTTGTTTATATTTCTGATGGAAACATCCAACCTGTGGGCTGCCCCAATCAGTTTGTCCCACATATATATATATATAAGGGTCTTTTTTGTAAGATTTTAGTAAGATGTATTGAGTTAATTATCTTCAAGTTGTTATAAAGGTGTCAAATTGGCCATGGTGTGTTAGCACTATCCTTTTTTTCTAGGCCTAGTCGGGCCACCGTGCCGTGCATGACACGGTTAAAATCTTGTTACATGCATGCACGGCACCATGCACGTTCCACAAGCTCAGCGGGTGGGCATCATTGTGCAGACTGTGTTGTGTAAAAAAGAAATGCAGGTTGAAATTGGTCATGTGGTCACTTTTTTTAAAAAAAAAATGGACCGCTCCATGATGTGCAGGTTGAATTTTTTTAAAAATAAAACATAAATGCTTGGGTGACCTCCCGGTGGGGATTTTGTCGGGCTGTCACCCGGACTGGTTTACCTTGCCATCTGGTACGACACATGGGTCATTTCTCGCCTGCCACGAGACATGGTTCATCCCGTCCCAACACTACACGAACTGTGTCAATGGGTAGCTTGGCCCGACCCAAGACACGGTTCTACATCATGTCGTGCCCTACTAAATTGGGTAGTGTCTGGGTTAGTGGTGTTAAATGGGCCGGGCAGCTTGGGCTTGGCCCGAAGCATGGCCTGACATGGCACTGTCTAGATTCACGCCATTGTCAGGCCAGCTCACGTCACGGTTTGTGTCGTGCCTTGCCTAGGTTTACCTGGCCACATGCTGGGCTAGGTACGGGTTGACACAAGATCTGGTGGACATGCAAATTTGTCAAACCCCCGAACCGTGCCACGATCCCGCCCCACCCCAACGGGTGATGCCCCGACGTAAGACACATAGCATGATGGATCTGAATTTTTGTTGGTCCTGTAACATGATCGACCCGACTCGTAAGTCTTTTTTCTCCAACCATAGCCCTCAAGCCAAGCCCCGAGCATGATGGTTTTAGAAGCTGAAGCTTCTGAACCTATGATTGTTTGGGTCGGTTCGAACCGACCCAACGGTAAAAACAAAAAAAAATTTAAATCTCAACCATTGTAATTTGCCCTTAACGGCCCTAAAGATTATGCCCCAACTTTTTTAAAAAAAATTTAAAAAAATCAAAAAAAATTGTTTTTTAAAAAAATATTTTTAATATCTATAAAATACATACTCATTTAATAATTCATGTTTTACACATTTCTCTCTCTCATATTTTCTCTCTTTCCGTCTCTCTCTACTATCTTTTTTTTTTCTTGTTATAAGCTTTCGACTTTTGTGAATTGAGTGTGGATTGTGGTGTGCTTGTGGTGCAGACCTAAGAAGCAATAACACGGACACGGGAATACGATACGGCAGGATACGGGGACACAACAAATTCTAAAAAACTAGGATACAGATACGGCTAGGATATGACATGATAAAATAAATAAAAATAAAAATAAAAATAAAAATTATTAATTATAAATATTATGTATTTTATAAAATTTATTAAATTAAATTAAAATATTTATTATATAAAATAAATATATATTGTTTATTTTATAAAATAAAAATATTTTATTTTATTTTATAAAAATATTTTATTTTATACCACATCCCTACACAAATACGCCCACCCCTGCCTCCCCCTCAAACACGCCCGCCCCTGCCTCTCCCCTCAAATCAGGCCGCCCCTTCCTCTCCTCTCAAATCGCGCCGCCCCTTCCTCTCCCCTCAAATCGTGCCCGCTCCTGCCTCTCCCTCAAATTGCGCCCGCTCCCTGCCTCTCCCTCAAATTGCGCTCGCTCCCTACCTCACCCTCAAATCACGCCCGCCCCCTGCCAGTGGCCAACGTCGACCATGCGGTTACGTTGGCCACCCGACGTCGTCGGACGTCAGACATTATAGACATGGATACGGCTTCCGACGCAACCATCCGAAACGCCACATGGCGTATCGGATACGGATTGTGAATTGATACGCCACGTGGTGTATCAGACACGTATCCGTGTGGTGTCCACGTGTCCAGGTGTCGGGCACGTGGACATGGCTGTAGGGAGCCGTGTCCGTGTTTCCTTGGTGCATACATCAAAAATATAGTTATTTTATGCATTATGATTTATGAGTTTTTTTTTATTGTTTAGTTGTTAAGTTTTATTTTTAAATCTTCTTAATTTTAATAAATTTATTAATTTAAAAACATTGTGTAATACAATATATTTTAAAAATAAAAATAAAAAATAATAATTATTTTTGATAGTTATTTTGTGTTTAAATTAAATATATCAATTTAAAATCATTATATATAATATAATATATATTATAATTAAATATAATATATATAATAAAAATTTTACAGAAAGGTCCAGGCTGCCAAATTTTGGTTTTTTCGGACGTTTCGACCTAAATATTTAAAAAATAAAAAATTAGAAGAACTAACAATGGTTTGGACTCACTTTAATATAATACAACTAAAAAATATTAGGTGTGCCGAAGAAGAATTGATACAATACACATTATAAAAAATTTTTATGTTGTAAGAGTTCATGTGAGATTGAGCATCTCAATTGGCATGTCAAACTATGCATTAAAAAATATGATATTTTAGATTTTAAGCAAATCCAACTCAGTGATAGGTTTTTTGAGTCTATATTCAGTTCAGTCTTAATGTTGACTCCTTTCATATACATTAATGTATTAGAAAGAAAAGACATGACCAAACTGATCATCATGATAAATCTCCTATATTTAGTTTTTAGAGAATCCAAAGGTAGTCAGTATTATGCATACTTATTTTTAGCCTACATATCATAGGAGAGTATCTCCATATCTAGGAACGCCATATTAAAATAATATAACTTGAAAAAAAAATAATTAATGAATTTAGGATTTATAGTGTAGTGGTATTCCTGATGTCCAATATTTGAACTAGTTATGCTTTTGTATCTTATGTATATCTCACCGTCCACTATGTAAATTCTAAATGAATACTAAATAAAAAAAAATTAGATTCTTAGAGATTCTTCATTCTTATGATGACTCGGTCATTAATGAGTACATGATGAAAATATTTAGAGAATATAAAATTTAAAATAAAATATTTAGTATTATATTCAATAATGCATCGAACAATGGACTAGTGATTAACATGTTTGTTAGGAGTATTGGTGATACACCATTAAGAAAGATTTTTAACTTTAGCTACATATGTCACATTCTCAATTTGATAGTACATGCGAGAATGAATGTTGTTTTCTCCGTTTTAGAAAATATACGTAACTTACTATAATTTTTTTCTACCTCTCGTAGACAAATTGAGATTGGTAGTCTCTATTTGTTTGTGAGTCTAAAGAAGAAATTTTAATTATTTGTGAGATATCGTTGGAATTACACATACCTTATGTTGGAGTCATGTGTTGGATACAACATGTGATATCCGAATATGCCAATAGTAAGAGTAATCAACTTATTTTTGACTACACATAAATTTCATTTATGAATCTTATTTATAAATTTCTGAAGATTTTTATGATTCTCATTTATATTATGTTTATATTTTCATGATTTGTATTACACTCAGGTATATATATATAATATTAGTATCATGTTTAGAAAGTTTAGAGATGACCCGATACTTATTGATATGGTTGTAGAGATGAAAACTAAGTACTTAAAGTACTGGTTTACAATTCCATCTCTTTATTATCTGGCTACCTGCATGTATCATATGGTTAAGGTAGAAGAAGTAAAGAATATTTTAACATATATCATTGTGTATGAATTAGGAAGACCAACCTGAATGGTTCATCTACAAGAAGTTGACTGAGCTTTTTTCATACTATGAAACTAGATATGGTAATGGTAATATTGAGGTTCTGAGTACGGACATGGATGTCATATTCGAAGATGATGACTTTTTCATTCAAATAGCTACGGGGAAACGATACCGTGGACCGTCGAATATGAGCGATCTATTTTGATAGTTAGATACCAATTACTCCTTAAGCATATCACATTTTAATATTAAGAATCTTAATATTTTACCGTGATAAAAATCATATGAGTCTACCTATCATGTGCTATTTAAGATGACATAAGATTTACTGACTATTTCAGTATCGAGCGTAATATCGAAATTTATATTTTCTGTTACAGTAAATATGATTTTTGATAAAAGATCCAGATTACGATAAGATATTATTGATGCATTAGTATTCATAAAAGATTATAAGGATTCAAGCTTGAGCATCTTGGTTCATGCTGGGACTGCACCAAAATTGAAGAAGTTAGTTGCTGATGATAATCTATGAGATATTCATGATGATTGACGACTAATGATGATTGAGACATTGATACTTATATCATCATTAATCATATGTTGTAATGATGATATTTTTCATTTTTATTTTTTTATTTCGAATTGACATTATCTTTATCTATTTTTTATGTTATTTTTTAAGCTTAATTCATAAATCTTAGTTAATGTTTTTTGTCATTTACATTTGTTTGTATTAATATAATAGTTTTATTAATTCATACACTATTAGTTTTTAAATTTTAGTTGTTTATTATACTTTATTTTATGTTTTATTAAATTTAAAAATCAAAAATAAAAAAATTAATTATTTATTTTAATTTAACAATATACTATAAACTATTTAATTATTAAATAATAAAAATTTTAAATTTTATTTAATATTTTAATATTCTAGATTAAAAACTTTATAAATGGCATGAACTAGGCCTGGGCCCGCCCCAAATGGCCAAACCCCTCCAGAACTGGCCAGAACAGGCCTATCTAGGTATGATTTGGCCTGGCTTCATCACAGCCCGGCCGATAGGCCATTTCAGGCTGGCTGTGATTACGTCTTGCCGTTTCAGGCATGGCACGGTGGCATGTTTGACACCTATAAGTTGTATTTTTATTTATAATCTTAACATAAACTTATTTCTTTGCTTGCCTGAATCTATCCTTTTCATTCAACACAGGGCAAGGCAGGATCAAGAAGTGGCAATGAGATGATTGATGGTTCTTTCAATGCGTTTGTACAAGTTGGTGATAAATATGACTACAAGTAAGATTTCAAAGTTCCTCTCATGTCTGGGTAAAATTTAGGTATGACTTTCAAGTCCATGAACAGAAACTTGGGTATGTCAACAGCATAATTTAGTTTGTATGAAAGAAAATTGTAATGCTGTTTTACTACTTCTTTAGCATGCATTGTTGTACATGCACTATGGTCTATGGAAAATTAGGAGTGATGATCTGTATCTCTGGTGGAAATTCAAGGCAGGCAAATGGCCTGGCTCTTGACCCACCCAATGGGCCTGGCCCAATTTGATCAGCTGTTTGGCGGAACTAGGCTGAGCTAGGTCGGGTCACAAATTGTGGGACTCAAGACAGACGTCTTGAATTGCCACCTTATGCATTTATCAGAATTGCCACTATAATGAACTAGTAATGCACAGTATTGAGTTTTAGGTTATACAATGGAAAATAAAAATATAATTACAATGCTTACCAATGCCATACATTAAGTACATTTTTATATAGTGTAAAAGTAGCTATGGCAGCTCACAGATTGAATACTTCTATAAAAATCATAAAAAAAACTAAACTTAACTTAGAGGAGAGAAAAATAAGCTGTGATATTTTTAAAGGCCTCTGTGAAATTGTTTGTTTGTTGTTTCGTTGTATAAATATATGTTGTAATAATAATTTTATTATGAAATTTTTTTATGTAAGAAATATTTTATTTATATGTATTTTGTTTACTTATAAAACATCAAATTAGAGATTATATGTTTGATTTCTTGACTTTTATAATTAAGTTTAATAAGTAGAGAAAGTTGATATCTGTTCTTTTTGAGTAAATACCATTTAAAGCATCTCGTAAGTAATTATTATTATTGTTTTGAACTTTACTTTTGTGCTAGAGATTTTATTGACTTGATCTATATGATAAGATTGTTATCTCAAAAGTAATTATTTAAAAATAATTATTTTTTTTTTAATTTTCTTTGAGACAAGATTGTTTTCAAGAAAAATATAAAAATGTATCATATAACTTATCTAACTGTTTATTGATGTCTAATTTAAATCTGAATACTTTATTACCTATAATTGATTATGATTCCTAAAAAAAATTTTAAATTTCAAAAATTTTATGTTTATGTATGCAAATAGTTGTGTCAAAGTTAATCTTTTGAGAAATATCTTTTAAGTAACTATCTATACTAATTGCATATGTTATATCTAATTTAATCATAATCAAATATTTAATAATTACCGTGGATTTCTTATAAGTGATAGAGTTAATTAGATATGTCATTAGAAATGGATTCGATACTTGTATCAATAAGAGTATTTTCTAGAGCATAACCTAAAAATTAATCTCGATGAGAGTATCAAATACATATCTCATATCTAACAAGATGATATTTTTCGTAGAATAATTTATTTTTATTTTGAGAAAATCAGTATCCTAATGTTATTTGTTTGAAATTATGTTTGAAATTATTTCTTGAGTTGGATGATTTCTAATTTATTGATTCTTTTAAAAAAATATTATTCATATATATAATTAGCAAAAACATTCTATCATCAGTGATCATTTGAAAAAATAAAAAAAAAGTTTGAACACATGTATATCCCAAATAAGGTGTCTGCTTATGAAAATCTTCTAAATTAGATTCTTGGTGACTACATGGTTATATTCCTTACGGTTATAATGAAGAAATATATTTTTTATGTCTAATTAGTATATCTTAAATCTGTTAGATAATATTAGTAAAATAAAAAATTATATTGAGGTTATTTTGATTATTTAAGAGAATATTCTAATAATTTATAATAAATATTTGAGTAAGCCTCCTTGCAATAAGTGTTATTTTAAGATGATTTATCTTTCATGCAAAAAATCACTTTCATAGTTAACACCTTTCCACAATCAATAATAGATATTCTTCAAGATCATGATATTAGTTTCCAGGTCGATAGGAGTAATGGACCTATATTTTTTTCATCGTAATCTAGCATAATTTTGTATTATCAAGATAAATAATAAAAGAAATAAAAGAAGGTAGAATGTGAGAGTTTGATGAATTTGTAAAATTGGGTGTTGAGTATAAGATTATTGTCTCTTTTGGAGAACGGTTGAAAAGAAATGATTAGAAGAGCCAACTTCAAGATCTTCTAGCTTTTTGATATACTTGTCTCTGATTTGATGGGTTGTGTATATCATTTTATTCTAATATAAATTTTAAGTCATATGTTGTCAAGTCTTCTAGTTACTCACTCAAAATGAGTATGTACTAGGGAAGGTTGAAGATAAGTTAATTACTATGTTATTTGAACATAAGAGATTTTTCTTCTTTGGAAACCTGACTCTTTCTAGAATCAACAAGATCTATTCTTGATATATATTATAACTTTATATGAATGATATCATATCGTGTGTAATTTAGTTCAATTATAATTGACTTTGATATATGATTCTTTTCACTAATTGATGGTTCATGCATGATTACAAGCGAATAAAGAAAAGTAATTGATCTAGGTATAACTACAAGTGTTCGGGCTCACGTGCCGTGCTTGGCTCGACATAGGCTAACTGGAGGCCAGGCCTGGCACAACCCGTGGCTCGTAATCAGCCCAGGTTTGCGCTAGTTTGGGTTAGGTGGGGCATGTTTTAGATTAAGTTGAAATTAGGAAATTAGGGTTGTAGTCGCCGTGCCGTCGTCACTCGTCAGGCCTGCCAAGTTGTTGCCCGTCAAGCGACGCCATGTTGTCCTCCTCGGGCTTCATTTTGTTGGCTGTTAAGCATCGTTTCATCTGCCATCGGGCATCGTCGCTTTGATGTGCCCACGTGTTAGGCACCTGGGTTGAGATTGCCACGGCATGCGGGCCAAAGAGCCCCGGCCCAGCCTTGCTTGGCATGAATTGTGCCGAGGGTCAACATGGCATGGTCCCGGGCATGATCTTGGACTGCGGAGTGTCTGGCCAGGCATGATTGAACCATGCTGGGCTTCAGGCCGGGCTTGAATCGCTCGGCTTATTTGACACCTAAGTCATACTCTAAAAAGTGAATATCTTCACTCTCTAAAATCATGTTAGTCATGAGTAAAAATATTTGTACTCTCTTTGTGTACTAGAGTATACAAAGAATGTACATTTAAAGATCTTAGATGCTAATTTGTTCCATTCTAGAGAGTGATTAAGAACACTCAAAAAAATTGAGAGAAAATTTAAATAATTTCTCACCAAGTTATAAAATTTGAAAGGATATATGTTAAGAAATTTTAGAAGAAATAATTCAAATAATGAGGTAAATTATGATTAAATTTGTTCCAAAAATATTTTAAAATATTCGGAGTGTCAAAATCATATAAATTAGATGCTTGAAATCTTATGCTTGAAATCATATTTTAAATTAGATGATTAAATTTGAAAGGATATATGTTTATTTTTTTTAATAATTTTATTCTATTTGGGTATGTTGATGCTTGAAATTTGATATATAGTCACATGATTCATATAGTTCGTATTGAATCTATCTGATAATTATTTTAATGTATTATTATTTTAATTTTTAATATATTTATTAAATTAATTTTTATAATTTTATGAAATAATTTATTATAAAAGAGATATATTCATGTATATATTGAGTAGTTATCAATAAATTTGATTAAATACATGTTGCTCTCTCTCTTTTTCTTTTTATTTCTCTCTCTCCTATTCGATTCTCATATATTTGAGTGTTTCAGATCAAATGATCTTTACTCAAATTAAACTAGAATATATGATAAGAAACTCTAGTAATCTTTCACTGTTTACATGTCTCACATTGAGGGTTAAAATATTCTTAAGATTAGAATATTGTATTTTCAACTTGATTAGTAATAAATAATCAAATTAAGAATACTTAAGTAAAATATTTAATCTTTTCAAATATTTGGAGATCTTATGGTTGAAGAGCAAATATGTAATTTATTATGTTTAATCTCAAATATAATTTTTTTTATAATCTTAATTTTTTAAACAGATATCAATAGAAGTAATAAAAAAATCTTAGTTGATTTGATTAGAAATATAACTCAGAGTAAACTAATAGAATAATTATGAATAATCATAATATAAGAAAGTAACAAATATACAAATTAATTATTACTATGTGTAATTAATTTCTAGTATTTTTTTAATTGGTTATACTGTAGGGTTGAAATATTCGTAAAATTAAAGTAAAATATTCTTAACTTGACCAATGATCAGTGACTAAATTGATAATATACAAGTAAAATGTCTAACACTCTCAAATATTTAGAAGGTGTTATGGTCAAATAAAAAATATACAATCTACTATCATGTTCAATCTCAAATAAAATATTTCTCATTAGTTGTAAAAATAAAATCTAAGCTAAATTGTTTGGAATCATAACTAATATAGAGTAAACTAAAAGAATAATTGAGAATAACTTTGATATTATTAAATAACAAAGATTCAAATTGGTTACTACTATATCTAATTCATTTCAAATAATTTTTATTGGTTATAAAAACATTTTAAAAATAACTAAATTGTAGTGAATAAGATATTAATATCAATAATATAAAGATTGACTCGTGTCGATATCTGAGTTTTAACTAAGAATATAAATAAAAAAATTAATAACATCTCAAGGAGGGACATGATTTACTATTGTATTAAAGAAGAATTTTGTATACAGTTCTATAGTAAGTGTAAGTGTAATTATAGGTGAATTCTGTGAGGATATCCTTAGATGACCTAGGTTGTTTTTTTTTTCACATAATTATTAAATTCTCTCACTTTTTTGGAAGTAACACTCAATTATCTTTAGTGACTTATCCTCTTATAATATGCACTGTAAAATGAGACTCATGTATCTCTGCTATGACCACTTTTCATGTTCAATATGCTAATTAAAATTAGGCTTTTCTAAATTCAAAATCCTAAATATATAATTGTTCTAAATAAATAAAATAGGGTTTCTAAAAACATATTGTCAAAAAATGGATAAATATGCCCACCAATGAATATTAACCCCTAATTTGGATGATTAAATTTGAAATATTGTCTTGAGATTTTAATTTTTGAGGCATAGACTCTGTAAACACAATCATGCAACACTTTGCAACACGTGTGCTACACACTTTATTGTGCTATCTTGTGTATCATTGCTTCACTCCTGGAGTCGGCACAATCGGCTTCAATGCTCCGCCACACTTAGAGGTTATGTGATGACCTTAATTGGTGGCACACAATGACGATGAGTCGCCTTGGCTCCTTACAGATTGTGTGTATGCATTGTGCTGGTACAATTCATTTAGAGGTGTCCATTAGGATGGTTGGCTTGAGGCCGATCCATAGCATCATCCGAATAAGCTGTGTTGGCCACGACATGGATTGGGCAGGAGCCATGCCTGCCTTGTGTGTGCGCCGTCTCGTGGCATGGTCTACATGCTGACATAGATGTCGTTCAGCATGACTGGCATGCTAGTCATGGAACATGCACCTGCTCATGATGGATTTTTAAAAAAATAGGTATGACTTGCTTTTGACATGTCAGACAATGGGACAACATTCCATGTAGCAATCCTATCGGTTGGGTAATAAATTATTAAAAGAAAAAATTTAATATATGTAATACATCATTCCTTGGATTTCATTCCAAGGTCGTGGGTAGAAATTCAATGATTATTGGATTTCTGCCCAAATTGAAATAATAATAAAATTTTTTTAAAAAATTATTGTAATTATAAAATTTATGTATAAATATGAAGTAATATATATAATCTTTCATACTTAAATTTTCATTTAATTTTTTTTATTTCTTAACTATTTTTTCTATGTTTTTTGAAATTTTAAGTTTTTAAGCTGTTATTATATATTTTTAAATATTTATTTTAATCTTATATAAAATATAATCATGTAAATTAAGATATGTGGGCAAACCTTGTGATTGTCGGGTTGTGGGACTTGTGATTCCTCAGCTTTGAGTTTGAATGAGTTAGGTCTGAATTTTTGTAAGGTACATATATTCTTTTATTTTAATTATTTTTTTCTACATAAATTTTTAATTTAAAAAATAACTCTTTCTTCCAAACTCTCTAAAAATTTAAAAATATAAAATATTAGTAAATATTATGAAAATTAGATAAATATTAAATTTTATAAAAGCAATTTGATAGAAAGGTATGAGATTGGGTTTTCTCCTAGTCATAAGTTGGACTCAATCCTGATACCTAAAAAATATAAGTAAAAGCATAGATTTTTAGTTGGAACTTATTTAAAGATTATTTAAAATAAAAATTTTATTGATGTCTAAAAAGATTTAATATATTATATATATTATAAAAATATATATACTTATACAATTATTGATAGAAAAAAATATCTTAAGAGATATTTTAAATAATACACAAAGAAATATGTTAGCATTGGATTATAAGTATCAAACGGATCATGCCAGTATGATCCATTTTTTGTAGGGCCAAGAAGGCCAATGTCCCTTGCGGGCATGATTCAAAAAATGGCAGCCCTACATGATCCATTGGATCATTGGTTGCTAGGGTAGTGTCGGATCATGTTGGGCCTGATTGGGCATGCCAAACTCGCCTTGACCACACACAATGCATGGATGAAACATGTCATAGGTATCAAATGTGTCGTGCAATGTTACATTGTTCTGCTAGGCACAATATAATTCTTAGCATAGGTCACCATTTGAAAATATTTTATTAAAAGTTATATTAAATGTTATATTTAATATTTTATTTTATATCTTATATTAGAATCTATTTTTATTGTAGTTGTAAATTTGATTGCAGATGAAAAGAGTATTCTACATTCATATATTTTATATTATTGTTATTATAAGTATCAGTCTCCAAGATTAAATTAAATACCTATAAGTAGATGATGATATATATATAAATGATGATATCAAGATTTATATTATGATAATTCGAACAAGATTGAGTGAGAATGACTAACATTATATTATTATTATTGTTACTAGTTCTACATTGAGATTGACCTACATTATTTATGTATATACATATTTACATACATACATATATACATATATATATATATATATTATTTTTGAATTTTATATGCATATAGATATATATTTATATTTTCAATTCAAATTGGAGTGTATTTTTTTATTATTTTTGTGTACGTTGATTTTTATACAGATTATTTATTACATATGCAATTTAAATTTTAAAAGTAATTTGATTTTTTTAATATATATATATATATATATAATATATATATATATATAATATTATATTATATTATATTATTATTTATTACATATTGTTTGAATTAGAGTCCCAAATTTGATGATACCAGATATTGAGATTCATATATAGGTGAATTGAAGATTGATTATCAAATATTCACCATTGGATGATATCTTGCATGACATCCTCAAATACCATATAAGACAACATATAGTTACTTAAGGTTTCAAGTATGGGGTACATAAAGTTCTCATAGAAGAAATACGCACACGCATAAAACATAGGAAAGTATTTCATGCTATTCATGCTTTGTGATAGAATAATTTGTATTATTTTGCTTTTTCATTGTTTCTCAATTGCATAACACTCAAGTACAAGCCTTTTTAAAGTATAATAAAAAATCTCTTACGCTTGAGTCCTAAGTCGTGACTGTACTTAATATATCATGGCTTCATTCATTTCTCAATTCTAAAGAACAAATCATGACTTAAATCATGACTTAAATATAAGTTGAGTTGTGACTTCATAATATAATTCATGAATTCAGAGCATATATCTTTAGTTAAAATGAGTTGTTACTTTACAATACAAGTCAACTCTTTAATACTCTAGTTAAGTCACAACATCGTGTAATAAGGCTATGATTCCTTAACACCTATTCTAGCTTTCATCTAGTCATGACATCACAATATATGGTTGAGACTCTATTGCATAAGAATTAATTTAATAAGAAATATGATTTAATCATGACATTCTTTCACTTAGTTAGTGATTTTTCTTTCTAGTCTCATTTCTTCATCAGTATTGGAATTTCTTTTTCCTTCTAGTCTTAAATTTGCACCATTAAAAATATTTAGCATGCTCAACCTTTCAATCACCTTTAGATTTGGAGCTAATTTCACAAGACTCCCATATGTTGTACTGCTCATTTTCTTTAGCTTTCTCTAGAGGTGTTAAATGTGCCATGCCGGCCCGGCCTGGCCCATTTTTGGTGGCCCAATCAGGCTATCTTGCCTTGTCCGACATGGCGATGTATGGTAACAATACAGTGCCAGGCACGACACGGCTTGGGAACTACTAGCCCAGTATAACACGCTAGCTTGGCTTGTATCTGGTTCATGCTGGGTCATGTCTGGACTTGCCGGATCAGCTGAGTCGTATGTGGTTTTCCAACTAAATTATAAAATAAAATTTAGTTGGGCTCTCAGGCTGGTTTACCATGCCGTTGGCCCAGGCACATGGGTCATGCCTGGCTCAACATGACATGAACCGTGCCAAGGGTCGGCCTGGCTTGACCAATGGTACAGTTCCAAATCGTGTTGTGTTGCGCCATGTATGGCTAAACCAGGCTAGGAATTTGGATTCTTAGAGCCTTTTACCTCTATCATAATGCTTGACTTCTCTTCTATAATTAAAAAAATAATATATACTTTTTTCGCTTATCTTTTAGGATGGTATTTAACATGTGTAGATTTTTTTAATATAGGGGATATTCAACTGTATCAATCCTAACAGAGCCTTCAAAAATCATTTGCACCACCTCTTCATCAGAAGATTATGTGCCATCAGTAGAATATAGTCATAATTTCATTTGTAATGTTGTGACAATAATAAGTTTGTAGCTTTTGATATCTTCCTTGTATCCTAGAAACCTATTTTTCATTGATTTGAAGTTTTAACTTATATTTCATTTTATTCCGCATATGCGCATACACATTACACTCCAATACCTAAAGATGGGCTATGCTCGGTTTTCTCCCATGCAACACCGCAAAGGATACTTTATCCTTCATCACTGATGTGAGTGTGATTCTTTAGATTGTAAGTTGTGACTTCTGTTTCTGCTCAAAATTGTCTTTAAGTCGTTCCAACTTTTCATATTCTTTGTATTTTCTATAAGTATTAGGTTTATTCTTTTTACTACTCAATTTTATTGTGGTATTATCCTAATTGTATTTTGCTTGGCAATGCTCTACTCGACACCATACTCATCAACCAAAAAATATTTTGTATTATTGTATATCAATATAATTTATATTCTCTTCTAGAATTAATTTTGTATTATTATTTTGAATATCATGAAATTTTTTATTACTTTGGTTTTCTTTTAGATGAAGAAAATTCACTTGTATTGAAGAAGCCATTAATAAAAGGAATATAATATCCTTGTCTTCCAAGTAATATTTCTAATGTTCCTCCGGATAAATGATTACGTAGCAAATCCAATACTATTGTTGATATTGGGAATGTAGCTTTAAATTTTTTTTGCATTTGATTTTTCTACAGGCAATTCTTATAAATGCCAAGCTCTCATGAACAATTTGGTACTCATTTAATCTTTTATTTTAATGATACTCCCCCCAAATTTTTATCATTGATATGGTTTAGTTGTTGATGTCATAACATGACCTCTCATCATCTCATTATTTGTATGTGTCTTGTCTCCTTGTTCTGCTGTAGTGACTTTAATTTTTTATAAGCTATTTGTTCTCATGTTGTGACCTAAAATTTACCAGTTGAGACCTCAAATCTCTCATGGTTAGTTTCGACTCTTGTCATGATCTTGAATTTATATGTTATGACTCCAAATTGTTGTTCTTCTAGGCTTTAGTATTCACTTGTCTTGATTTTGAGTTTCAAAACTATAATATGAAATTTTTGTTCTTCTCCCAAGCATGTCTTTTCTTTCTATTGCAACTCAATGTTTCTCTGTCACAACTCCATTAGGACTATTAGCTTTGTATTTCTTTTATTTTTTCTGCTTGACTCTATGCTATGATGCTATGTTTCTAAGTCCATATTTCTAAGATTCTACTTTAGACTTTGTCGTGTCTTAATATTTTTATGATGAGACTCCATAGTTCCAATGGTTTTTTTTTCATGGGTATACCTTACTGTATTGCCTATTTTCTGTATTTATTCTTCTTAAAACTTAGGAATCCATTGCTTGGAGTCACGATGGTAGTTATCCACAACTTGTACAAGCATCCATGCTATTTTTCTTGAGCAATTATGATTTCTCCCTTTGCCATTTTGTAACTCTTATAATCACAAGAAAATTTTACGTCATTATCTTCATTATACTCATTGAGATAAAATTTTTACTTAAATTCGGAATGTGTATTACTCTTGGAAGGAATTTAAATGTCACGCATTCTTATTTTTATATTTTATGGCCAATTATTTTTATTGTTGTGTTATTCTTAATAGTTGTATCCCTTCTATTGGATGACTCATATTGAACAAATCAACCTCGATGATGAGTCATGTGATATGAGCTGATTATGTTAATATACTAAGTATCATCATCAACATGAGTAACACATCCATCATCATAATGAACTTCACCACCAGTGAATTACTCTTTGTACATCAAGCCAATACTTGCAAGAGTTGCGGGTCTAAACTTTTGAGTCGCAACCTTTTTTGCTTCTCCGACAATCTTTCTTGAAGTGCCCAACCAAATGACATTTATAGATCTCAACTTCATCTTATCCATATTTTTTGATCATTCTCTTGTTATTGGTATGCTTTCATATCACACCTCTTTTTTTAGTTTCCCCCCTCATATATAATATATCTTTTAAGTATTTCTCATATTTTTTCTTCTCATATCCTTAGACAATAGTGTTGCAACTAATGTCTCATGGGATAGTTTTGTTATTTTACTATCAATGCTCATAATCTAATTATCTCATGAATCAAGTAGTGAACATAATAGTATATTTGCTTTGTCATTCTTGCTGATCTTACAGTCAATAGAAGATGATTGATTAGTGTATGAAATTTATATAAATGTAAAGTGAGAATCAATCTTCACCTTTCATAACTTGTACAGTTTAATTTTCTGAAACTTCTTTATCAAAAACTTGTTTTAATAAAATAATTATAGAATCTTTCAAAGATTATTTGTATTTCTTTCACTAAAAGTATTCACCAAAATCTCATCTGGCAAATATATTTGAATCAAGTCTCATTCTATCCAATCTTTCTCTTTCAATTGACTTTCCCTCCAAAAGTTGTTTATAATTTATGTTCGCTTATTATTGATTTTGGTTTTTTAATTATAGATTAGTAATTTCAATCAATAAGTAGATTATTCATTTTTAATTTTCACCCTCTTAAATTCTTTCTCATAAACGTATCAATCTCAAATCTAAATGTCACTGTATATGTCATTCTTAGTATTACCTTTTCATAGATCTAGTAAACCTTAGATCTGAGCATCAAGCTAGGCCCTTTGATTGAATCTTTTCTAAGTGCCAAACCATGCTTTAAGATTGTAACCTTCCTCCAATACCTAATGTTAGAATCTATGAGTACCAAACTTGACAATGATAACAAATATTGAGACTCAGATTTTTGCAAATTGAAAATTAATTACTGAATCTTCAACCTGGATGATATTTTGCATGAAAGCCTCAAATACCATACTAGTCAAAGGACATTTACTTAGGGACTATAAATGCTTGTACTTAAGTGTTATTTAGTTGAGAAAATTTGAACAAACAAAATAATATAATTTGCTCTGTCATAAAGTGTGAATAATTTGAAATAGTATCTAACTTTCGCTACTACATAATACTTATTACAAGCATTTATATAATACAATAAAAAATCTCTAACACTTAAATTATAAGTTACAACTATAATCAATATGTCACATCTTTATTCACATCTCTATCATAAAGAATAAGTCAGCTTAAATTGTTAAAATATAAGTCACAATAGCATACAACATATCACGACTTAATTCCTTAAACCACGTCATGATACAATAACACTTCTTACATCTTAAGTTAAGTCGCGACTTTACAATATAAGTCATGCTTTTAAAGCACATGTCTTTAGCTTAAGATGAGTCGTGTTTTCACAATATAAGTTGCAATCCTAAAGTACATGTCTCTAGCTTAAGATAAGTTGAGACTTAAGAATACAAGTTGTGACTTGAAAGCATAGTCTTTGGGTGCAATACCACCAAACAATATGCGACTTATCAATACATATTCTAACTTTATTTCAGTTACCACATCATAGAATAAGATTGCGTTTCTTCAACACATATTATAATTTTAGTTGAGTCATGATATCATAAAATAGGGTTGCCTCTACAGCTCAGGAAATAATTTTAAAAGAAGTATGAGCTAATCCTAATACATATTATTACATATAGACAAATTGAACTAAGCAATGTACCAATTGCCACTCTAGTGCCAATAGCCTACTGGTATTAGGTTTCTAGCTAGGGCCTAGCCTAACATATAGTAAACCATTGGCAAGAAATCATGCAAGACACAATCATACTAGGATTGATTTGGATCCAACTTATCCTAGTATGGCCTTGACACATTTATTTTTTTTTTTGGGAGTTAGTTGGGTCCAATCTGACCCAGAATGAGCTGTGCTGGGCCTCATTTTCATGCTGACATGACATAGCTAGGATGGATGCATGGTGACATTTCTAGCACATGCTAGTCATATTGCGCCTAAAAAATTTAGTGTCTTGTTGTGCTGATATGGCTCGATGGTCACTCGAAAAAATTTGAGTCATGACTATTTAGTGGGTGTGTCAAATTTGGTGTGTCCCAACTCGGCTTGGTTCAACTTGTCTCTACTTGGGTAGTCAATGGGCCAATGAGCCATATCAGATTTCTCTTTTTTTTTATTAGTGTCGATATAATATTTCTCATGCTAAAAATCATATCATGTCAGACACTATAGGGTGGCTCAACTAGGCCTAACAAATGTGTTGTGTCAGATCATCACAACTCATTGGACTCCTAAAAGTAATTTGTGTTCTTATGAGAGTCTTTATGAAAATGTCTATAATTTGATAATTATTTTTACAGAAAGTAACTATCAAATCATCCTATATATTCTCCTGTGTAAAGTAACATTTAATCCATATATATTTTATCTGCTTGTTAAATATTGGGTTGATAATAATGTATTGAGTTGGATAATTTTCATAGTAAAATATAATTGATTTTTGAATTGATAGACAAAAATTTTTTAAGAAGTAATTGATTCATTAGAGCTTACATGTAGCCAATATAATAATTTTGTATTTTATCATTATAATAGATTTCAAAAAAATTATTTATATTATATTTTTTTCATGGGATGAGATTAATTCATTAAAAAAATATAAAAATCTATGACATATTCCCTCTTTGTAATTATTGAAATCTAATTATTGAAATGTGAATATGCATCTATTTATTTATATCAATGATCTCAAAATTTAATTTTATTTTTTAAAGAAATAATTTGAAATATCTTAGATATTTTTTTGATATTGAGGTCGAATACTTGTAAGGTATAAATTTTTTTTATTACATGAGATATGTTTTAAATACTTTTTTGATCTTAGTATGTTTGATATGTACTTATTAACTCACAACTTGTTTTATGTATTGACTTACCTTCAAGTGTTAGTTTACCAGTTGATTTCATTAGATATAAAAGAATCATAAGAAAATTAAAATTATTGACAAGTGCTATCATATGGGTGATTAGGGGTGTCGATGTGAATGTGGAATATTTTTGTAATCCTACTGGTTGATGTGAACTTTTTTTTCAATGGCAATACAAATATGAAATAGCCAATGGAGCAATGTGTAGATGTGTCAAATAAGTTATTTTGTGTTGGCTTGACCTATTTGACTCTGTCACAACTGTGCCATCATATTGTGTTGGGCACTGCACGACATGATTTTGTTTCGTGCCTGACATGACATTGAAACCAATTGACTGGGCCTAGCATAGCATGATTGGCCAGTATAATGAAGGGCTATGTTGGGCCTTTAAGTGGGCCTATTCAGACTAGTGTGAACTAGTTATTTGGCTTATTGTGTGACTTTGGCTTAAGTTGGGCTTTACTTTTAATTTTTAAATATTAATATAATTTAAATTCTAAATCACTATGACTATGACGTGATCGTGATTTTAGAATTCACGTTATGTTTTGACATTTTATTCGGCTTGACTCAAATAAAAGAATATATTTTTTTAAAAATTTAAATAAAATATCAATGGAACAAATGCATAATATAAATAATGCGATCATGCATTCAAATTAAAAATAAAAGCATCAAAACTTAAAATGTTAAAAATTACAGAGTATAATCTAACCTAATATCTAATATATCAATAAATAATAGGATATAAATCAAATTAAAAAAATTACAAAAAAAATATAAGTATTAAAATTGTAGCACAATATTAGTATCACATAAATTAAGATTAATTTGTATTTATTGTATAATACTTTGGATAGGGATGTAGATCATCATCATCATTAATACGTTTGAAAATATTACTAATGTTCTTAGTATTCTCAATCTTCACATCTCATGAATTATTATTAATTATTATATTTTGTATTTTATCTTGAATGTTCAATCTCTAATTTATCTAGTTCTTCATATATGTAAGTATTTTTATGATATCTAATCGTAATTCTGATTTCTTATCTGAAATGATATTGGTTATACCAGAAAAAACTTATTGTAATGTTATGCTAAATACTAGAAGGACCAGTAGATAATATGTCATCATAGATAATAGGATATAAGTAAATTCATATAATTTTTATTATAATAAAATATTAAAAATTTTATGATATTGATTGTAGTAATTGGTGTCTAAGTACCGAGCAACTCGTTTCTATTCGACAGATTATCTCGTTTATTTTTGATTAACTAAATGAAGAAATCATCATTTTCAAATATGATGTTTATGTTCATACTCATAACATGTCTATAACTAGCATACTAGTATCATAATATGAATATAAGTCACTTAGTTTTATATAAATAAATCTTTCAGGTTGGTATACATAATTTATATGTGTGAATATGTATGTCAACTTATTTTTTTGCTTCTTTCATATTTTCTTAGGATTCATACATATAACTAAATAATATATAATTGAATTGGAAGACCAATATTTTAAATAATTGGGTTCCATCTCAATGGCTATGACATCACATACATGATGACTTATATACTTACTAAATATATTATTAATATTATATATGTTACCAAGTGTAATACAAATAGTAATAGTATATTTAGATGAGCAAATAATTATCGTGTCAAAGAATATCTTAAGGAATTTTATAAATAAAATTTTTGTAACTCAATCTAAATTGTTAATAACATTGTTAATCTTATTATTGATATTATTGGATATTATGTGTTTGTAACCAACATGAGACTCCAACATAAAGTTGTTGTAATTTTAATAGTGTCTCATATTCATTTGATTTTTGTTAGCCTCATATACAAACTTGGTATGCTAAACTCTTTTTATCAAGTATGTGTTCTAAGATATTTTAATTAATTTTATTTTTTTTTTCTAATATGGGAGAAACAATCTTCATTTTTAAATCTATTATGAAGTTAATTACGTGACACATGTAAATTATGTGAAATATCTTATTCGATATTCTGTCTCTAATAATTATAACAAATATATTAACATCTACTCTATTATTAGAAGTATTATAAAAAATAATATTAAATATTTTATTTTGAATTTAATATTCTTTAAGATTCACGTTATACATTTATATATGATGGGTCATAATGAGGATGAAAAATTTTAGGAAATCTTAAAATTTTTTTATTAAATTTTTATTTAGAGTTTACGTAGTGGGTGATAATATATGCATATGATACTTCATCGTGACTAATTCATATATTGGACATCATTGACATTACCTTATTAAATTTCAAAATTTTATTAATTATTAATTATTTTTTTAATTTATATTATTTTATTATTCTTATATATGAATCTAGGAATTCTTGATAAGTAGATTAAAATTAGGTTTACATAATACTGATTATCTTAGGTTCTCTTGAAAATATAATCAGGAGACCCATGATAATAATTAATTGACTATGATTGTCTTTTTATAATCATTATGATATATAAAAGAGGTTAACGAAATTAAATTAGATTCAGCTTAAAAGACATCACTATTAAGTTAGGTTTATCTTGAATATAATGTATCGTATTCTTAATACATTGATCAGCATATCTTTTTAGATGCTCAGTTCCAAACGTACTTCTACAAATATATATTTATATAATATATATATTATGTTAATTTTTTATTGATATTATTATAATTTTTAGTTTTTATTATTTTAAAGTGTGTTCAAATTATTGATGTTCACCTAATTTTTTATTTTTTTGATAGCATGAGTTTGAATCGAGATTATTGGAGAAAATATAATGTTTACCTTGGAACTTTCGGTAATGTTATTATTATTATTATTATTTACATCTGCATTAATATTATATTTATTATATGATATTTTTTTAATTATTTATATTTTTTAAACAAATTATGAAATTAAAAGAAAAAAACTCAAATAAATTCTAACCTTGAGGTAGTAAGTAGTGTTGCAAAGACACACCCACATTATTGGATTTTGGCCATAATAGTCTTTGGAATCAATTTGATTGCTATTATAAATTTATATAAAATTTTTTATTTTTTTAATAAACAGGTTGATGCGGACAGCAATATGCATGACCTCTCGTTGTCCCTATCAGAGCCTATTGCATTTTCATGCCATGAGCGACAAGGGAGGTGTGAATTGTGACTGCCAAATTGTGAATATCCATGTAACATCTGGCTTACATGGCTGATTTACCATAGCTAGTTTTGGGTTCCATGTTTGGGGATCATGCTATTGTCTAGGCATGTGGGTTGTGCTTACCTTATTTATGAGGCACGACTTGCATCGAACCAGGGGGAATGAACCCTGCCATGGGCTGACATGGTCTAGGGCTAGGCATGGTTCCAGACTTCCAAATTGTATATGGTGGGCCATACACAGTTGAATCACATCATGTCTTGGGTCGTGCCCAAGCTAATTGACACCTCTAAGCATGAGTAATAATAGTTCAAATACACTCATTGCCTTATGGATTTACTTCGTAACTAGAAAGGCCTAAGGGTAATTGTAACCATAAGGGCTTGCGGATCAAGTGGTACTATAATGCGTGAGGTTGATGCATTAAGCTAGTTGTTTAGTGTTGAGATAACTCATTTTTATTTGACCCAATTGAGCCATTGTTCTGTGCCAGATATGACATGGGATCCTACATGCTTAGCTCAACTTAGCTCATTTGTCCCTTAGTTGGGGCACTTTCATGTCGAGTCATGACAGGTTAATTTTGGGTTGTGCTAGGTTGTGTCGGTTACGGGTAGCTTGAATGCTCGATTACATTTTTTTTAAATTTAAATTTTTTTTATTACAAATATTATATTTATTTTTACATATCAAAATAATATAATTAAAAACTATATTTCATTTGAAATTTAAATGAATTGAAATCAAAACAATAATTAAAAAAATTATTTGACATTTGACTAAACTCAAAAATTAAAATATCATATAATAAAAAAATATAATCTAAAATATAATACATAATATAAGATAATATAGAAATAAATGAAACATGCATTACTAGATGTCATCACATGAGTTATCAATTTGTGTCTATGATATGATAGTACAGATATAGATTATCATCTATGTATATGATTTTGAAGGTAGGCCTAGTGATTAAATATCTTTGATGTCCTATGAGTTATAATTTATTAGTTATTTTTTTCTTTTCTTGAATGTTCAACGTTGAATATTTCTAGTTTTTAAAGTATATAAGTGCATCAATGATATTTGCTCGTAATTTGGATCTTTTATCTGAAATAATATTAGTAGTCATAAAAAAAACAGACGTTTATGTTATGCTAAACACTAGAGGATTCAATAATTCACGTATTATCTTAAATAGCATGAGCTATGTAGATTGATATGATCTCTACCAATTCAAAATATCTAATTTTATATTATTATCATGTGATAAGATAAAGTAATTAATATCTAAGTATCAAAATAATTTACTCATATTTGATAGACTATCCTATCGCTTGTCCTTAGTTAATTGAATTAAAAAGTTTATTTCTGAATTTGATATCCATGTTTATACTCGACATCTCGCTATGACTATCATGTCCAGTATCGTAATATGTAAATATGTTGGTTAATTTTTTATTTATAAAATTTTTAGATTTGTTTACTTGGTTCACTCAAGTATATATGTATTTTAATATATTCTTTATTTTTTTGTATCTTAATTATAAGATTCATATAGGAAAGGAATTAATACAGAGTTAGAATAAAAGACTAATATTTAAAATATTTTTTTTCTATCTCAATGACTATAATACTAAATACATGATATTCTTTATTCATGCTAAATATATTACTAATATTGTACATGTATCCAAGTGTAACACAAGTGGTGTGGTGTACATAGACAAATATATTTTTATTGTATAATAAAAAAATTTTATAAATTTTATTAAAAAAATTATTATATTATAGTATGAATCATCAATAATAAATTTGTTACTATTATTATTGATGTATTTAAATATCACGTATTGCTAGCCAACACATAATTATAATATCAAGTATAATTTCATTGGTGTCTAATGTGCATTTGATTTTTTTTTTAATTTAGGATCTGTTTGATAAAACTGAAAAAATTAAGTATTGAAAAATAAGTTCTGAAAAATTAAGCCTAAATTTTTAAAGTGTTAAATTTGTATTGAAAAATTATTTGATAATTTACTATTAATTGAATGTTGAATATAAATATATTATTTGATAATTATAAATATTGAATGCTGAAAATAATATATTTTACTATTTATCCTTTATTTCATTGCATTACATATTATCTAATATTAATAGAATTTTTAATGAAATTTTTTTTCACTATAATTATTAATTATTAAAAAAAATAAAATTCCTAAAAATACATTAATAAATAAATCTTATATCCAAAGAAGAAATAAAAATAATTAAAAAATAATCAATAAAATTTAAATTCTTTAAAACTATCTAAATTTTTAATATAAAAATAAAAATTAATAAATAACTAGATGATTTACTATTTTATATCTTAAATTAAAAGAAATAAAGAATATATTTATAAAAATAATCAGCATTAAAAGAAATAAAGAGGGTTAGGGTTGTTAGAGTTTATGGTGGTGAAGAAAGGAGGAGAATAATATAGGTTCATAAATTTAACTGTAACGGTGAATGAGAAAATGAAAAAGAAAGGAAAAAAAATGATAAAATGGAAATAAAAAAAATTGTTAACAATTTTTAGATTTCAATATTAAGTAGGTCTCTATTTACTTAATATGTTCAGTATTTTTTCACTTAAAATTTTAAATTTTTAGTTTCTATTATTTTTTTATCAAACACATTTAAAATTTCAAACTATTGAAAATTATAATTTTTAATGGTTTGAATATTTTAAGTGTTTTATCAAACAGTCAATTATTGTCAAATATAGACTATTGAATTCTTATTATTTATTAGGCATCCTAAGGTATTTTTAATAAATTTCTTTTTATTTTTTAATATGGTAAAATAGTTTTTATTCGGGTATATATTATTAGATTAATTACTTGACATATATCTAACGTAACCTATTTTACCTAATGGATCATCTCTACTAGTTCTAACAAATATACTATGATGACTTTGCTATTTGAAATATTATTAAATGTAATAATAAAAAATTTATCCCGAATGTCATATTCCCTAATTTACCTTGTCATACACTCATATATATAAGAATCATCATATAAATAATCATAGAAAATTCTAAAATTTTTTTATTATATTTTATTTTAAATCAAGATAGTGGGAGGTGATGCATGCTAATGATCCATACTCATGACTAATCAAAATATTGAATGTCGTGAATATTTACTATATTTTTTAAATTTATTAATTATTAATTTTTTTAAATTTATAATATTTTATTATGTTATTTCTATCATTTGACCTTGGAATTCTATAATAAGCTAATTGAATATAGATTTACATAATAATGATAATCATATGATATTTTGAAAATTTAATCAGAAGATTCATGATCATAATTAATGTGATCTTGCATTTTTTTTTCTAAATTTATTGTGATAAATGAATATGATTTATAAAATTAAAATTGATTTAATTTCAAATGCCTTGCTGCTTCTTTGGATTTTTCTGAGATATAATACATCATATTTTTGGTTACATTGATTGATATTTTTCTCAATGTGGTTAGTATTACTTGTATTTCTATAAATATATATATTTTTTATAATATATATTGTGTTGGTTTTTTTTTATATCCTTAAAATTGTTTTTTTTTTATAATATTAAAGTGAGGTTAAACTATTAAAGTTTATCACTTAGTTTTATGTTTTTAGGCAAATAGATTGAAACTATTATAGAGAACCTTGTTTATGCCTCAAATCTTTTGGTTGGATTGTCATTATTATCTATATTTATGTCAAACTCTTTATTAAAAAGGTTACTTATTATTATTTTATCAATTTTTTTAATCTTTAAAATTTTAATAATTTTAATTTTTAAAATTTAATTATTTTAATTTTTTTAAATTGTTTACTTATAATATGAAACAAAATCATAACTTACAAATTAATAAAATAAAAATAAATATATAACATAACTATGTAAATTTATTTGAGCAACAATTCATAATTGGAGCTCATTTTTTTTTTCTAAATTATTTAGCCCATAGTCAAAAATCAACAGTAAAATAAAGCATAGAGCATAGAAAAGGTGAAAGAGAGAGAGAGAGAGAGAGAGAGAGAGAAAGAGAGAGAGAGAGGCGAAGATTTGAGAGAATGATTTTCATAAAAATAAAATTATTTTTATTCTATATTTATAAAAATTTTATATTAAAATAATATATATTTTTTTATTTTTTATTTTTTAAAATTTAAATGGGCAAAAATTTGACAGTCATATGATTTATACCTTTAGCCATTAGAATAAAATCCAATGACTACTAATAAAAATAATTTTTAAAATTTTTTATGAGACTTTGAAAGCGATGGGCATATTTTTTTGCTTTTCATGTTGATACCCATTACGTTTAAAAAGTAGCGGGAAGCCTGCAACACAATTGTTGGGTCCAAGCAGGGGCTGGTTTTTTTTTAATAACTTGACTATGTGTGCATGACCCATGAATTATGATCGGTCCTGAGTCATTGTGCCTGTGGATCCTGCCAATGAGCAGAGCACATAGGTCGTGCTTGGCTTGACATGATGTATGGTTCGCCCTTCCTTAGCATGACATGAGCCATGCTATGGATCGACACGACTCTGTTCTAGGCATGGTTTTGTATTATGTCATGTTGAGATAGGCATGACTATTTCATGCTGTGTCTCGTGTTATGTCAAGGCTGCCTAGTTTACTTGACACCTCTAACACGAGGGCATTAATTGCCATGGATGAAAGTTGAGAGAGTAAACATTTTGGTTGCTGTTGAGGTAGTATCACGAGTGATTTTGTGTCCTAGGGTAGAGGACTTCCCTTTTGCTCATTATGACTTACTACATACTGAAGCAGGTAAATGACACGTAAAAAGTAATTAAGTATTGATTGTTTCATTCGGAAAAATCTTACTGAAGAATTGTGCGAGGACTTGTAATAGATTGGACGAGAGATATAATTACGAGTTCATAATTATAGCAATCATGACTTAGCATAAATATATTTTTAATGATTATATATTGATTGGTTACAATATAAAAAAATATGTGCGAGCTCCAGAGAGATTGTGAGATGAATTCTCATGAATTTTCAAAAGTTCAGGTAGGTTAATTTGGTTGAGTTTATAATCATTGATGAATTGTTGATGAGCTGTCATACGAATTGTGTTGTTGTATTAAAATTCTAGGTTATTGACAAGTTTTGTGATATATATTGATCAATTAATGATACACTCTCATTTGAGATATCAATCATAAGATAAATTAAAGATTTTGGAATTTAGTATCAAGTGGATGATGCTCTTTATTTATTATGAGATCTCAATTAGAAAAATATATTATGACTTTATATCAATTCATTCATATACTTGGAGACCTTATAGGATAATCACATATGATTGATTACGAGGAGAATAGTGACACATCTCCTAGGATATTACGCTAGGGTGAAGAAAAATATGTATAATATATCTTGCTTAATTCTCAATGAAGTCATATCTCCTATATGTCGATCATGTATATAGATATTAGAAGTAAAAATAGTATTACAATCTTGTTGTTTAGTAAAATAATTAATAGAAAATAAATATTAACGAAACTATGTTACATATTAAATATTTCTCTAAAGAAAAATAACATAGACTTTGTTATGCCCCATTGCTCATATCATAGTACCATCGACCACAATAATATTGGAATCTATAAACTCTATAAAGAATGTAAAAAAAAAGTGTTATTATCTATGACATTAGTATTGGCCATCAAATCTATGACACATGAATTTTGAGCGAGGTGGTGAGCAGAAATGATTCTGAACATAAATATGTCTCATCCTAAGATAATAGTACTTGAAGAAGGAAGTCTGATAAACTCCTCATAAGGAAGCATAAGTGTAACAAGACTGATAGATATCATCTTTGAAGAACCAACCAGGGTAGGTCTTATAGTTTGTTATATGGTCTCTGAACCTCAATAGTTCATCGTAACTCAAGATATGACATCCAATATTTGTCTTGAGTTGTTATTAGTATCTCTGCAAACTCTCACTACTACTATATGATGAAATTGTTATAGTGATATGATTGATCATGCTAAATCTATTCGATATAGATGTAACTGTAGAATAATATATCAATATCACAATATATAAATGTAAAAAAATATTATAAATAATAATATGTCAAATATCCTCCGTAAAGTTTGATTTGTAACCCCAATCTTATGCTATTTGACTCTGTTCTTTAGATGTTATTTATTTATTTATTTATTTATTTTTTGTTGTGTTTTCTATTTGATACGAGCACACAACTTATGTGGGTAGAGGTGTCAAACGGGCCGCCGGCACGGCCCGACCCGTTTTATAAGGGCACGGTCGTGCTACCGTGTCGGGTTGGGCCCGACATGGTTCCCGTGTCGTGCCGTGCCCGGCCCGGCACGGTTTAAAGATAGCCGGGCCCGGCCTGACCGTACAGGCCTGGGCAGACGGCAGAGGCTGACCCGAGCGGCCGATTCCGAGTCCCGAGACCGAGAGTGAGAGAGAGGAGAGGCATGCCGGAGGCCGCACGTACAGGCAGAATATTGTTTTTATTTTTTTTTAAATAAATTTATATATTGTTAATTGTATTGCTTAAGTGTAGAGTATTAATTATTAAATATAAATTTTTTTAAAAATATTAAAAATAAAAATTAAATAAAAAAACAAAATTTAGAAATTTATTTTTATTTTCAAATTCAAATTAGTTTAGCTTTTATTATATTTATTAATTATATATTAAAGTTATTAATTTTTAAAATAAAATTTAAATCGTAAAAAAAATAAATCAATACATTATGTTAATAAAAATTTGAAAAAAATTAAACAACACAAATAAAAAATTACCAATCATACATTTGAAACCGATGATCCGAACAAAAAAAGTATAAGTTTCAACACAACGAACAAACAAAACGTACAAATACAATGAATAAAAAACAGCAGATTATCATCAATCGTCAATCGGAATATCATGAGAATTATCAGCCACAACATCAAGATCAGTATCATATAGATCATCATCATCGGCAATCAACTCCTCCGCCATCGTAGTGGATGTGGATGCGACTGCAGTGTCTGTCCTAGTCCCAGCTCCAGCACGATCATGGATGCTAAACCTCGATTCCTCCCAATCCTTCAAACATGACAAGGCCTCAACCATATCTGGACGTAATCTCGATCTTCTATCTGAAATCACGTTCACTGCAACAGAAAAAGCAGACTCTGATGCTACGCTCGACACCGGAAGAGTCAGTAAATCCCGTGCCATCCTAGATAGCACGTAATAGGTGGACTCATATGATTTTCACTACTGTAATAAATCAAGATTCTTAGGATCAGAATGTGATAGGATTGAGCAGTAATCGTTATCTAAGTACCGAGACAGCTCGCTCCTATGTGATGGTCCACCCATACGTTTCTCCCTCGTTAGCTGAATAGAATAATCGTCATCTCCGAATAAGGTATCAATATCTGTAATCACAGTCTCACCATCACCACCACCATACCTAGTATCGTAGTATGTGAATATGTCAGTCAACTTCTCGTAGATGAACATTTCAGGTGGCTCTTCCAGGTTCGTGCACAAGGAAATGAAAGCTAGGGTGTTTTCTACCCCTTCCACCTTAGCCATAGGGTCCATGCATGCAGCGAGACAATAAAGAGATGGAACGGTAGACCAGTATTTCAAGTACTTGGTCTTCATCTCTGCAACCATATGGCTAAGCATCGGGTCAGCTCGATACTTCCTAAACATGCTACTAATGTTGTATATGCACCGGAGTGCAATGCAAGTGGTGGGCGTATAAACCGACGAACACATGTTCGTCGTGTCATAAAATATATTCAGGAATTTCATAAATGAAATTCTTGAAGCCCAGTCAGTGTCGTCAATAATAAGTTCGTCATTCTTACTATTGACGTAATCGGATATCACGTGTTCGTATCCAACACATGATTCCAACATCAGGTACGTGTAATTCCAACGATGTCTCACATCCAATTGGAATTTCTTCTTCTTAAGATTCGCAGACAAACAGAGAGTACCAAACTCTTGTTGTCTGCGAGGAGTACGAATATATTTTAGTGCATTACGTATATTATCCAAAGCGGGGGAACACACATTCATACCCGCTTGAACAATCAGGTTAATCACGTGACACATGCATCTGACATGAAAGATCTCTCCTAATGGTTCGTCTCTAATATTCCTAACAAACATATTGATCACTACTCTATTATTAGATGCGTTATCGAATGTGACACTAAAAATTTTATTTTGAATTTTATATTCCCAAAATATTTTCATCATACACTCAAAAATGGCCGGGCCATCATGAGAATGAAGAATCTCAGTGAATCCTAAAATTTTTTTATTGATTGTCCAGTTAGAATCTGCATAGTGACTCGTGACATATGCATAAGAAGAATCATCGTTACTTGTCCATATATCGGACGTCAAGGACACCACTCCACTATATGCCATAAATTCCTTAATAATTTTTTGTTTTTCTAACTTATATATCTTTAGTATGTCACTCCTAGATGTGGACCTAGGAATCCTACGATAGGAAGATAGAAAATAAGTCTGCATGATGCGCACTACCCTCGGATCTTCCGAAAATCTAATCGGAAAACCCCTCAATGTGATGAGCCTGGCCATGCCGTCCCTACCCAACTTGCTGGAGTATACGAATGGAGTAAACTTTGAGACTAAACTCGATCCAGTCTCAATAAATGTAGTGCCGAGTTAGGTTTGCCTAGGATCTAAGGGTCCATGTTTTTTGGTGCATAATTCGGCATGTCTCTTAAGGTGTCCAGTCCCAAATGAACTCTTACATGTTAAAAGTCTCATACAATATTTACACTGTACCATTTCTTGTTCCTTACACCTAATATTTTTTTGCGTTATGATTTTAAAATGAGTCCAAACTACAGAAGTCCTCCTAGTTTTTTGTTTTTTAGAACTTTGGGTTGAGACGACTGGAGAAATCAAAGTTTCAGCAGCCGCAGACGTCTGTGTAACACTAACATTTTTATTTTCCAAATTTAAATACGTGTCAGGTGTATTTGTCATTTTATATGTTTTTTATTTTTTCTTAATTTTTTTCTAGAGAGAGAAGCTTTAGAGAGTGAAAGTAAATAAAAATGTAAAATAAATTACCCGGTAAAAGTAATGAGGTCAGTCACGTGCAAGGTGCACCTCATGAAGCTCTGATGTTCAAAACTCAAGTCGAGTTTCGCGAAAATCCAAGCCGAAAGCAAAATCCCGAGGTCCGAGAGTGAGATCCACGGTTTATATGAGAGAGAAAGTTTTGAGAGGTTATATGTTTTTGAAAAACATAATTGTTATAGGGAATGGGGTAGAATTTATAGATTAAAGATATTAATTTTTTATAAAAAAATATATTTTTTTTATATTTTTTTTGATTTTTTAATATATAATTAGGGCGGCAGAATCACGAGGACCGTTGGATTCTGCCCCCTAGCCGTTGGAGTCGAATGCAACGGCTGAAATTCAATCAGATTTGAAAATTTTTTTTTTCCCGTTTGGATTGCGTCAGGAGTCGGGACCGCGGGTCGGGTCCATTCAGACCCGACCCTCGGGCTTTATTTCGGAAGGGTCCGGGTCACGCCCACGCGTGACGTGTGCCCGCGTGAAACCTAACCAGCACGGGAAGAAACCGTGCCGGCGTGCCGTGCCCCAGCACGAGCCGTGCCTGGCCAGGCACGGCACGGCATGGGCCTGACCCGGGCACGGTTTAAAAACGTGCCGAGCCGCCCAGGCACGGCCGAACCGTGCCGTGCCTTGTGCCGGGCCGGGCTGGCCCGGCCCGTTTTACTCCTCTACATGTGGGCTGTTTTAATTAATTTGCCCATATATAAGACATTTTGTTATTTATTTTCTTTCATGTTATTTTAAGTTATTTATTTTATTTTTTGCATTTCTTTGTAATAAGGTATCATAGTTATATTTTTTTTTGGAATGGGACCATGGGTGATTGTGTGCATAACTTAGGATTGTATACCTAAGAGATAGAAGTTCACGTTCAATGTGCACCATCCTCACCAATGGAAATTAAAGAAAATTTTTCAATTCGGCCAGTGGGTGCTATTTCCCAGTTTTTCTATTTGTCACTGAAAGAATGTGTTTATTAGCATTGATTTGGAATACCAAAAACCCTAATGTAGGGAGATATTTGGAAACCTAAAAAAGTAGGGTTCTGAATGTTGTCGCAGTTAATTTGACTCTAAGAAAATTAGGAATTTGAATTTATCAATATTAATGTGGGTTGCTC
This sequence comes from Sapria himalayana, assembly GCA_029783825.1. Taxonomy (NCBI): domain Eukaryota; kingdom Viridiplantae; phylum Streptophyta; class Magnoliopsida; order Malpighiales; family Rafflesiaceae; genus Sapria; species Sapria himalayana. Next base: position 1,052,774 of record JAREIK010003224.1, read on the forward strand.
AAAACTTTAATCCAGAGAAGGTAAATTAGTTGTGGCAAATATGTTTTGAAGCCCCCCCCCCCCCCCCCCCCCCCCCCCCTTTTTTTTTGGCTTTTAATTTGAAATTTCGTTTAGGTTAAGATTTCAATTCTAGAAACTTTAATTTATAATCTGGACACTCTATTTTCTATTCTCTTTCCAATAACAACCACGTGGTTGTAATAATGTGTTTGTGGATGCCCAACTTGAACATTACTTTATTCGAGTTTCAGATTATCTTGCTACATCATTTATGTTGTAAAAAAATTATTCTTTGTTCTCGACTGCCTTGGACAAAGATTGAGGGTGGTTGAAAAGTTGCATTCAATACTAATGCATAGCATAATGATCCAATTAAAATATTGTTGATAGTAAATAAATTCTTGAATCATGACAATATCATTATTAAAAATTTGTGAAATAATAAGGATAATAATGTATGATCTATTATTTGATGAAGACATGGTAAAGAAAATATTTAAGTTAATTGTATTATGTGTGTTATTTTTATTTCTCCTTAGATATTCATGTCCTTGGCTTTTTTGCTCATCAATTTGAGGAGAATTGTTGGATTTTTTAGAGATCTATGTGCTATTATCAAAATCATATTGTTAATGATTTGATTCATGATTTAGGGGATAAACAATCTGACTCTTTAAAAGAAATATAAATATGCATGAATCGATGACTGAATTACTAAATTGTGAATTGATTTTTATGAATTAGTTTAATACTGATTCTCAAGGGATCAAAATCCTTAAAAAATCATAAAAATAAAAATATTAAAAAAAAGTGATTTACTGTAGAAAATAATTAATGTGGAAAAAAATAACTTCAATTTTTAGTATTATGAATTTAACATAAAAAATAATAAAATGTTTAAAAAAATTATAAAAATAAAAACTAATACAAAAAAAAATTATTAACGGTAGGAATAAAGAATTAATTAACGTGAAAAAAAATCTAAAAAAAAAAGATTCACGATTTGATTCATTATTTGTTTCACTAATCAAATATTTGAATTTTAATTTAATAATAATGGATCTATGTTATTTGTTTGTTTTTAGTTGTCTTCTATTTGATTGGAGCACTCGACTCATTCTAATCTAGATTTATTAAAGTTGTATAAAATTTGAGTTGTTTTATTTCATGTTGTGTTGAGTTAATTTAAGTTGGTATTTCTTTTACTTTTTTTACATTTCTTTATAACACGCTACTAATTATCTTATAATTGTATTCAAGCTACATAGTGAGTTGCCTCGTCCTAGTCAAATAATTTGTATGTCAATAATCAAGGAATGTTCTCATATAAATAAATTATTTCCAAAGAATATATTGATGCAATCAAGTCCAAATCTCTTTCCATGTGTCATTAAATCTAAACATAGTAAATATGTTGAGATCAATTGATTGTTAATCATGAGCCACAAACTTGACTATCTTCCAAATAAATAACTTGCATAATCATGAGCCACAAACTAGACTATGTATCTCTCCTTAATTTTTATTAGGTTATTTTCAATTGTTATACTTTGATTCTTGTCATTTCTCTTTATTTTGTTTTAAAAAATCTCGTAACATAATAATGTTATCATAATAATGCTAAATGGAAATAAATTTGTATAAATCATCTTGATTTTATGTCAAATTTTCAAAAATAAAGGATCAAATCACGTTAAAACATGGACACACGTATTGTGCTAGTTATGTGCTAGCTTCACAGTGGCGACTACTATGGATATCACTGTCGTTCACTGGAATTAGGGTTTGGATCATTGGATTCTTTGAAAACACCCAATCTATATGGTTTTCCACCTCAACAGTGAGACAATGCTATCTGTTTCATTGCTTAATGCTGGTGCACACTGTTACTAGCACCATAAGAGATGCGCCGTTGCCCATGCAACCCAACACTACCACTCATGCCGTCATACAATGAACAAATTCAGGGAAGGGGGAAGAGATGGTGGGGAAAGAAAATTAAGAGAAAATAAATTCTATTAATTACTAAAATTATTTTTGAAAATACATCAATATATATGGTTTGAGACGACCACATGTTGATGCTCACAAACAATGAACAATCAAACAGGTGCAAACAAAAAAAAAAACAAAATCAAACGCAATCATATTGTTAGGTAATTTCACTTGTAGTTGTGATTTTATCTCAGACGAATACAAAATAAACATAAATTCACAACACTATATATAATATATCCACAACCTAAACACAACAACAGAAACATAAATATAACATGGTTCACTAGTCGTTTAGTATGACTAATTACATCTACTAGAAAAATACTTATGTGTTTATAGATTATAACAAAATTAATATCTTACAGAGTATGTGAGCAGCAATCAGGAAGAAATCGTGCAGGGAAGAGATTCAAAAAAATTACTTAGGCTCATTGATGGGTCATGTTCTGTTCCAAAAATTACTTAGGGAAGAGATTCAAAAAAATTACTTAGGTCAAAACAGTCCTGCAGAGAAAAATAGCAGAGAGATATATCAGAAAAAGAAAATATATGTTTATTTTGACAGTTTCTCGGTATTAATAAATAGATTGGGTCAGATCACTTTGATGGGTCATGTTCTGTTCCAAAAATTACTTAGGCTCATTGACCGAGCAGTTAAATTCCCGTTATTGTGCTATTACTGTATTCCTAATCTCAAATTTTTTTTTCCGCATTAACAGTAAAAATATTAGAACAGAAAATATTTTTGTTATACAAAATAATTTATCAAAATAAATTATATATAATGAATATCAATTTCAAATTATAATAATTGAATATTGTCTTAATTCTTAACCTTTTGATTTTGTAATATTGCTTCTCTTTGTGCTTTCAAATGTTGCCATCCACCCCAATTAGGTCTTTATGAACATTATTCAACTATGGTTTTCATTTTATTGTAATCATCAAGTGAACTTTATTTCAATTGTTTGGAGTTGTTTGAATTAATTTATTTTTTCCATCAATTCAATTATAATTTTTATTTATTCTTAACTCTTTGGTTATTAAATCATTATTTATAGTTTTTATCTAATTTTTTTATGCTTACCTATGGTTTTCTTTTTGTTTTCTCAATTCAAGTAGTCTCATAATTCCTAACTAGTACGCTTAGAGGACTGTTTTGGATGTGACCAAATCACTTCAGTTGATTTTTTCTTATTTTATAAAATTTACTTTAATTTTATTTTAAATAATTATATTTTTAATTTTATTATTTATTATCTTATAGTACATTCATTTTTTTATTCTCATCTTTGTTACTCTCATTATTTGAATATATTGCTTCTTTGTCGCTTAATATTTAATTTCATGCAATGTAGTTGATATTATATATGATCAATAAAATTTTTCTTTTTATCTATTTGATACTTGTATATAATAAAAAATTCCTATTGTAGCTCTATTTTTCATTCATCAAACCCTAATCTTTTGAGCTATATATTTATCATATATGGCCACTATGTTTTGTTATGGTTGTAAAGTGGGAAATATGGCCACTACTAATGATAGTAATCCCTTCGAAGAGTCTAAGAACTAATTGGTGGTAAAGTGAGGCTCCAAGCTCGTTTTTTCAATTTGAAAGCCCATGTCCCTAGTATAGGCTAAGTGCAAAGCCTCTATTTTTATGTATATGTTGGCTTAATGTGGTGTAGAAATCAGAAAAAGTTACAATAATGGAAGTAGATTTATATAAGTTGTGAAATCTTAATCTTAGACCATTTAAGAAAATAGTTGCTAAAATTTTTTGTTGTCTTAGATTTTGTTAATTCCAAATACCTTAATTTCGATTGGTATTATTTATTTCTCTTGATTGCTTGTACAATGAATTTTGCTATTAATCATCTATGTTTTCATGGGTAATAATTTGTTACTGCAAAAAAAAAAAAGTATTTCTTTTTAAAAATGTCATGGCTACTTTTTGAATAACGTTTTTGTTTAAACATAATCAATAAATCATAATTTTAGGTGCATAGAAGTGCCATGAACTTTTATATGAAATTATGAAGGAAACAAATAAGGAATAAATATTGAATCCATGCTAATTGATATAATGTGTTAATTAAAAATAAGAGCTTAAGTTTTTTTTTTTTTTGACAACTTTGCTATATATCAAAATTTGAAATAAATCTTATGATTTAGTTCTCATATATCAAACTTGGAAGCAGTTATTGTTGGATATATTCTCGATGAGTGACATTTGATATCATAATAATAAAGTCCACTTTTCACCTTTAAGAATTTAGTGTATTTTTTGTTTTCAAGTTATTACCCATAAATGGGTGTCAAGTGGTTTTTGATTAGAAACACTTACAATCAAATCCCATTGCATGTTTCCTAATTGTTTTTTCATAATAAGGTATAACGCACACAATGTTATACATGTGGAAAGTCCGGCCAAAAGGCAGGATCCACCAAATCCTAAGCATCTTGAGGCTCAACGAGGGCCTTAAGAAAAATTTGGGTGTTGTAAGGCATCCCCCAAAGAAAAAAGAAATGAAAACAAATGGGGGGTCGTAATAGATATACGGCTAATATACAATTTCAATCTTGCTAATAGAAAATATAAAATATAACTTTGCAGATACAAATCTCCAACGCCAACTCTGCATCGATCTACATCACAACCCAAACCCAAGAAGATCCAATATTATCTATCAACAATATGTGCCCGCAATATCATATCAAGAACTAATAAGTACCAATAGTAATAAAATGTGTAACATACATGTGTGATCTGGATTACTCTGCCGCATTAACCCCATGCTGTCATGATACCTAATCTGCAAAATAAAAAAAAACTCACACAAAAACATCAGTAACAAGGGCAAATAGATCCTAGAATTCCTAAACTCTTAAGCTTCGGCCTGTGAGATTGTAGAATTATCTCGATAAGTTTGTCGACCCGAAAAAAAATATTGTCCGCCGAGAAGTTGAAGTTTCTAAATTTGACATCATTATACTCTTTTCAAATTTCTCACATAATCAGGAGAGTTGTGTACCTCTTGATCCATGATAAATCAATTGGGATCTTCAAGTTTGAAGATTTGTCAAGTACCATGACTTGTTTTATTTTGTAGTTTAGATTATTCATAGTAGTAAAGTATTCTCGTCATACTCGTTGAGAATCCTTACAATGAAGCAGAAGATGAATACTCATCTCCTCTTCAAGGCAGTTGCCATATTTAGATGTCAGACTATAGCCATTCTTCTTAAAATTTTTATTTATCGGGATAAATTAATTAAATAATTGTCATTCGAAAAAATATATCTTAATAGGAATATGCTTGTGACATATTCTTAATTATCCGACGTCAAGTCGCCCTTAGAACATATCACATCCCAAGCCAACGTGAACTTGAAAAGTCACTTGTTAGGAAGCGAGACTAGTGTGTCCATCGGACTTCTCCAGAAATTAATAATTTATTCCAAAAATCTAGATGGGAGTGTTTCCTGAAGTATTTCTAGGTCTCAACCATCACCCCTAAAAAAATCTTTGACTAGAGTCTCAGGGGGATCGAGACACTTAGCGAGCTAAGCTTCTCTGTATCGACTCACATATTGTGCTAAAATTATATGTCACCGCTCCCGACCTTTCACACCATGTACTCCTCAGTTTTGGTACCTTTTTTTTTTATTTTCCTCCACATCAGTGTGTCAGAGTACATCTTTCTCATATCGGAGAAGCCCATATCATAGTACTTATTCCTCAAAAACTTGTTGGGGACGGTTTGCTTGGTCTGAAACTCCCATCACAACTTCATCTCCATCTCTCTTTAAATATCCTAAATATTCCTGAATCTCAAGCTACACTTGTCACGCAGCTTACAAAGGTTCACCCATCTCATCTACCTAATGTGTCTCAAATCTTTTTCGTAATTCATAAAAACTTAGACATAAGTCTCTCCATCATCTTGAATACCGTCATAGTGGGTCAAACTACCTGAATAAGATAAAGAGGGAGTGAGGCAAGAATGTGCCTAATCAACATGATCTTTCCTTCCTTTCAAAGTAACTTGTTCGATCAATTCTTTGTACGAGAATGAAAATTTGTTAGGACATAATCAAAATAGACACTCATGCTGTGACCCTTGAAAAGGGGACAACTTAGATAAGTGTTGGGGAAGTCGTATTTCTTCATCTCGAGATTATTCTTGAGCTCGATCATTTTGTTAGGCCTGATTTTTTCCTTAGAATAAAACCACTCTTCAATAAATTAATGGCCTACACCAAAATCCACTCATACCTATGCAGCAACTATCCTACCTTCCTAATAAAGTGGCTAACTAAGACACTACTACCCGTAAGGTAACTAACTCTCATGTACTTATCATAAAGCCCATTAAGATTCCTCGATAGGTACTCTATCATCAGGATAAAGTGGGGCTGGTGATAGTGGAACTCCCTGTTGGAGCCCTTGAGTGGACTAAAAGAAATCCGATACCTTCTCATTAATCTCATAACTGAGAACTAGTTATAGGAGATATACATGTCGATCATGTTGTTCCACTCTATAGCAAATTTGAACTTGGTCGATGCTCTGCTCATGTAAGACAAGTCCACCCTATCATATGATTTTTCCATATTGAGTTTAATGATCGGGTTGCCCCACTATTCTCCTTGGAGAACAAGTGAGTCATTTTTTGTGTTAGAAGAATATTATTAAAAATTTTCTTCCCCAGCACAAAGTTAACCTAATTCTCTGATATGCACTTGTGGAGAATTATCGTAACTACATAGCCAGCATCTTTGATATAATCATATACGACATATTACAAAGGCTAAGTGGTCTGTAGTCTTTCCAATATGTTGGGTTTTCCTTCTTAGGGAACAAAGAAATCATGATGTTGTAGAAGGATTTTGGTAGCTCTTCGCCCTTGAATAAGTCAACGTAATCCTCCAACATGTCCCTCTTAACTATGTGGAATGCTATTCGAATTGATAGCAAACAACACATCTATCACATCTTCTAAGGTGGGAGTCCTACATAGCTCAAATCCTTCCTTTCCTGAGATAATGTGAGAGATGTAATCTAGCCTGTCATCCTCCACCTCGGTCTTGGTCAAGAGCCTGCTAAAGAAACTCACACTTGACTGTCTGATTTTGTCCTCGTTGGTTGACAGATTCATCTCGTCAATCCACATCTGGTGTATATGTGACTTGGTGAATTTGTTCTTGACCAGTGAGTGAAAGAACTTGATGTTCTTGTCACCTTCCCTCAACCACTTTTCCACAGACTTTTGCTTCTAATAGATCTATTCTCTTGGAAGTAGATCATCCAAATCGCGTCATGGCCTCGGACAATCTCTCACCACTATCCTTAGTCTTAATGTTGTCTTACTCCCTATCTACATTCGTAACAAGATCCTCCACCTTGAAAATGCTCTTGAAGATATCATTTAAAATATTTTTATTCCAAGAATAAAGAGTTTGCTTGAGGTGGAAGAGCTTGTGGGTCTATTTTTTCAAGCCGACCTTGTATGTGGGGTAGTTCCAGGTAGTATTCACAACCTCATGAATGTCTATGTATTTCACCCACGTGTTGGTACTTAAATGTCATTTGCCTTCGCGTCATTTCATTGCTCCACTCAATCAAGAGGGAAGCATGATCCGATATAGCCCTTTTAAGGTGTAGAATTCTTAGGTTATAAAACTTATTATTTCACTCATTATTAATCATGACTCTGCCCAAACGATCCTATATGTTTTGAGTAGACCAGGTAAATTAGGATCCCTCGAACCCACGTCTACAAGACCATTGTCCAACATGTACCAGTTAAAATCCTTCATCGCTCTCGATTTGGGAGGCATACCTCTCACTTTCTCATCACAGCTCACGATCATGTTAAAATCTATTGCTACTAACCAAGGCAAGGAAGATTCTTACAGGGGGCTATGGATGTGCTTACATAGCTCTCTCTCCTCTTAGGAATACTACATTTGGCATATTCAATAGTGAGCAAGAAACAATGTTTTCAAAGCTCACTCTGAATGTTAATATATACCGCCTAAATCTTATCATCAAGAATCTCCACCTCAAATCCGTAGCCGCGTTTGATGGAGAAGGCTCGTTCGTGAAGGGACTGTCAACCTCTAGAGAGGGACTGTAGATACTACTCTCACTCCTCAAATGATATATGATCTTGGTGATCTGCTCGATACTAGTCTTCTATCTTCGAGCGTCTGCGTGTCCGAAACTCCTAGTATCCATCAGGTACCCTAAACTTCGCCTTGGGATGTGATGCTTCACTGCTACTCTCTGACATCAAATCTATCTACCCACCTGACACTATGTCCATCGGTGTATCTACCCCCTCTACTCCCTCTGAAGGCAGCTATGTCACTTGGTCCATTTACTGATACTAGTCTTCTCTCAGGAGATATGTGATTGGCCTCCGAACCAATATGACGACTTTCTTGGGCTTACTCTCTACAAGACACTTCTTCGGCTACTATGTATGTGCTTATTGAGGAGGCTTCTCATGAGTCCTCTGTGGGATGGATCTATGATATAACGTAACTCTACCGAGTGCCCCATTTTACAACAGTAGTGGTAGTACTTGGGATCTCTCAAATACCTCACCCTCTATTAGTATCCAACGTCCTCCGACCCAATCCAAATATTCTTAATTGGATCTCGTGCAATGTCAACTTCCACTAGTATCCTAGGTGAGACAGATACAGGCAAGATCCAATCAATGGCCCCAATAATATGTAGGGGTCAACCAATCATACTCGCTAGCAAATATAAAGTCTAGGCAAAATAAAAGTGTATCTATAGGAGAGAGAACTACACCCAAACAAGTACGATCAAGCTTTCCTTGAGTTGGTTAAATCCCAGAGTCCACTTCATCAGTCTGATAGCCAGCGAGTTGATGGATATCTTCTACCAGATCCTCATATAATCTAACTCATCAGTAAAACAAATCAGAATATTTCTAGAATTTATCTGGCATAACTCATGTGATCTCTTCATGTTCGCTATCGTGCATAGACAATTCTATAACTCTAACAAGTGGATAATGCTATTAGATGCCTTTCTCATCAGAGTACGGGTGAACATATGATTCATGGCTACCATCTCCTCCCTCGACAACTATACCTTGGGATTCCTATCATTCATAATGAAAGACGAGTGTGCCAGACTGCATTGTGCCACTCCATCTGAGATACCCTTTCGATAAATCCCATCATACACATCATCCTCATCATCCACCATCTCAGCATCCGCACATGTCGTATGTCTATCACCAATGCCTTTTATGGCATCAATGTAGGACATGTCTCCAGATGGCACGATTAGAGAAATGATCATGCCGGTGTTACCCAAAGTATAATGCTTCAACTTTCTAACTGGCATGAAAGAGCCGAAAACTAGGCCTGAGGTGGTCTTAGGATCCTTCCCTTTATTAGGGGGGAAGTATCCCAGCCCAGTTGACCACTCTGAAAATATAAGGGTCTTAGTCAAGGTGAAGTCCAACATACATATCAATCAAAAAATAAATAACAAGCACGAAAATATATGAAAAAATAAACACAGAAAAAATATTAAAATCACAAGAAGAGCAACTACGAACACGACTAATTATGAAAAATATAGGATGGGCAACTGCAAACACAACTAATCCCAAAAATATACTAAATAAAGTTGGTATGCATGAAACAGATCCAAAAAATGAGATCGAGTGCAAAAAATACCCTAAAAAAGAGTGTGTGTGGGTGTGTGTGTGTGTGTGGTTATTGGGCCTAATAGGTGATAATTCCCAAAGAGAGGACCTCCCGGCTCAAAATCACCATAAACAAAGCTCGTGTTGTCCTGAATAGTAATAGGCTACATCTTAAAGCCCAATTACACCACCAAAAGCCCACTAGTAACCAGCCGTAGCCATTAGCATTGGGCCGCCGTTGCCATCAGAAAACTTAAATTTTTTTTTGATTTTTTGAAAAAATTTATATATTTGCGTTGCCAATAAGATCGCCTACCTAACTGTGTAAAAATAATATACCGAATTCATGCTCTCACCGTCGTCCACTGCTGTCCTCCGCCATCCATCGCGTCTTCCACAGTCGAAGTCGCGAAAAAACTTGAGTTTTTAAAATGTCTTTATAAGTCTGTAGCCTAGTGCATCACCACCTTGCGGTTAAATTTTGGGCAAAAATCTTTCGATGGAACTCATTGAATAAGCCATCGGAGTCTCGTGGAAGCCTTGTCGGAATCACTCCATCACAAGACACCATGCTCTGCTGTGACGGAGATGCGACCTTGGAGGTTTTTTGAAATTGGTTACACCAATGTGTAGCCCTTGCCTCGCCTTCAATCTGTCCCAAAGAACCTAGGTCCAATTTGGTATATAACGGCATATATAGGCCTTTGAAAATCATGGTCGTCACCACTTATGTCGCTGCCACCACACCAAAGCTAAAATAGGGTAGATTTTTAAAAATTCTTTTTGTAGGTGTAACAATGAAGCGTCTATCCACTTTTTAAATTTGGGCAAAAAATACACATGAGGACTTAAACAAGCTTAGCGGAGTGTTGCTGGAGCTTTATTGGAGTCTCATTGGAAATTTGACATTTATTTTAAATAAAATTAAAATAAAGAAAAAAAATGACATCCTTTTTAGTTTTAAGCTTTTTCATTTTTACATAAAGCCATCATGCCATTTACTTTCTTACTTATTGCTTGTTCTAGTTTGTGTAAAACAAATTTGACATTTACTTTTCTTTTATTTCCTTTTTCTATTTTGTGTAAGATAAATATGACATTTATTTTTATGCATGTTATTTTTTTAGGATGTGCAAAACTAACCTGATGTTTATTATTCTAACTACTTGCATTGTAAGTTTGTATAAAGCAAATTTGACTTCAAATTTTTTTTGAAGCAAAATGTGTTTGTTTTCTTGCATTATACATAAAATTAGCAATGGAAGAACTAAAAGAATGATAAAAAGAATAAGAAAAATGAGAAGAAGCAGAAGAAAAAGAATAAGAAGTAAAATGAGAAAATTAATAAAAAAAATATGGAGAATAAGTAATAGGAAGAGGAGGAAAATAAGAAGAAGAAGAAGAAGAAGAAGAAAGATAAAAAGAAGAAGCCTAAGAAGAAGAAAGTGAAGAATGATTTGAAGAAGATGATGATGATGATGGAGAAGAAGAAGGAGATGAAGATAAAGATGAAGAATAATAATAATAATAATAATAATAATAATAATAATAATAAGATGGAGAATAAGAAGAAGAATAATAATAATAATAATAATAAGAAAAATAAGAAGAAGAAAGATACAATGAATGAGAAGAAAAAGGAGAATAAACACATGAAGAATGAGAAAGAGAATGATTAGGATAAGGAGAAGAATAGGTTGAAGGAGAACAAAAATAGGATGAAGAAGAAGGAGAAGAAGAATAAATAGTAGTTGTAGAAGAAGTTGAAGAAGAAGAAACAGTAGAAGATGAAATAGATGAAGAAGAAGCAGAATAAGAAAAAGAAGAATAAGAAAAAGAATAAGAAAAAAAAATAAGAAGAATGAGTTGAATAAGAATAAGTAAAAGAATAAAAAAGAGAAGAATGATGAGGATTAGAAAAAAAGAAGAAAGAAAAATGAGTCAAACAACAAGAACAAGAAGGTGAAATAGATGGAGAAGAAGAATAAGAATAAGATTGAGAAGAAAAAGAATACAACTAAGAATAAGAATAAGAAAAAGAAAAAAAAATAAAGGATAAGAAGAAGGAAAATAAAGAGAAGAAAGAGAAATAAAAGGAGGTGGAAAAGGAGAAGACGAAAAAAACTCAAGAAGAAGTTGAAAGAGAAAAAATATAATAAGAAGACAAATAATATGTAATATCAGAAAAAGAAGCAGTAGAAGGAGAAGAATAAGAAAAAGAAGAAAAAGAAAAAATAGAAAAGAAGAGATAGAAAGGAGAGGAGGAGAAGAATAAGAAGAAAGAAAAGAAAAAAAAGAGAAGATGGAGAATGAGAACAAAAAGAAAAATGAGAAGAAGAGTTAGAAGAATGAAGAATTGAAGAAGAGAAGAAGAGATAGAAGAAGGAAGAAATGAAGAAGAGATCAAGAAAAAAAAAGATGAAGAAAAAAATGAAAAAGAATGAGAGGAAGAAAAGTAGAAGAAATAGAGAAAAAATAGAAGAAGAGGGGTAAAGAAATAGAAAAGAAGAAGGAAAAGAATTTGAAGAAAGAGAAAAAAGAATAAGGAGTATTATAAGAAAGAAACGAAGAATAGAAGAAGAAGGAAAAAATAAGTTGAACAATAAGGGAAAAAAAGGTGAAAAAAAAAGAGAAAAAAGGAGAAAAAAAGCAGAAAAGAAGTAGAATAAAAAAAAGATGATGAAAAAAAAAGAAAAAAGGAGAAGAAGAAGGAGAAAAAGAAAAAGAGAAATCAAAATAAGAAAGAGAATAATAAGCAAAAAAAGAAAAAGGAGAAGGTGATTAAGGAGGATGAAAAAGAAAGAGAAAAAAAGGAAAAAAGTGGAGTAGAAAAGGGAGGAGGAGTAGAAGTAGAAGAAGGTGAATGACAAGAAGATAAAGAAAAAGAAGATGATGAAGATAAATGACAAGAAGTAAAAGAAGAAGATTGAGGACAATAATAATAAGAATAAGAATAAAAAGAAAAATAGGAAGAAAGTAAAAAAAAGAGAGAGAATAAAAAAGAGAAGTATAAGTAGATGATGATGATGATTGAGGATAAGAAGAAGAAATAAAAAAAAAAGAATAAAGTGAAGAAGAAGAAAAAGAAAAAAGCGAAGTAAATGGAGGAGGAGATGTAGTAGAAGTTGAATATGAATAAGTAGTAGGAGAAGGATGAGAATAAGAAGAAAGTAAACTAAAGAAAAGAAGAAGAAGGAGATAATGATGATGATGATGAATAATAATAAAAATAAGGAGAAAAATGAGTAAAATAAAAAGGAGAAAAATTACAAATAGAGGTGTCAAACGGGACTTGCCGATTCAGCCAGGCCTATTTTTTTCAAGCCCGCCGTGCTTTCATGCCAGGCCAGGCACGGGTTTGTGGGGGTTCAGCTCGGCACGGGCCCGCGACACAGTTCATCGGGTTCGGCCCGGTCGGGCCGAACCCTAAATTAAAAAAAGAATTAGGATTTCGGCGTGCTCGAAACTCTAATTTAAAAAAAGTTAGGATTTCGGTGTGCCTGAAACCCTAATTTTAAAAAAAATTAGGAATTTGGCACGCCCAAAATTTTACTTTTAAAAAAAATTAGGAATTAGGCCCGCCAGAACCCTAATTTTTTAAAAAAGTTGGGTTTCGGCACCCCCGTAAACCTAATTTTAAAAAAATTGATTTCGGCACGGTACCGTGTTGGACCATGCACGGCACGAGGCCCGGTGGCCCCGGCACGGCCTGGTCGGGCCGTGCCGGGCCGGCCCGAATGACACCTCTAATTACAAAACAAAAAGTAAATAAACAACAAATGGAAAACAAGAATAAAAGTAGAAAAAAAAGCATAAGGAGAGGGAGAATGAGAAGAAAAAGAAGAGAAAAACAAGAAGAAAAATGGAAAAGAAATAGAAGATGAAGAAGAAAAAGAAAAAGAAGGAGAATGTGAAGAAGAAAGAGAATGAGGAGGAGGAGGAGGAGGAGGAGAATAAGTCGAGTAGGAAGGAGAAGAAGAAAAAAAAACAAAAGAAAAGAAAGAAATAGAAGATCAAGAAAAATAAGTATGAGAGAAGAATACAAAGTTATAGTATAAGAAGAATAATAATGAGAAATAGAAGAAGAAAATGAAGATCGAAAAATACAAGAAGAACTAGAAAAAAGAGAAGAAGAATAATAATAAAAAGAGAATAAGAGGTAGAAGAGATAGAACAACAAAGAAAATAAGTTAAAGAACAAGAAGTAGATGAAGAGAATATAGAAAAATTTAGAGAAGAATAAAGAGAAAAAGATGAATTTGAAATAGAAAAATAACAAGATGAAGAATAAGCATAAAAAGAATGAAGATAAAAATAAGAAGTATAAGAAAGAGTAGGATGAGGAAAATAATGAAACGGGGGAGAATAACAAAGAGAAGGAGAATAAGAAGGAAATATAAAATAATTTGAAAAATATGAAGTAGAAGGTGAAGAAGAAACAAAAAAAAATGATAAGGAGAAGAAGAAGAAGAAATAGAATAATAATGAGGAGGAGAAGCTCAATGAGAAGAAGGAGAAGGAGAGAACGATGATGAGGATGCAGAAGAAAAAAAATAAAAGAATAACAAGAATAAGATGGAGGAAAAGATGAAAAAAAGAAAAAAAAAGATGAAAAAAAGGAAAAACAAATAAGAAGGATAAGAAGAAAAAGAAGAAAAAGAAGAAAAAGAAATGAAGATAAATAAGTAGGAAGAGTTAGAGAAGAATGTGAAAAAGAAAATGGTAAAGGAGGAGGAGGATAAAGATAAGATTAATATGATGAAGAACAAAAAGATGAAGATTTATAAAAATAGAAGGAGAAGAAGAAGAAGAAGAAGAAGAAGAAGAAGAAGAAGAAGATAAATGAGAAGAATAATAATAATAATAATAATAATAATAATAATAACATAAATGAGAAGAAAAAGGAGGTGGAGGAGGGAGAAGAAGAAGGACAAAAAGAAAGAGAAAAAAGAGGAGGAGAATGAGGAGGAGAAAAACAAGAAGAATAAGAATGAGAAAAAGAAGAATAAATAGTATAAGAAGGAGAAGAGAAGAAAGAGAAGTTGAATGAAAATAATGATAACAAGAAAAAGCAAAAGAAAAAGAAGAAGAAAAAGAAGTATATGAAAAAGACAAGAAGAATGAAAATAAAAAAAACTACGAAGATTAGAAAATAAAGAAGAATAAGGAGTAGAAGCAAAAAAAGAAGGGGGAGTAGTTGGAGAATAACATGAAAATGAAAAATGAGAAGAATGTGAAGAAATAGAAGTAAGATGAGTAGGAGAAGCAAATAATGGAGAAGTAGAAAAAGATTTAAAAAAAACATGGTGGAGAAGAAGAATAACAAGAATATAGTGTGCATAAAAAGTAGATTAAGAATATGAAGAAGTAGAAGTAGAAGAAGTAGTAGAAGAAGTAAAAAAATAAGAATAAGCAGAATTTAAAGAAGAAGAATAATATAATGGAAAATGAGAAGTAGAAGGAGAAGAAGAAAAATAAAAAGAAAAAGAAAAAGAAAAAAAAGAACAACAACAACAAGTAATATAAAAAGAAGAAGAAGATGAAGAAGAAGAAAGAGAAGATGAATACAAAGAATGATATTGAGAAGAAGAAGAAGCATATAAAAAAGATAAGAAGAAGGAAATTAAAAAGTTAAACAAGATGAAAAAAATGAAGAAGAATAAGGAGTAGAGCAAAAAAAGGTTGATAAGTTGGAAAATAACATGAAAAGGAATAATGAGGAGAAGATGAAATAAAAGTAAGAGGAGTAGGAGAAGCAAAATATGCAGAAGTAGAAGAAGAATAAAAAAAATAGTGGAGAACAAATAGCATAAAAAGAAGGAGAAGAAAGAAAAGATGAATACAAAAAATTATAATGAGAAGAAGAAGAAGAAGAAGAAGAACCATATCAAAAACACAAGAAGGAAAATAAAAATATTAATAAGATGAGAAAATGAAGAAGAATAAGGAGTAGAAGCAAAAAAATGCAGGAGAAGTTGGAGAATAACATTAAAAATAAAAATGAGAATAAAGTGAAGAAATAGCAGAAGTAAGATGAGTAGGAGAAGCAAAAAATGCAGAAGTAGAATAAGAATATTAAAAAAAAAAAAGAATATAATAGAGAAGAAGAATAACAAGATAAAGGAGAATGAGAAAAAGAAGAGTAGGGGTATAAAGAAGAAGGAGAATAAGAAGAAATAAAGAATAATAATAATAATAGTAATAATAATAAAAAGTAAAAGAAAAAAAAGAAGAATTAAAAGTAGTAGTAGAAGAAGAATAAAAAAATAAGTAGCAAAAGAATAAAAAAGAGGAGGATGAGGAGGAAGAGAAGAAGTATAGGTAGAAGAATATTAAGAATATGAAAAATATGAAAAATATGAAGAAGAAGAATATGAAGTAAAAAGAAAAATAAACGGAGAAGAAGAAAAAAGAGAAGAATGAAATGAATTATTAGTAATAGAAGATGACAAAATAGAAGAAAAATAAGTAGAAAAAGAAGAAGAATAAGGAGAAGAAAAAATAATAATAAAAAGTAGAAGAGAATGATGAGAAGAAAAGGAGGAGAAGAAGAAGAACAACAAAAAGAGTAGAAGAGGAAGATGAAAAAGTTAAAGAAATAGTAGGAGAAAAAGCAGATGAAAAGTAAATAACAAAAAAAAAATGAAAAAAAAGATAAAAAATCAAAAGGAGAATAGACAAAAGAAGCAGATAGAGGAGTATGGGAAAAAAAAGAAGAAAAGTGAACAAAATAACAAGAAAAGGAAGAATAAAAGATCAAGAATCAGAAAGAGAACAAGCAAAAGAAGCAGATAGAAAGAAAATGGAGTAAGAGTAGGAGAAGAAAAAGAGAAGAATAAATAAAAAAAGGATAGGATAAAGAAGAATAAGAATAAGGAGAATAAGCCAAAGAATAAAGAGAGAAGAAAAAGAAAAAAATAGAGAATAAAAATAGAAGAATGAGTAGAATAAGAAGAATAAGAAGCAGCAAAATAGAAGAAAAAAGAAAATAAGTAGAAAAGGGAAAATAAGAATATGAAGAAGAAGGAGAAAAATAAAAACAAGAAGAAATAAGAAGAAAATAAAAAAAACAAAATGGATAAGAAAAATAAGAAGAAGAATAAGAAGAAAAAAAAAGGAGAAGAAGTTAGAAAAGAACATGAAAAATGTAAACAAAAAGGAGTATGAAGATAGAAAGAAGATGATGGAGAAGATGAATAATAATAATAATAACAAGAAGAAAAAGAAGATAAAGATAAAAAAGGAAAAGTTGAAGAAGAATAAGAAGAATAAGAACAAGGAGAAGAAGAAAAAGAAAAAAAAGAATAAGGGGAAAAAAAAGAGAAGAAGAAGATGATAATTAATGTGATGATGATAATGATGATACTGTTGAATAAGAAATAAATATATAAGAAGAAGAAATAGTAGTAGTAGTAGTAGTAGTAGGAGTAGTAGTAGTAGTAGTAGTAGCAGTAGCAAGATTAGAAGAAGAAGCAAGATGAGAAAATAAAAAAAAAGGAGGAGGAGGAGGAGAAACAAAAGAAGAAGAAAAAAAAAAGAGAAAATAAAAGAAGAATGAGAAGGAGAAAAAGAAAAAGAAACATAAGGAGAAAATGAAGAACATGAAGAAAAAGAAGAATTAAATGAAGTAGAAAGAGAAGGAATATAAGAAGAATAAGAAGAGAATGAGATAGAAATGATGAATAGTCAAAACAAAAAGAATAAAAATGAACAAGACACGAAGGAAAGAAAAGTTGAATGAGAAGAAGAAGAAGAAGAATGAGGAGGATAAGAAGAATAAAAGAAGAAAGATAACAAAGAGAAAAAAAATGAGAAGAAGAAACAATAAAAGTAGAAGAACAAGAGCAAGTTAAAGAGAAGAAGATGTAGAAGAAGAAAAAAAAAGAGAAAAGAGATGAGGAATAAGTAGTAGTACAAGAAGAATAAGAAGAAGAAGTAGTGGTGGTGGTAGAAAAAAGAAGATGAAGAATAAAGAGGGGTATAAGAATATAAAGGAGAAGAAAAATAATATGAGAAGAAAGAGAAGAACTAGTAGAAGAAAAAGTAAAATAAGAAGGAGAAGAAGATGATGAAGAAGAAAGATGGGGGGGTGAGCAGAAAAAAATAGGATAAGAAGATGATGATGATGATGTATAATAAGAAATCAAAGAAGAAAAATCAAAAAAGAAGAAGAAAACAAAAGAGGTGAAGGAGAAGATGAAGAAGAAGCAGAAGAAGAATAAAAAATAATAACAAAAAGAATAATACGAAGAAGAAGAATACAAAAAAAAAAGAAATATAAGAATATGAAGAAGCAAAAGCATGAGTAAGAGAAGAATGATAAGAAAAATTAAAAGAATAGGAATATTCAAAATTAGAAGAAGTAGAATAAGTAGAAGCAAAAGAATGAGGAAACGAACTAGGAGTGTAAGAAAAAGAAAAACTATAAGTATATGAATAAGAATAAGAATAATAATAATAATAATAATAATAATAATAAATAGAAGTAGAAATAAAAAAGATAAGCAATAAGAATAAGATGAATATGAAGAAAAATAAGGAGAAGAAGAGTAGAAAAAAAAGTAGAAGAAGAAAAAGAAAAATAAGAAAAAAAATAAGTACAATAAAAAAATAAATAAGGAAAAAACTATAAAAAGAAGATGATGAATGAAGAGGAGGAAGATAATGAGAAGTACTAGAAGAAGAATAATAATAATATGTAGAAAGAGTAGAAGAAAGAGATGAAGAATAATAAACGGATAAGAAGAACAATTAGAAGAAGGATGAGAAGAAGTAATATAAGAATAAGAAAGAGAAAAAAAATAAGAAGAATAAGAATGAGGTGAGAAGTAGAAAAATGAGAATAAGAGAAAGCCAAAGAAAAAAAAAAGAATTAAAAGAGAAGAAAAACAAGGAGAATAAAAATAATGAAGAAGTAGTAGAATGATGAGTTGGAGAAGCATGAGTAGGTAGTATGTTTTAACTTTGTTATGAAGCTAAAACTTATTTTTTGTGACTTAGTCTCAAAGGATTTTTGAGCAAGTGTAAAATGTGTAAGTAGTTTAGTAAGTATACTCTTCCTACATATAGTAAAATGTGTAAGTAGTTTATCTAACAATGAACTAGTAATTATTCAAGTCGAGTTAGAGGTGTCAACTGGGCCGGGCCGGCCGAGCTTGGGAATTTCCCATGCTCGGGCTCGTGCCGTGCCCGACCACATCACAATCGTGCCGTGCCGGGCCGAGCCCAATCGGGTCTCGTGCCATGCCTGGCCCGGCAAGGTACCCTGTCGAAATCAAATTTTTTTTAAATTAGGGTTACGGATGCGCAGAAACCCTAATTTTTTTTAAAATTAGGGTTCAGGCGTGCCTAATTTCTAATTTTTTTAAAAATTAGGGTTTCGGGGGCGCCGAAATCATAATTTATTTTTTAATTTAGGGTTCTACCTGATCGGGCCGAACCCGACGAACCATTCCGCGGGCCCGTGCCGGGCTGAACCCCCACAAAACCATGTCATGCCTAGCCCGACACGAAAGCACTGCCGAGCCTGAAAAAAATGGATCAGGCCGGACCGGCACGTCCCATTTGACACCTCTAAGTCGAGTAGATAGACTTGAGTTTTCAAAAGAATACTTAGTCTCTAGGGTTGATTCACTTCTTTTTGGATGATGATATTTTTTTAGTAATTTCGTAATATTGTGTTTGTCTGTCAAATGACATTTAGATTAGCATGAAAATATTCATGTGTCTTCCTGAAATATATGGTAGTTATCATCCTTGGTTTGTCACTACCAAGTATGATATCCTCATAATTTTTCTCTCAATATTTTACCATTGAAACTACATGCACTTTGTTCACAAGTTATTCATATGTCTAAATCTTTTTAGGTAATACATCTATTATCCTTGACAATTACTTTGATTATAAATTTATATTCTTTGACATCAAATATCTTTAAGATGTGATATGATGTAATATGATGTGGTAATAAATGCTTTTAGATTTATAAGTATAATACTTAAAATAATAAATATATATTTTTTCATAAATCTTATATATAAAAATCATACAAGAAAAAATAGCTCATAGGGCTGCCACACCATACAAGACACCCCCACTTGGGTGTGTCCCATGACATACCTATCATCATCTATCATAGTCGCCATAATTCTCTTACAAGTTAGTTCTTCTCAAATATTTTATCATAATCGCCATAATCAGCTATCATACTCATCGGTTAATGTTTTAGATATTATACTTAAACCTCATAGTACTTAAAATGTTAGTTCTTATCAAATATACATAATAAATTGGTTTTAAATATATATGCACTTCTGATTTCATAAGTATCATACTCACTATAATTAAACTTACCTTAATATCTAGTTCTCACACATATATTTATCTCATGTATTTAAATGAAAAAAACTATTACTTCTTTCTTATTATATTATATAATTATATCATGTGATATACTTGTTATCATCTATCATGATTAACATGCATAAATCCATGATATAATGAAAACTATTAAATTTTAGTTCTAAATATCATTCATATCCATCAACATCAAAATCACAATATTACCGCAAAAATAAACATAATAACATCACATGATCAATATACAAATATATATAAACCAATACTAAATCAAAATTTAGCCTATCATTGGAGAAAATTTCATGCAAGATATTTTGAGTGATATCATGTGGAATTGTGGGTTCTCAATAAAAGTACAAGTAATGTTCTAAGTCTCAAAACCTAATCCCAGATAATTATTACTCATATGCACCTTGGGTTTTCCCTTAATCAAATGTTGAAAGTCATACCACTAAGGGTTTTTTTGCTCTTTACTCTAAATCAAATTCTTTCTCTTCTTTTCTTGAAATCTTTTAAGTATTGCTTTTATACTCTGAGAATCCTAATGATTATTTAAGCTAGAAGTCACAATACTATAGCTTGAAGTTATGACAATATTATCTAATTTAATCTTTTCTACAGTAAGAAATTCATGACAACAATGAAAGCAATGATTCAAGTAACTTTCTATAGGGCATAATATTGTGGTGCTAAGAATAACCATGAATATGAATTTTTATTTTGAAAGTAAAGTTATGGTACTATGAATAACCATGACTTTGCTATTTTTTCACTAGATCATAAAGTCTGTAGCTAAAATATCATTACTGAAGTAATTTTCTCTAGAACATAATTTTATAGTAGCTAGAAATGTCATGACTGGAATAATGCATTTTGATGCATAAATTCGTAATCAAAATGTTACAATGACTAATTTTATTTGGTATTTTGGCTATATATCGATTAAGTCTTAGTTATGAATCATAGCACAACTACTTGTACCACTGGGGTATTTGGCTATCACGATATAAAAATAAGGTCGTGAATATTATGATATTATAGAGATAGTGTAGCTATGACTCAGAAAATATCATAGTAATGAAGACTATATTTCACAGTGAAACTAAGTCATGATATGTCAACTTGTTAGTAGAGTCATCACATACAAAAATTATTATTGATAGGTTTTTCTCTCATCCAATAAAAGTTATGACCAATAAAATATATCACAATTACTCAATAAGATTATTGAATGTGTAACTAAGACATGATATAGGAAATACCATGAATCTTCATCATTTTTCTCTCATCCAAATTATCACTTCATCAAGTCTTTCAAATTTATCCAAAATAATTTTGATTTCATAAATATTCAACAATTCATCAATTTTATCCCAATTAAAAGTCAAATACATACAACTATATCAATAAATACATGTCAAAAAATTCAAAAAAAGTTATTATATAAAGTATCGAATAAACTCTCAAACTAAAAGTATTGCTCATTCTCATGTAATAAATCCTTCTCTATCTTTGACATCATCATCAATAATACAAAATATATATATATAATTCACCTCGAAGAAGTATCATGACTGAGTTTGAGTGTCATGGTTGATTGTTTTCTTTTGGAAATTAAATCTTGAATCTAGGGATTTATTATTTTGTGTATGAATTAGTGGGTGCAACAAGTTTTTCATCATATTAAAACTACTTGGATTTTTTCCAAGAAGTATTATGCTTAATATTTATAGCTAGATCATCATTGAATTTTTAATTACTTTGGTAATTTCAATAGTCTAGGCAAGCTTCTTAGTATAGTCTTTCTCTTCTAATTGTCTTTCCTTTTTTTTTTCATTATCAAGTCGATCACGACATCATTGCCTATGATCATATTTGATAAGACCATAGCTTGTTGTGAAGTTGTGGCTTCATGAAATTCTATTTGGATTCAATTTGTCGAAAGCTAAGAACAAAGTTATGACTTCTTTTTTAAGATTTCATATTTTCATTATCATGATTTTGTCTTCTATTGTGATTTTTTTCATTGCTTCATCAATTAAAATCATAACTTCTATAGATGTTATGACGTTCATTATTATAGCTACTAGTTCATCATATTCCCTTAGGTGCTCAATGATTATTATTTTTGTCTCATCTTTCTTTTCTAGTAAATTAATGATAAATAGTGGATTTTCCTTTGTTTGTACCTCTTCTGCAATCTCCAAATTTTCTTTGGTAGTTTCTCCATGTTCTTGTATTGAGAATATCATTGCTTCAACCTCTTCCTTCACTTCTTCAAAATAATATGACTTGGATAATATAGAAGTTTGACTTTGAAGAATACCACTACTTCATAGTAATCTTCTTTATGGTTACTTGCTATGTTTTATTTAATTCAAAATGTTTCTAATTTATTAGTTTCTCTATCTTTTTTAAGCCAATAATCTTTCATGAAGTTCTATTTGAAGTCAATATTTTATTTTATGATAGTACATAGGAGGCAATCTATTCTCCATTTATTTATTTTTTATTGTTAGGAATCTAAAGGCTCTGGTAGAAATTAAACTTTACTAGTTCTTTTTTCATTCAAAATGTGATTTATCCCTTCTTGAAATCTATTAATACTCATCTAGTAGCTATAAATGGTTATCCCAATATTAAATAAAACATATTGATCTTTCTCCAAGTCTATCACAATAAAATCCAAAGGAAAAATAAATATCTCAACTTTCACTAGCATATATTAATGATATCCCTAAAAAATTTGATCAAATGATGAACTATTTGAAGTAAAAGAAACATTGTAATAATTGTGTCTAGGTTTAACATCTATACTATGGACAATGATATAAAATTAAGATTTGATCCTAAGTCATATAACACCTTTTAGAAAGTATGTCAAACTTTTTGGATCTTTTAGTTTTCTTGAGAGCTTACAATGAATGATTACATCATACTTTTCTGTCATATTCATCATTCTATATATGCCCAAATTTCTTTTGCTACTCATGATATCATTCATGAATTTCACATTATTGGGCACCTAAGATAAAACTTTGATAAATGAGATATTGACTTCCTACTTTTAGAAGAGATATTAAGAAATCTCTCAAATTATTTATCAAGTTTTCCCTTTCTAAAATACTATGGAAAAGAAAGGTTAGGTGAGATATTTAGTTTACCATTTACATAATTATTCTTCGGCACATCTTTCTATTTAAAGATTTTGGTAATCTACATCTTTTTCTCATCCACTTCTTCATGTCTCACAACTAGGAGAATGAATTGGTAGTGTTCTATGGATGCTATGATTTTGGAGAATGTTGCAGCTTTAAAAAATATCATGTCGGTGGGTGTCATGCCTTTACAAAAAGTTGACTTCATCAGTCATAGTTTTTTCATCTAATTCAAAAACCCTTTTGCCACTTATGAGTATGATGGACAAATACTTATTTGGATTTCTATCAGTATCACTTAATAACCCACCTATGTTCTTTTTCCTCATCGATAGTGCTAGTTATCCAAGTTGATTCTCAATTATCTTTATTACTACATTCATATATTCTTGCCTTATTTCAATATATTCCATTGAGTTCTCCGATAGTTTATTCCTCTTTTTTGTTTCCAAGAGTAAGGCAAGTGTGTTGTAGTGCATGGCTTTTATATTTCTTTTAGGTGGTTGAAATTAAAGCTCGAGGACTCTTGCATTTGATATCCCATTGAGCTTTCACAAAAAGTTTCTAAAATTACCTCAGATTTTGTTATACATTCTCCTGATTTTCATACGATGAACTTTCATAATTTCTCACATTTAGATGATATTGTATGAGAGCATTATTATTAAATCAAAAATTTAGTTTCCTCCACTTGATAAACATTATCAAAATATGTCATTTTCTATTGTTGTAAAATATATATTTTTTTCACACTTAGTCACTTGCCATTTTGGGCTCCAAATCTAGTGAAAATACATTTATTTTGATCTTTATTTCTATCAAACTATCCAACTCTGATATGCCAGCTAAATTTATGTCAAATAATTGAGCATTCAGAGTTTAGCAATTATTCTTTACTAATTCTTCAAATAGAAAGTGAGCTTTCTCTAGTAACTTATTCATTATGGAACTATCCAATACTACATCAATCATGCATCTCATCATGTAATTTAGTTCTTTATAAAATATTTGAGATTAAAACAACAATTTAAATTTATATTTTGGGCATCTTTTTAAAAGTTCATTGAATTGATCCCAAGTAACATATAAAGTTTTCTTCTCATCCTTACATAATTGATTTATTTATTTTCTTAGTATTTGAGGTGGAAAGAATTTGGTGAAGAAGACTTGCATGCACAAGTTCATCTAGACTTTTAATCGAGCATCTAGATAAGTACTAGAACCAATCTGAGCTTTATCTCTCAATGAAAATAAAAAGTCGTAACCTTATAGTATTTATGCTAACTCTATTAATTTTCATTGTATGTCACAACTCTATAAAAGTTGTGACATGACTATTTGGATCTTCTAAACTTTGGCTACTATATTGATATTGTTGTACCATAACTATCAAACTATATTTCAATTAAAAATATTTACATGAATAGGTTGAATCCAAATCTTAGAATAATTGTCCATCATAGTTGGTTGCTAATAGTCATCCAAGGTAGGTGAGGATTAGACTAATGAACAACTTTTCATTGACCACTTTTGTAGTTTTCATTACTGCCAATTCTTTCTATTATCTCTCTCTTGTCTCTTCTCAGAATTGTTCTTATTATCATATAAATTTTTGGGTTTTGAGGTGTTAAATTAGTCTCATAATTTTTACTCATGTAAATGAAGTAGTTATAAAATAGACAAAAAATAAAGAAGCAAAAAAACAAATGCAACATAAACACAAAATAATAATTATTATCCAAATAATTAGAAACAAAACAATCCTTTTACAAATATAGTTATGACAATTCAAGTTAACTAATCAAACAAAATAATTTTCAAATAATAATGTCAAAAAACTTGTTGTAACTTTGTTATGTTGGCAAAGCTTATTTTTTGTGATACAATCTAAAAAGTTTATTGAGTGATTGTCTCATTTAATATAGTTCCATAAGTATTTGAGTCATATAAGTAGTTAAATGGACATAAGTTTACATATCAATCCCACATAAATTATGTAGGTAGTTTGACCAACCAAAAATAAACCAAGTGCTACTCAATTTGAATAGATATATATGAATTTTTGGAGGAATGCTTAGACTCTAAGATTAGCTTAATTCCTTGTATATGATAATATTTCATTAATATTTGGGTGGTATTAGGTTTGTTTATCATATTAAAGGTAGATTAGTATGGTAATATTCTTGTGCCCACTTGGCATATAAGATGATCACTATTCTTTACTATCACTACCAATGATGATCCCCTCATAGTTATACTTTCAGAATTTAACCACCAAAATTATATGACATTTTATTCTTGTATTGTTTACATGTCTATTCCTTTTAGGTAATATATCAACTAATCTTGATAATTGCTTTGAGTTTATATTTCTATTCTCTAATCTTTATAATCTTATAGACACAAAATGAAATGGTAATAAATATGTTTGTGTTTCATGTTTCATAAATTTCATACTCATAATAATTAACATATATATTCTCATGAATCTCACATATATAAATCATATAAGAGAAAACAATTTACATGATCATTATTACCATATAAGATATCTCTATTTGTATGTGTTTCATGTTATACCTATAATTTTCCACTATAATTGATACATGACTCGCACACTATGATGATGCCTCTAGGTTAGATATTTTACTTAATTTACACATCACTAAAAAGTTTGTTCTTCTAGAATATGCATAATAGATTTTTCTTGAGTATGTTTGTTCTTTCTACTTCATAGGCATCATACTCATAATAATTAAATTTATCTCAATTTTGAATTTTTACACATAAGTTTATATCAAACATTAAGATGAGAATGACTATGACTTCCTTCTTATAGTAGTGCATGAATGCATTATCTAACATATTTGTAACATTGGTCATGATTAACATGCACAAATCCATTATATTGTGAAAACCCTAAATTATAATTTTAATATAATTCTTATTCATTAATATTCAAACCAAAATATTAACATAAATATAAATATTATAACATCACGTCATTAATACACAAATACATAAAAACCAACCCAATATCTTAGTTTAGATTAATATTGAGGAAGAATTCATAGGAGATACTTAGAGTGGTATCTCATGGAATCGAAGATGATCAATGAAATGCTAATAATTGAGGATCTAAGTCTCGAAACATAATCCCAAATAATTATTATTCATGTTAACCTTAGATTTGACACTAATTTAGGGTTGGAAGTTGCACTTTATAAAGTTTGTTGCTCTTGCCTTGAAATCCAATTCTCCAATCTTTTATTTTCTTGATATACTTCAAGTATTACTTTTATACTTTGAGGATCCATGTGATTCTTAAATTTGGAGTGCACAATATTAGATTGAGATCAAAACTTTTTTGACTCATTAAATTTTCACTTGAGTACAAAAATCAAGTTGGTAATGAATGTCATAACTCAAGTAACTCTTCTTTAGAGCATTGGGAATAACTATAACTGAAAAAATCTATTTAAAATGCAAATTCATTTCACTGGGAATGACCATGACTTTAGTATTTTTTTTATTATAGCATAAAGACTTGGTGACTGAAAATGCCTTGATTAGAGTAATTCTCTCTAAAACAGAAAGTCATGACTTCATCAATCATAACTTCTTTCTCTATTTTTGTATTCCTTTTGATATTTACTTTTGCTTATTGCCCTTCTAACTTTTTGCCACTTCTATGTGTGATGGACAAATAGTTTTTTTATATTTTCCCCAATATCACTCAATAATCTATTTATGCTCTTTTTCTTCATCAATAGTATTAGTTGTCTAAATCAATTCTTAATAATCATCATTAATATTTTATATGTTCTTGTCTTATTTCAATCAATTTTATCTATTTTATCATTCCTCTTTTTTTGTCTCTATGAACAATAGAAGTATATTGTCATTCAATGATGACTTTTTTACTCACTTTAGATGGTTGAAATTAGAGCTCGAAGCTTATTGCATTTGGTATTCCATTGAGCTTTTCTCAAAAAGTTTCTATAATTACCCTAAATTGTGTTGCCCATTTTCATGACTCTCATAAAACAAGCTTTATTTTTCAAATTCAGATCATAGTGTATGAGGATATTATTATTGAGTCAAAAGATATAACTATTGTTGTATAAAACTTTGTCATCTTCCACTTGATAGATAGGGTCAAAATCTATCATTTTATGTTGTTGCAATAATAAAAATCACTCTCACACTTGGTCATTTTCCATTTTAGGCTCCAAATATATTCAAAAATATGTCTATTTTGATCTTCATTATCATCAATCTATCCAACTCCAATGCTCTAGCTTGCATCCTTTTAAACCCTCGATCATTTAGAGTTTAGTTGTTGTTCTTTATTAATTCCTCAAACATGATGTGTGCTTTCTCAGGTGACTTGTACCTAAGATCATATCAATCATGTACCTCAGCATATAATTTTACTCATTATAAAATGTTTGATCTTGAAATCATAATTCAAATTTTTATTTCAGGCACCTCCTCAAAATTTTATTGAATTGATCTGAAGCTTTATATAAAGTCTTCTACTCCTCTCATCGGAATTGTCTAATCTTTCTCCTTAGTTCAAAGATGATTTGAGCTGGAAAGAGCTTGGTTTGAAAGACTTATACAAGTTCATTCCAACTCTCATTTGAGCTTCTACATAAGCACTAAAATTATCTTTGTGCTTTAACTCTCAATGAAAAAGGAAAAAACCACAATCTTATAGTATATGGGCTAATTTCATTAATCTTTACCATATTGCACAACTCTAAGAAAGTTGTAATGTGACTATTTTGATCTTCTAAACTTCATCAATTATATATATATATATATTGTTGCTCCGTAACTATCAAATTATACTTTAATTCAAAGCAATTTACATGATTGAGCTACGACCAAATCATAAAATAACTATCAATTATAGTTGGCTGCCAATAATTATATAAGGTATGGTGAGGATTGGGTTGTCAGACAACTTGTCATTCATCACTTTGGTGGTTTCCTATTAATGCTAATTCATTCTATAATTTTTCTCTCAGCTATCTATCTCAAAAGTACTTTCATTATTTTTTCAATTTCTGGGTAAAGTAGTGTTAACTCGGTCGCATATTTTCTACTCATGTAAATTAAGTGGCTATAAAATAAATAATAGAAGCATAAAGTAATAATTATTATTTAAACAACTAGAAACATAATTATTCTTTTGTAAGAATAGTTATGTCAACTCAAGTTAACTAATTAAACAAAATAATCTCTGATAACAATGCAAAAAACTTATAATTTTATTTTGTTGCTAAAACTTATTATTTGTGATATTATCCCAAAAGCTCATTTGATGACTCTTTTATCCAGTAGAGTTCCATATGTATTTGGGTCATACAAGTATTAGAGTGAACTTAATTTTAGATATCGATCCCATATAGATCATGTATATTGTTTGACCAATCAATAATAATATAATAACTATTTGAGTTGAGTAGATAGATTTGAGTTTTTGAAAGATACCTAGACTCTAGGTTTGAATCACCTCATTGTATATGATGATATTTTTTTTAATATTTGAGCAATATTATTTTTATCCATTTATTGAAGAGTAGATTAGTATGAAAATATACATATGCACTCTTGGCATACAATGTGACTATCATTTTTGGACTATCACTACTAAGGATGATTCCTATCATTATTATGCCCTTAATATTTTATCACCAAAATTATACATCATTCCATGGATAGGTCTTTCGTTTGTCTATTTCTTTTAGGTAATATATCAATTATACTTGATAACTACTTTGAATATACCTTTCTATTTTCTGACCTCTAATATCATATAGATATGAAATGATATAGTAATAAATATGTTTATACTTTTTGCTTCATAAATATTGTATTCATGATAATTAAAATATATATTATCATGAATCTCACATATGGAAATCATTTAAGAGAATACATATTCTCATGAATCTCCTATTAGATACCTATTATCATCCATCACAGTCAACACATGACTCACTATGGTGAAACCAAGTGTAATTCTACTAGAATATATGCAATATATTGGTCTTAAATATGTTTTTTCTTTAGGTTTCATAAATATCATATTCATAATAATAAGATTTATCTCAATCTTGAGTTTTTATACATAAATTTATCTCACATTAAAATGAGAAGGGCTATCACTTCCTTCTTATGGTAACACATAAGTGTGTCATCTAACATACCCGTATCATCTGTTATGACCAACATGCATAAACTCATAATATTGTGAAAATCCTAAATTTTGATTATAAATATTATTCATATTCATTAACATCAAAAGCACGTTATTATCACAAATATAAATATTATAATATCACATCATTACTATATAAGTACATAAAAACTAACCTTAAAATTAATATTGAGAAAAAATATACATAAGATATTTTAAGTGATATCTCATGGAATTGATATTTTTAATGAAGGCATAAGTGAGGATCTAAGTCCTATAACAAATTCCAAAATAATCATTGCTCATGTTTACCTTAGATTTTTTTTAATCGAGAGTTGAAAGTTACATCACCTAGAGTTTGTTATTCTTGGCTCAAAATCTAATTCTCCTATCTTTTGTTTTCTTGAAATTACTAAGTGTTATTTTTATACTCTAGGAATCTAAGTGATTATTTAAGTTGGAAGTCAAAATATTGGTTTGAAAGTTATGGTAGCAATTAATGCCACAACTCAAGAAATATATCTCTAGAACATGATGTTTCAAAATTGGGAATGATCTTGCCTTAAATAATTTCTCACTAGAGCATAATATTGTGGCAACTAGAAATGTCATGACTATAATACTTCTTTATAGAATATAAAGAATAGTCGTTAGAAAAGCTACAACTATACTAATACTTTTTAGAGCACAAGGTTACAGTGGAGAATATTATTGTGATTGATTTTATTTGGTATTTTTTGCTTAGTATCAATGAAGTTGTGATATTGGAAAACATCATGGCTTCTTATACTAACTGGGGCATGTGACTATCATGGAGTAAAAATAAGGTCATGATCATTATTATGTTATAGAAATAATTCTATTGTGACTCCAAAAAAAGTCATTGCTATGAAGATTATAATGTATAATGAAAATATTATGTCAACTCGATGATATAATCATGATGTAAATAGAGTGTCATGACTAGTTTTTTAATCTAATGGCCAAAAAAAGATACTCCAATTACTTAAGACCATTTTATGGAATATATAATGAAGTCATGGTGTGAGAAATACAATTAATCTTCACCACTTTTCTCACTTTCAAGTGATCACATCATCAAGTTTATTAATTTTATTCAAAATACTTTTAATTTAACTTAGTCATCAAATTCTCCCAAAATAGATATTTAGTGAAATATCTCTAATTAAAACTCAAATACATACAAACATATTAAAAAATGAATGAAAAAGAAGAAGAAAAAGAGCGAGAAGAAGTAATGGAAGAATAAGAGAATGAGAAATAAGAAATTAAGAATAATAAAGCGAAATTAAGAAGAAGAAACTGAAGAAGAAGGAGGAGGATGAGGAGGGGGAGGAGGAGGAGGAGGAGGAGATGAAGAATGAGAAGAAAAAAAAGAAGCAGAAGAGAAAGAAGAAAAAGAAAAAAAGAAAAAGAAAAAAAGAGAAAGTAATTGAATGATAAGAAAAAAAAGAAGAAAGAGAAAAATAAGTAGTTATATAAGAAAAAGAAGGAGGAGGAGGAGGAGGAGGAGGAGACAAAGAATGAGAAGGAGGAGGAGGAGGAGGAGACAAAGAATGAGAAGGATGAGGAGGAGGAGGAGACAAAGAATGAGAAGGATGAGGAGGAGGAGGAGAAAAAAATAAGAAGAAAAAGAAGTAAAAGAATAAAGAGAAGAAAAATAAGAAGAAAATAGTAAGTAGGAGAAGGAAAAGAAGATGGAGAGTAAGAAGACCAAAAAAAAAGAAAAAGTTGAATAAAGAGAAGAAGGGGAAGTAGTAGAAGAAGAATAAGTAGTAGGAGAAGAATGAGGTGGAGGAAGATTAGAAGAAGAATAAAAAGATAGTAAAGAAAAGAAAAAAAGCAGGAGAAAGAGAAGAAGAATAGGGAGGAGAAGGAGAATAAGAATATGGAGGAGAAGAATGAG
The DNA here is from genome assembly GCA_029783825.1 of Sapria himalayana. Classification (NCBI taxonomy): domain Eukaryota; kingdom Viridiplantae; phylum Streptophyta; class Magnoliopsida; order Malpighiales; family Rafflesiaceae; genus Sapria; species Sapria himalayana. Next base: position 1,084,131 of record JAREIK010003224.1, read on the forward strand.
TAGGAAATTAAGTAGTTCAAGTAAAACAAGAAGATGATGAAGCATAAGGAGAAAAAGTAAAAGTAGAAGTGCAAGAAGAAAAAGGAAAAAAGAGAAGGAAAAGTAGAAGATGAAAGAAAAAATTCAAATAAAAATAAGCAAAATAAGAAGAAATAGAAGAATATGATGATTATGATTATGAAGTAGAAAATAAATAATGATAAGAAGAATGAAAAGAAGAGTATAAAGGAGGAGGAGTAAGAGGAGAAGTAGAGGAAGAGGAGAAGAAGAGGAAGAGGAGGAGGTGGAGGAGAAGAATAAAAAAAATAGAGATGAGGAAGATGAAGAAAATGGAGGAGAAGAATTAGGAGTAGAAATATAAGAAAAAAA